>CM051520.1:21347500-21736927 GCA_028015205.1 Mytilisepta virgata | reverse complement strand
TGTCATTGATTTATTTAGTTTTGGTCCCAACAGCTTAGGAATAAGGGACCAAAAGGGTCCGAAATCTAAGCTGCTTTTAATTTATGTATATTTAAAATTTGCCATCCATGACTATGATGTCATTTGCTATTTTAATATGTTATGGTGTATTTAAATGGGCTGTTATGGTTGCAAAGTATAAATAAAAAGGGGGGGGGAATTAGGAAATAAAATTTAGGGGGACCAAATTAGTTTTGGTAGGGGGGTATTATGTTGGTGGGGTAAATGAGAAATTTGGGAGGGGGGCAATTTTTTTTCTCATTTCATATTTCATAAATTAAAAATAAAATTTGAAATAATGTTTAGAAAAAATAGGGTTTGGGGGTTACAATAAACTTTATTGGGTTATTGTTTTTTTTGGGAGGGGGGGAAATGTGCAACTTCGTAGCGTAGTGCACAAAGGCTAAAAATAGGGTAAATTAATTTTTTTTTGGGGGGGGGGGGGGCAGTTATCCACAGCATATTGTATTGCACCAGAAGCAAAAAATTGAATATAAATGCAAGTCATATGATAAATTCAGAGTTCTTTTATTTCAGTTATTCTGTGGCATAAACCTATTATGTGTCAAATATTTCAAGAAATCTTCAATTGCACAGTATTGTGCAATAGCAAGAAATTGATATGTGTGCCCTGTTATCAAAAATTTATTATTAACAAATTCCATTGGAAATTTGCCAATAACTTTAGGTTAATGAACCTCATTGGAAATTTGTGAATTTAAAAAGTGCCGATGAAGCTTTTTTGTTTATCTCATCTAAGGTGCTGTTAATTTATGTATATTTAAAATTTGCCATCCATTACTATGATGTCATTTGTTATTTTAATATGTTATGGTGTATTTAAATGGGCTGTTATGGTTGAAAAGTGTAAATAAAAGGGGGGGGGAATTAGAAAACAAAATTTAAGGGTGGGAACAAATGAGTTTTGACAGGGGGGTATTAGGTGCGTGGGGTAAATTAGAAATTTGGGGAGGGGGGGGGGGCAATTTTTTTCTTATTTCATATTTGATAAATTAAAAATAAAATTTCAAATTTTGTTTAGCAGAAATAGGGTTTGGGGTTCCAATAAACTTTATTGGTTTATGGGGGTTTTTTTACGAGAGAAATGCATTGCACAAAAGCTAAAAAATTGGGTAATTTATTATGATTTTTTTTGGGGTGGGTGGGGAGGAATTCTCCACAGCATATTGTATTGCACAAGAAGCAAAAAATTAAATAAAAATTCAAATTATATGACCAATTCTAAGTTCTTTGATTTCAGTTATTCTATATCAGAAACCTATTATGGGTGAAATATTTCAATAAATTTTCAATTCCACAGCATTGCACAAATATCAAAATATTGCTATGTGTGAACAATTTTAAATTTTAAATTAGTTATTTCTGATTTACATATAATCACAACTAATACTGATATGTTTTGAATAGTTAAATTAAAAAATTCTTACGTTCTTAGACAACATTCATTATGTGTCAGATACCTGTGCTGTGTCAAATATTTACTAAACATCAAAATTCAGTATTGTATCAAACTTGAATGTTGTGTGTTCTTGATTGCCCCAACTATTCAGTGTTCGACATCTGCGGTCGTATCTAGCTGCGCCCCGCGGAGCATTTTATTAAAAATGACAAGATAAATAATAAGATGAAAACCAGTTTGTCTGGAAATTTTCAAAGTGAAAACAAAAATGTATTGTGTCATTACTAAATTAAACAAAATGATGATATGACATATAATGAAAAATATTTGAGCATTTAAAAAAATAATAATAAAATCGTACAAACAATATAAAAATAAGGATATTATGAAATGGATAGAAATTATTTTTTTTAAATCTTTTTCTAAGAATTTAGAATTTTTATAATCTTCGAAAATAGATTTAAGCTTATGTAACTAAAAATAAAATATAACAAAGGAGCTTTTTAAATTTTTTTTGTACAAAGAAATACAACCTTCAAAGATATTTTTGCCCAATTTTCAGAAAAAAATTAGGTTTCAGTAATTGTTTTGGAATTTTTGGGTTGTCAAACCAAATAAATTTCCAGGCTTTGTCGAGGTCGACGATCAACTTACGGTCTTCAGTAGAAAAAATGTATAAGGAAGATGGAGTTATCCTCCTTCTTTCCGATTTTCCTGTTAAGCTACTTGCATATGTCAGAAAGCAATTAAATGTACTCGACAGTTGCCATCTCCAGCCACCGTGAACCCTCTCTTATAGGTCGTGAATCTACACCAAAATTTTCTGATTAACGCCAAAATGTGTAAAAATTGCGTAAAAATTATGAGAGTGATTGAAAAAACCGATTTAAGACAGTGCAAAGAATTAAAGTCAGACTAAAAAATGTTGATTTTTCGTCAAAAACATGGAATAAAATATATAAACCACTCACTCATGGTGTAAGTCCAAGAGTTTGTAATAGCGCAATTGACCTCCGAAGTCTTGACTATCAATATTTCTTATTGGAGGCAATAGTAACGCGACAATTTTGAAATATCTTTACATCGGCAAAAATCGACGAATTTTTTTCTGACGTATATACGTAGGTGAGTTCTGATTTTTTGGCATCAGAACAATTCTGACTCAAACAAGTCGATCCCCTGACTGTACAGTGTACGAGAATTGTGATAGAGAATACTACAGTGAAATTTTTTATTCAAAATTGTATTCCAATTATACGTGTTTGCATGGAAATATATGAAATAAATGGGAGAATACTGTGCACATCTATACCTATCATGCCTATGTTAAAACTTGTGCTCTTGCTACATTGTATATTTTATCTAAATAGTTAATATATTTATACATTATGCATTAAATGTAAAATTTCCATCACACCTGAAAATGCGCCAAAGCAGCATTCGGTTCTTGTCAAAAGAGCAGACTACTGTGATAAAAAAAAATATGTATCTGTGATACGGATACACATCAATATATATAGTTCATCATAAGGACAATTCATACTACATGTATTTCGATTATGAATTTAAACTGTTTACATAAGTTGTTCTATGTGAAGTCAGAACATCACATATTGTCACAAACGTAGAGGGAACTCTTTGCTATAAAGTTACATAAACAGATCCACAAATGTGAAAGAAGACCTCAAATGATTAATAGTTATCAAGTTATTAATTATGCGAAAACAATTACTAGCAATTTACTTAAGTTTATGATGGATAAAAACTGTTGCTATATTATGAGCAACAGACATATATTAGATAAGATACAATGGGTGAAAAGATGGGAACAGTTACAGAAGTAAAAACAGATTTATATTGATAATATACCCTCGTCTTTCGAGATTGTTCTAAATATCATATTCATTCCATAATTTATTGCCATGTTTGGTGTAGCTCTATGTATATTGTTGCCATGTAGGGTGCAGCTATATACATTGTTGCCAAGTTGGATGCAGCTATATATACAATGTCAGAAAAATATAAAGATTTTTGTATGAGGCCAAGAAACGTGGGAAGGGAGAGTGTTACCCTTCTACGGTTTCGTGCCGAATACATTTTTTTTAATATATTACTGACATTGACATAATATTTTTTTTCTACTGCAACTCAAATTGATACACTGATAGCCATTTATATGGTAACACAAATTTCAACCTTATTTCTAATCCCTAAATGAACCTCTAATTATGAAAGAAGTGAGCCAACATGAAATCGACATTGTACAAAATATCACAATTTCACTATATTAAGGACATAAACACTAAACACAACAGGAAGTGTTCTAGTTGCAGTCTAAAGTGCTGTATCACTACAGTTTTTGCCTTGTCTCACAAAAGTCATAAAGATGTGCTGTTTCGTACGACAACATCATCAATTTGTTAATAGTTGGTGATTAGGTCAGTTAATGGGGAACCACATATAGACAGTCAATGAATTTGGTACGAAGTTTTATTAGCATTCGCATGGCAATTTTTTGACTTGGTCACTCAGTTATATTCTAATGACTATGAATCTTCACTGTACTGTACATGTTGTGAAAGTCTATGGGGAACAGTCAACATTTGAAAGTTTTGCATTATTCACATGTTTAAGAGATGCCTTATTCATTTCAACATTTGAATTATACTATCGAAATTGGATACAGGTGAAACATATCTCCTTGTCAACAGTTTGTACCATGTGTACAGTTATGTTTAAATCAATTTCATCAGCCGTCAGATCATGAGACCATCCGAGTAAACAGTACTTCAGTACTTTGATTTTAATATTTTAAATTTGATTGTCACTATCATCAATGTTCTCAATGATAAAATCGCCAGTGACTGTAATCATAACTGTTACCATCATTTCCTTATTAACTCTCACAAAATTCTGCGTCTGGTTTATGTATAATATTTTTATCAGAATAGAATAATAAGCTGGGCCATCGTCACAGAAAACATATAACACATTTTATGATCACAATTTTTCTTAACATTCTGAATATATAGAATCAAGGTGAAAAAATTGTTATTAAATGTCCATGAAACAATTCGACCAAAATTTATACAGAAAAACTCAGGAAAATCTATGGAAAAATAAAATGTGGACTTGTAGGCCGTATGGCGTTAATACTAAGGAATAGTTTTTTTAACACCGTCTTTCCTATGCAAGTTGCGTTCCACCGAAAGACAGAACTGTTTTGGCGCTTTCTGTCTGTAACGTTTTATTGAATTGTTTTGTTTTTGTGTAGAATAGAATAGAATAGAATATTATATTAAACCAATCATGGGCCATCTCTAGCATATATATATAAACATGTTTATGTATGAGACGCAATGTTTTCTGTACAAATAAAAATGTCGCTGAGGAAGGCCGGCGGGGGGGGGGGGGGGCGCAAGCTTCGACAAATATTCGCCTTAAATTAGTCTTTTTGTTTTTTAATTTTTCCCTTGTTAATCTTTCATGTGTGTAACTTTGCAGGGACTTTAAGAACAAAAGCAATCACATAAAATCAAAAATATTAAATCATTCTCAGCTGAAGGAACGATCCATTCGTATCAGAAAATATGAAGAAACCATGAACAAATATGAATATTTTTGGAACTAAAAACATTTGATGAAGGGGTAAAGATATATCTTGAATATGTTTGTTCAAAGCATCCATTATCCTAGATTTGAATATTGAAGCTTGCATTCTTCTATCTAAATTCCCTAACCGACGATATTAAATGCTCCCTAGTCTATATGTAAAAGTTTTTAAAATGATATTTTGCAACAAGATCATGTTGAACTGCATCTGAATATCGCAAAAATAGTGTATTTCACATGCTTATTTTGTAATCTAGCTATCAATTTGGGTACGTATAAAGTGGGAAACGAAACGAAACGAAATATAGCGAAACGAAACGAAAAGAAAAATGAATAAACGAAATATAACAAAATGAAACGAATATAATGAAAAGGGGTCTTTATAGTCTGATCAAAAGGTTCAGCTGCATGTAAATTAATGCTGCATTTCAGCGGAGAATTTTGTAATTTTCTGCGATCAAAAAGGCAATGAGTCAATGTTGATTTATAAAAGACCTAATTTACCCTTTTGAGCCCAATTTCCTGCATCGGGGTCCACAGTCTTTAAAATGATTAAATTTGACATGTATATTCAACAGTTCGGTTACTTTCGAAACAAGTATATATTATTGGGTTTCCTGCACAATGATATCATAAAATATCAGCCGCGAGCCACAGTATGATGCTTTTTGGCGAGTGAGCACAGCGAACGAGCCTAAAAGATTCATATTGTGTCGAGCGGCTGATATTTTACAATAACTTTACGCAGAAAATCCGATAATCTGTTTATCGTACAAACTCTGTACATTTTACATTTTACATCTGTACTGTACATTCAGTATGTAGTCTTTAAACAATAACTTAATTTGCGAATATAATCAAAGCATCCATAATTTAGCGAGTATGTAGTCTTTAAACAATACTAGTAACTTAATTTGCGAATATAATCAAAGCACCCGTAATGTAGCGATTTTTAATATCGCTAATGTCTTCGAATGTTACAACAGAGGCCGGAAAATTTAAAAGCTCCAAGCCAATACGCACTATGAGCTGTATGCGGTAGGGTTCATTTTGAACAATTGCAAATGTCTAATTGAAGATAAAAACACTGGGAGTTTACATGAAAAACATAATAAAACTTCGAGTTTGTAGTTATAAAATTCAAGTTCAAAAATCAAATGGGGGAAAAATGCCTTAAATGCCTTGAATAAAAAACAAAGAGATCATTAATGAAGAGAACATAGGGGTATTTCCTTTCATCTTAAATATTCCGTTTAAACAATGATTATTATCAAGAGCATCGCCAAAATTGCCATTTCGACGATCAAAACTACGCCAAACGCACAGGCGTACATAAGGATATATGTTTTTTTTAACAGAAACAAGTGCCTGTGGCCAAACGATTCTCTTTTCAAGAATTATTTGGGTTAATGTATTATTTCGTTTCGTATCGTTATATTTCGTTTCTTTTCGTTATATTTCGTTTCGTTGCGTTATATTTCGTTTCGTTTCGTTTCGATTCCGTTTCTCACTTTATAAGTACTCATCAATTTGTCATTTAATATATCTTTCAAATAATCCCTTGTTGGTTATTCTGTCCGGCTGACAGACAAATGATCTGGGTTTATTTTCGTAAATAAGTGTGATCTATATAATTATGCAGACGACAAAACTGTGTCTAAATCAGACAGGTCATTAGAAAAAGTTGCAACTTCCCAGTAGGAAGATAGTAAATCTTTAATTAACTGGTTTTATATAAATAAAATGCAGGCTAATCCTGACAAATTTCAAGCCATATCTGTTGGCTCAAAAACAAATTTTATTTTTAATTTTGATGGCATTTCTATAACACCTGATGATAAAGTCAAGCTTTTAGGTGTCACTATTGACTTCATGTTAAATTTCCATACACATATCACAAACATTTGTAAAAAGGATGCAAGGCAATTAAACGTTCTAAAGCGAATAGGTAAACATTTAAATAGACTTGGCAAATTAACCTTTTATCCCTTTTTCATTATGTCAAATTTCAGCTACTGTCCCCTTACCCTAGCATTTTTGTGGAGAACAAAATAATAAAAAAACAGAGAAAATTCAGGAACGCGCACTTCGTTTTATTTATGATTTGGATAACTCATATGAAAAATTACTTGAAAAGTCTAAATTTCCGTCACTAAAAACCCGTAGAATGAGAACTATTGCCTTGGTGACTTTCAAAATTATAAATAAAAAAAGTCCAGTTTTTATAACAAGTTCTTGTAGTAATTAAATTCTTATAATTTTAGGTATACAAATACTATTGACATCCCACGTCCAAGAACAACAAAGTACGGTAAGAATTCTTTCAGATATGAGGCAGCAAGACTCTGGAACACACTGCCAAATGAGGCCAGAAATATGTCCTCATTTGACCAGTTTAAAAACTATATTTCCAGCTGGTGTGGTGGACAAAAATGTTTTTGTTTCTGTCCGTCTGTCCCAATGTCCGTCCGTTAGATAATCTTGTCTCCAGAACTCCTCGTTCATTTTTAACTTCATGCATTTAATTTCTATACTGTATTGTCACAAACTATATGTAGATGCGCAATAAGTTTTTCGAATTTTGATTTTTAAAAATTGGGGTCCACGTTGGTCTAATTTCAAAAATTGGAAGTTTAAGCTTGTGACCTAAACTCCTCATACATTTTTATTTTATGTTTTAATTTCTATATAGTATTGTCGCATAATGTATTTTGATGCGCGATAAGGTTTTAGAATTTTGATTAACAAAAATTGGGGCCCACATGGGTTGAATTTCGAAAATTGGAATTTAAGCTTGTGACCTAAACTCCTCATTCATTTTTCACATCATGCATTTAATTTCTATACAGTCGTGTCACATACTATATGTAGATGAGCAATAAGGTCTTAGAATTTTGATTTTTAAAAATTGGGGCCCACAGGGGTCGAATTTTGAAAACTGGAAATTTAAACTAAACTTCCATTCTCTATTCTATTCTTATTAATTTCTCATTTTAGGCTTTAATTTCTATACAATATTGTCACATACTGTGTGTAGATGCGCAATATGGTTTTAAAATTTTTATTTTTTTCAATTGAGGCCCACATGGGTTGTATTTCGTAAAAAGTGAATTTAAGCATGTGCCTTAAAGTCCTCCTTCTTTTTTCATTTAAATTTAGCAAATTTATTTGTATATTATATTGTTCTTTATTTTCTGTAGGTTTGCGAAAAGGTTTTTATACGACCGCAAAATTTTTGCGGTCGTATATTGGTATGACGTTGGCGTCGTCGTCGTCGTCGTCGTCGTCGTCCGAAGACATTTGGTTTTCGCACTATAACTTTAGTATAAGTTAATAGAAATCTATGAAATTTTAACACAAGGTTTATGACCACAAAAGGAAGGTTGGGATTGTTTTGGGGAGTTTTGGTCTCGACAGTTTAGGAATTAGGGGCTAAAAAAGGGCCCAAATAAGCATTTTTCTTGGTTTTTGCACAATAACTTTAGTATAAGTAAATAGAAATCTATGAAATTTAAACACAAGGTTTATGACCACAAAAGGAAGGTTGGGATTGATTTTGGGAGTTTTGGTCCCAACAGTTTAGGAATTAGGGGCCAAAAGGGTCCAAAATTAAACTTTGTTTGATTTCATCGAAAATTGAACTAATGGGGTTCTTTGATATGCCGAATCTAACCGTGTATTTAGATTCTTAATTTTTGGTCCCGTTTTCAAATTGGTCTACATTAAGGTCCAAAGGGTCCAAATTAAACTTAGTTTGATTTTAACAAAAATTGAATTCTTGGGGTTCTTTGATATGCTGAATCTAAACATGTACTTAGTTTTTTTATTATGGGCCCAGTTTTCAAGTTGGTCCAAATCGGGGTCCAAAATTAAACTTTGTTTGATTTCAACAAAAATTGAATATATGGGGTTCTTCGATATGCTGAATCTAACCATGTATTTAGATTTTTGATATTTGGGCCCGGTTATCAAATTTGTCCACATTGAGGTTTAGAGGGTCCAAAATTGAACTTTATTTGATTTCATCAAAAATTGAATTCTTGGGGTTCTTTGATATGCTGAATCTAACCATGAATTTAGATTTTGGATATTGGAATATCACAAAGGGATGGTAAAAATTGTCTTTGGGAGTTATGGCTCAAACCGTTAAGGAATAAGGTGCAAAAAAGGGGGGAAAAGGGTTTCCAGGTTAATGGACAATTACTTAAGTACAAAACATAATTTAAAAGGCAGTGTAAGGTTGGTAATTGAAACTTATTTGAATATCTCACCTAAACTGCTTTTAAATTATTTATATTGGAAATTTGCCAAAAACTTTATTATTAATAAATTCCATTGGAAATTTGCCAATAACTTTAGTTTAATGAACTTCATTGGAAATTTGCCAATATAAAATGTTGCTGATGAAGCTTTTTTGTTTATCTCACCTAAACTGCTTTTAAATTATGTATATTGGAAATTTGCCAAAAACTTTATTATTAAATTTCTGATTTATATATAAAAGCAAATAATAATGATAAGGCAAGAGATACACACCAAACAGGATGTGTAAATTATTATAATAAGTATTGTGCAATAGCAAGAAATTTTCAATTGCACAGTATTGCGCAATAGCAAGAAATCTTCAATTGCATAGTATTGCACAATAGCAAGAAATCTTCAATTGCACAGTATTGCGCAATAGCAAGAAATTGATATTTGGGCCCGGTTATCAAATTGGTCCACATTGAGGTTTAAAGGGTCCAAAATTGAACTTTATTTGATTTCATCAAAAATTGAACTATTGGGGTTCTTTGATATGCCGAATCTAACCGTGTATTTAAATTCTTAATTTTTGGTCCCGTTTTCAAATTGGTCTACATTAAGGTCCAAAGGGTCCAAAACTATGCTGTGTCAAATATTTATTCACAATCCAAATTTAGTGCTGTATCAAGCTTGAATGTTGTGTCCATACTTGCCCCAACTGTTCAGGGTTCGACCTCTGCGGTCGTATCAAGCTGCGCCCAGCGGAGCATTTTATTATATGAAAAAATGTATATTTTGAGAATTAACCTTATGTCGTATGATAACTTCAGATTGCCTTTACAGATTTTCATAAATTTTATACACAGTGTTGAACATTATCAGAGGAAGGTCCCTTTTGATTTTTAGGAAATCGGAAAACACTGTTTGGGGAAAACCTTAGTTTTTATATGAAAAAATCCATATTTTGACAATTACCACTATGTTGTATGATAACTTAAGATTGGCTTCACAGATTTCATAAATTTTATACACAGTGTTGGACATGATCAAAAGAAGGTCCCTTTTGATTTTGAGGAAAATCGGAAAACACTTTTTGGGGAAAAATTTAGTTTTTATATGGAAAAAGGCAAATTTTGAGAATTTAGCTTCATGCTTTTTGATAGATAAAATGAATGTATTAAATCACAACTAGATTTTGAAGTGTTTTTGATTCCCGTGAATTCAATCACACAAGCCGGTGGGGCCCTTTTCTGACATTGTCAGTATTCTAGTATGCTTAGGATAAGTATGTTAATAAAATTGATTTCAACCATTAATGTCGGTTTAAATTTTGATCAATATGTGTAATGATCGGAAATTTAGGAAAAGACAACAGCGAACTGTCATTTTATATGAGACCTCGATCTGGTATCAGCTTCCCCAGTGTAATTAAAAACAAGATGCATAAAATGTTGAAATACCATTAAATCGACAATGACTTCCAAAGGAACGATTCTCGCAGGGACTAGCAGACCGTTAGCATTAGTATCACATGAGCAGAAGCAGGGTATGAAGCCGGATCTCTACTGAAATATTAGCTATGATTAGTGCTTGTTTTTTTATTAGCTTATTTACTTAATGAAAAATAGTTCTTTTGGTAAGAAGATGTAATCCCTTTACATACCTTGTTTGAAACTATTTAAACAAAACTTTATTGAAATGCCTGTTAGTGTTTAGGTGATCTCCTTTCGAAATTTTGTCCTTGGCCATTATGTGGCTGTCCTGACTAAAAGTTTAAAATGAAGAAGAAAAGAAATCCCTTGAACTTCTACATGAACAGTTTCACCATCAGTGACTTGTCATTAGTGTATAATTTTTTCTCTATCTACAATCTGCTTTGTTCGGCTGACAATTGCTACATAAACTTCTATTTTGGTTATTTCAGTGTATAATTTTTTCTCTATCTACAATCTGCTTTGTTCGGCTGACAATTGCTACATAAACTTCTATTTTGGTTATTTCAGAACGAAAGTCATGGCAGTAAATCTAAGGTATAGGAAGATTTACTTTTAAAAACATAATCTCTTTAAGATAAAATGTCAGTTCCAGGACCATCAACGAGTACTGCTCATGGTTCACAAATGACAAACTACGCCCGAATAGGGCATGCTGCACAACAGTTGTTTCCAGACATTTTACAAGAAGTTATAGCTACAAAGGAACCACAAAATCAGTTGTACGGTGATGTCAGTTCCAATAGGTACTTATCTAGAAACTGCAGAGCAGATGAGTGGGTTGTGATAAACAATGTAAGAACAAATGGTTATATTAGTTTTGACGTACCTTTAATTTACAAACTTATTAGGAACCTTAATTTAGTACCACCTCCAACAAACGGCTGGGACTATCCTACACCTCCAACACCCACAGAATTACTTCCAGGAGATGATATAGAAAGGATCCGTCGGACTAGAAATGAAATTCTACATAGAGGAAATGCCAACGTGCCAGATAATGAACTTTCGGATTACTTTAGTGTATTTAAAGACATTGCAGAAAGATTAGAGGTCTATCTTGGGAAACCACATGGAGCATTTGTTACCAGATTCGAAGTGCTGAAATCGTGCTGTATTGACGAGAAAACAGAAAAGGAGTATTTAGACAGACTACAAATACTTGTAGAGAAAGAGAAAAAATTATCAAAATTGGTAGAGGATCTTCAGAAAAATGTTGGAAAACTTATGTATAAAGGTAAGTTTTTCATCGTTTGATTTTCCAGGTGAAGGGGTTGACTTACAAAATTCGTTTGAATTTATAACAGGGCAAGATTAAACCAAAGTAATCATCAATTAATTTGAGGAATTTTTATGGACAGCTAATACTGTAGTCAGAAAATCAGAGAATCTTCGTTCGTCAGACGGCCTGCTTTAGAATTGGTTTTGGACGTATTACATCAGACTGCACTTGTACATATATCTTGGAAATTCTTGTACTGAAAACAGCATTTAGAAATATTTTTTTTTCAATTTTTAAATTAAAAACTGCCTCTTTAAACGTTTGAGTTATAAGATTCAAAATTACATTGCCTACAAATTGATTTAACAAGACTAAGTCAGACTATTCCTTAAGATATATAACTAATTTGCCGTAAACAGGATTAAATGTTGGGATATCCTGCGCAGGCGCATCTTTCAGTGTCGTATAGTGTCTGGCATAGCAAGATTTTGTAGACTTTTTAGTTGAGAAAATCCACTAAACACCCATCCACTAGTGTAAATTATTATGATTACTAATATACTTATCATAATGATTGTAATGCATAGTCAAACCAACGCTTATTTTAACAGTCAATAAATTAACGAGTCTACCTTTAAAGCCATGTGCGGTTCATGCCTATCGTATGTATTTCTCCTTTGAATCATTGAGATCATTTGGTATCAATCTTTGGACTTGGAATAGTTTGAATGAATAGTTCAACTTATCTTTGACTGACCTGTCCTAAAACCAATTTTCGTTCTTAACTAAAAATATTTAAAAGTATTTTTCGACTGAATCGCCAAAGAATTTGACATGTAACCATAATCAAAGGACCCTCCAGTGCAAGTTAACCATTTTCAAACTCACGGATGCGGATTCTGCCATCGCAATAAATACAAGTAGAAAAATCACATAGAAATGCAAAATTTTGTTTTACTGGATCTAGAAGACAAAACTTTGAATGGTCTTAAACACGGATGATAACCACATTCTAAAGTGTTCATTTAAAATGAGCTTGATTACAACTGTCCCCGACTGTCCAAAGTTTTGGCCACGACCGTACAAAGGCTGAGTGATCTTTATGTATGAAGGTCATTGAAGGATAACCTAGAAAAGCATATTGTACACAACAGACTTAGTATCAGAGTTTATTTTTATCAAGGGGCTGAATCTTTATAAAGAAGCACACTAAAAACCTCCTACAGGATTAGTTAATTCACCGAACAAACAACAAGGATGTGATTCTCCGACTTAAAACGACTTTTAGAAGTTACATGGGGGCGTCAAACGTAAGAGCTCACTTAATATAAAAAAGTTTTCCGAACGAGCTTTGTCGAATGTTTTTCGAGTTTTAGGTTAATTTTCATCCCAGAAAACCCAATTGGTTTTGTTTCTGGCAGTCAACTTACGATTGCCATTTCTGTTCAGGCGAAATAAAAATATATGACATAAATATAGATTCTCCCTCAGATACGAGTGAGTTATGGAATTTCTTCACCCGAGATAGTTAAATTTTTGATTTTCAACACGCGAAAAATACAGTTGCTATGCATTTTGTTTACATGAACGCCATTTCGGTACTTCTCTAGTTTATCTTTCCAATAAACGAAAAAGAACGGCGGGAATTCCCATGCAGAAGTTTAATCACAGGGAAGTGTTTAAAATATTTTGTATTTTTGTCCAACCGATTAAACACGTCAAGAATAGGAGAAATATAGATTCTCCTTCAGCAACGAGTGAGTTATGGAATTTCTCCACCCGAGATAGTTAAATTTTCGATTTTCAACACGCGAGCTTTTAAATATTATTTTAATTCTGATTCCTAGCTTATATGAAATGACCAGTGGTTGGCAATCTTGTTAAATGAATTTAAATTTATTTCTTGTTTATTTTTGTAGGCTTACATTTTAAGAATTTCTCACGTTATTTTATTTAATAGATATGCACAAACTTGAGGTAGCTGAATGGGAAGAACAAAATAAATTGTTCATCAAAACCGAAGCTGTTGATTACGTTATACAGTCTTTAAAAGACAAACCATGTTGTACAGTTACTGGAACGTCCGGTGTCGGAAAATCCGCGACAATTCATCACACTGCATTATATCTTCGTGATACAGAAGGTTATCTTATTTTTCCATGTCACTGTCCCTCCGATATAGAGAAATATTTCTTGAATGACAGGAAACAAGTGTTCATCATTGATGATATATGTGGCCGATACACAGCTATTCAAACTGACGTTGAAGAATGGATGAAATGGTCAGTGTCAATTGACCGTGTAATGAAAACAGGACATGTAAAATTGTTAGCATCTTGCAGGTTACAAGTCTTCAACGAAAAACAGTTTCAGCGATTAAAACTTTTTGTAGATAGCTCTTGCAATTTATCTTCAGAGCCATTTTTACTTTCTGTTGAACAGAAAGTACAGATCGCACTTCAGTACTTATCTGAAGATGTAGTAGACATAATAAAAAGCACCTTGGACATGTACGAATTTTTACCTTTGATGTTTGCTCTTTTCAAGGCAAGATGCGAGAGAAATGAATTCGTTGAAGCTGATACTTTCTTCAAGAATCCATTTGATAAATATAAAGAAGAAGTGGATGAACTGAAGAACCTTGATGACAAAACTAAATACTGTGCGTTATTTCTATTGGTAATTAATAATGGCTTTATTGACGTATCAAGTTTTACAAGTGAAGAGTCATACTCTAAAAAGAAGATAAGAAAAGAAATATTTGAAGTTTGTGGAATTTCACGTTCTACGCTAAGGGAAAGGATTGTTGAACAATTAGAATCTCTTGTAAATTTATTTGTTAAGGAAAGTTTTGCTGGGGGAAACGGGAAAGCATACACAACTATTCATGATAAAACATTCGATTTTTTGTGCTGTTACTTCGGAGAGAATTTACAAAAACCATTTATCAAGTTTTCCGATAGAAGAATTTTACTTGAACGAACGCAGCTGGTTTCAGTGAGAGGTCAAGAAGAGGAATTTTCAGTTTCAATCGACGAAGAAAATGAAGATGCATACTTTGAAAGAGTATTGAATGATTTGATAAATCTAAGTCCTACTGAACTATTTTATAGCAAACAAATGCTATGTAAAGAATTTAGGTCAAAACTGATCAATTATATGAGATTGGACAATGAAAGAGTTAAGCAAATGATTATACCAAACGCTATTTCAGAATCCAAGATAACTTTTAGTTATAATGAAGATGGATGTGCTGGACGGTTGCCAGTTTCATCTTTAAATTTAGCTTTCAAATTAGAATACATGGATATAGCACTTTTTTTGCTCGAACAAATCAAAGACGCCAGCGCAGATAACTTTTCTCTACTGCTAAACAAGGCAGCATCCTTTGGAGATAAGATTATAGTCGAAATACTTCTAAATAAAGGAACAAATCCAAATAATACAGACGAAATTGAATGGAGTCCATTAATGACAGCTTGTAACTTCGGACATAGCGAGATCGTAGACTTATTATTAAAAAACCATGCTAATGTTAATACAACAGATGATTTCGATTGGTCACCTCTGATGAGAGCATGTGGAAATGGAAACGAAAAGATAGTTAAAATTCTTATAGAAAAGGGGGCAGATTTGACTAAGACTGATAATTATGGAATGTCAGCGTTAATGTTGGCTACAGAGAATAATCATAAAAGAATAGTAGACATTCTTCTTAATTACTCAGCTATTACCTATACGATTAACAACAAAAGACACTCTCCCTTAATTTTAGCTTGTGAGAAGGGCAACATTGAAATTATTCGTTCACTTGTAAATAAGGGAGCTGATGTTAATTTGACAGACGTTTATGGGGGGGGCTCCTTTCACATCTGCATTTAACAAATTTGGTGACAAATCACCATCACTGTCACAATCGGTTGACAGTGATGGTGATACTCCACTTATTTCGGCATGTGATCGGAATAATGATGAAATTGTTAAATTACTTATAGATAAAGGTGCAAATGTAAATGGTGTTGACAGTGATGGTGTTATTCCACTTATTTGGGCATGTAGGAGGAATAATGATGAAATTGTTAAACTACTTATAGATAAAGGTGCAAATGTAAATGTTGCTAACAAGCAAGGAAATACACCACTTATTTTGGCATGTAGTGGAAGTAATGATGAAATTGTTAGACTACTTATAGATAAAGGTGCAAACGTAAATGTTGCTAACAGTAAAGGTTATACTCCAGTTATTGTGGCATGTGATCGGAATAATGATGAAATTGTTAAACTACTTATGGATAAAGGTGCAAATGTAAATGCTGTTGACAGTTATGGTGATACTCCACTGATTTTAGCATGTAGTGAAAATAATTATGAAATTGTTAAACTACTTATGGATAAAGGTGCAAATGTAAATGTTGCTAACAAGCAAGGAAATACTCCACTTATTTTGGCATGTTGTGGAAGTAATGATGAAATTGTTAAATTACTTACAGATAAAGGTGCAAACGTAAATGCTGTTGACAGTGATGGTAATACTCCACTTATTTTGGCATGTAGGGTAAATAATGATGAAATTGTTAAACTACTTATGGATAAAGGTGCAAATGTAAATGTTGTTGACAGTGATGGTAATGCTCCAGTTATTGTGGCATGTAGTGAAAATAATGATGAAATTGTTAAATTACTTATAGATAAAGGTGAAAATGTAAATGTTGCTAACAAGCAAGGAAATACTCCACTTATTTTGGCATGTGATCGGAATAATGATGAAATTGTTAAACTACTTATAGATAAAGGTGCAAATGTAAATCTTGTTGACAGTGATGGTGATACTCCACTGATTTTAGCATGTAGTGAAAATAATTATGAAATTGTTAAACTACTTATGGATAAAGGTGCAAATGTAAATGTTGTTGACAGTGATGGTTATACTCCACTTATTTTGGCATGTGATCGGAATAATGATGAAATTGTTAAACTACTTATAGATAAAGGTGCAAATGTAAATCTTGTTGACAGTGATGGTGATACTCCACTGATTTTAGCATGTAGTGAAAATAATTATGAAAATGTTAAACTACTTATGGATAAAGGTGCAAATGTAAATGTTGCTAACAAGCAAGGAAATACTCCACTTATTTTGGCATGTTGTGGAAGTAATGATGAAATTGTTAAATTACTTACAGATAAAGGTGCAAACGTAAATGCTGTTGACAGTGATGGTAATACTCCACTTATTTTGGCATGTAGGGTAAATAATGATGAAATTGTTAAACTACTTATGGATAAAGGTGCAAATGTAAATGTTGTTGGCAGTGATGGTTATACTCCAGTTATTGTGGCATGTGATCGGAATAATGATGAAATTGTTAAATTACTTATAGATAAAGGTGCAAACGTAAATGTTGCTAACAGTAAAGGTTATACTCCAGTTATTGTGGCATGTGATCGGAATAATGATGAAATTGTTAAACTACTTATAGATAAAGGTGCAAATGTAAATCTTGTTGACAGTGATGGTGATACTCCACTGATTTTAGCATGTAGTGAAAATAATTATGAAATTGTTAAACTACTTATGGATAAAGGTGCAAATGTAAATGTTGTTGACAGTGATGGTTATACTCCACTTATTTTAGCATGTGATCGGAATAATGATGAAATTGTTAAACAACTTATAGATAAAGGTGCAAATGTAAATCTTGTTGACAGTGATGGTGATACTCCACTGATTTTAGCATGTAGTGAAAATAATTATGAAATTGTTAAACTACTTATGGATAAAGGTGCAAATGTAAATGTTGTTGACAGTGATGGTTATACTCCACTTATTTTGGCATGTGATCGGAATAATGATGAAATTGTTAAACTACTTATAGATAAAGGTGCAAATGTAAATCTTGTTGACAGTGATGGTAATACTCCACTTATTTTGGCATGTAGGGTAAATAATGATGAAATTGTTAAACTACTTATGGATAAAGGTGCAAATGTAAATGTTGTTGGCAGTGATGGTTATACTCCAGTTATTGTGGCATGTGATCGGAATAATGATGAAATTGTTAAATTACTTATGGATAAAGGTGCAAACGTAAATGTTGCTAACAGTAAAGGTTATACTCCACTTATTTTGGCTTGTAGGAGGAATAAATTTGAAATTGTCAAACTACTTATAGATAAAGGTGCAAATGTAAATGTTGACAGTTATGGTAATACTCCACTTATTTTGGCATGTAGTGAAAATAATGATGAAATTGTTAAATTACTTATAGATAAAGGTGCAAATGTAAATGTTGTTGACAGTGATGGTGATACTCCACTTAGTTTGGCATGTAGGGAAAATAATGATGAAATTATTAAATTACTTATAGATAAAGATGCAAACGTAAATGTTGACAGTGATGGTGATACTCCACTTATTGTGGCATGTATGAACAATAATAATGAAATTGTTAGACTACTTATAGATAAAAGGTGCAAATGTACATGTTGACAGTTATGGTAATACTCCACTTATTTTGGCATGTAGTGAAAATAATGATGAAATTGTTAAATTACTTATAGATAAAGGTGCAAATGTAAATGTTGTTGACAGTGATGGTGATACTCCACTTAGTTTGGCATGTAGGGAAAATAATGATGAAATTGTTAAATTACTTATAGATAAAGGTGCAAACGTAAATGTTGTTGACAGTGATGGTGATACTCCACTTATATTTGCATGTAGACGTGGAAGTGAAGACATAGTAAAATTAATTTTAAACAAAGATGCTGATGTAAATGCAACAGATATAAATGGTATGAATCCTGTAATGTACGCCTGTAAACTAGGGTTTCATAATATTGTTGCTTTATTGTTACAAAAAGGAGCCAATACTTCTGTCAGAAACCAAGACGGAAAAACAGTACAAGTTTTAGCTATTGAAAGTAATGACGAACAGACAAGAAATTTCATCTTAGATACTGATTGTAATCATAAAATTACTGGTGAGTCCAGTTGTTATGGAAATCAGACACAGAACTGCTTGACAAACAAGAAATAAAGAAAAAGAAACATTTGTAATAGATTTAGTTATTATGTATTACATGTATATAAAATGTCCCTAACAGCGAATAATATGATTTTTTGGCTTTAAATATTTGAAGATGTAATTTCATCTATAGTATAGTATTAATAGAATAGTATATTACCTGACTTTTATGATATCCATGGTAATAACTGACCATGCAGTGTATAACACTTATTATTCCACTATACATATATAAATTCATAGCTATGTACGTATTTTATTGGTGGAGACTCTCCCATGTGATATTGAACAAAACATCGTGTTTCCCTCTCAGATTCGTGTTTCACCATTATATCCCAGTTATTCGAAATGCTCAGGATTTTACTCGAGTTAGTGGAATAAATCATTAATTTCCTTTGCATCAGTGATATATGAAGATTTGTTCACCCTCGGAAAGTCATGTTTCCTCGGGTGAACAAATCTTCATATTTCACTAATGCAATGGAAATAAATGTATATTATTGTATAGCAACGTCATATTCCCTGTAGAACGTAACCAAAGATCAGCGTGCAATATTCGCAGATATTGCATGGAGAGCTATATTGCATTGTTAGGACGATGTCTTCGATAGTTTTTTGGGGTTATTTTCGGGATTTGGGTGGTGTTGCAATCCAAAAAAGGGTTATTGCATGAAACTGGGAAAATATTGTCCCTCGTAGAATATTATGTCGCACTTGTTAGCTCGTGCAATATCACATTCTACTCGGGACAATATTTCCCAATATTCGTGCAATAACCCTATAATACTATTCATGTATTGTAAATAAAATACTGTAATGGAGATGTGTAATGTTTTTTTTTTTGGATAATTATTATATCATATATTAAAGATTTAAAATTGTATTAAAAGCATAAAATATGACTCAGAAATTTCCATTTTATTGACACTTATCTTAACATTATTGAAAATAACTTAAATTATATAAAAGATATGCATAGTTTGAGATAGTAAATCAACACTTTTCGAAGTCCAGTTGAAATATACCCTATAAGTCTTCCATACCATCCATACCAAAAGCATCGACAGTTCATTGAATAATATTGTAATGGTAGCCCGAAATTGATCTCAGTTTGAGATTTCAATTTGTTATATAATCCAACGTTTTGATTTTTAGTTTCATCTTTCAACATTTTGGCTTTCAAACAAATGAAATAACGTGATGAAATATGCATCTATAGTTCATCATTATTGGTGTCATCCAATGTTATTTTAACAGGTATCAATAACTGGTTCTAGGGATTTAATTATTTAAATGCAGGAGCTACAATACACGTAGGCATGCCTGTCTTTAGATGGTTTTGACATTTATGTTTTGTTTTAAATTATCATTTGAGATTATTCTATCTAAAACCACCAAACAAGACAGATCATTACAGAATAAACTCGCCATCATTTTGCGTCCGTCGTCGTCCGGTGTCGTCGTTAACTTTTCATATAATGATCTTCTTCTTGAGAACCAGAATGAAACCAAATTAAGCAGAGATGTTCCTTATAAGGTCCTTTCCAAGTGTCGTAACTTTCGTTTTAATTTGTGAAAAAAACATGACCGCCAGGGCGTTTTCTAATGTCTGATTGGCTAAATTTTAATAAAAACTTATTCTGAAGAACGGCTTAACAGATTGAAACTAAACTTTATTGTTATGTTCGTATGAAGGTGTAGACCAAGTGTTGTAACTTTGGTGCCGATCTGTCAACCAACATGGCTGCCAGCGGGGGAACATAGGACCCTATCGGAAATACATACAAAAATCTTCTTCCAGAGAACGGCAGAATGGGCAGTTCTTGTTTCTGGTTGGCTGATATGATAAATATCTTCTCCTCTGAAATCTCTTGGCCAAATGGAACAAAACTTGATAGGAAGCATCTATGGGAGGTTGTTACAAAGTTTCCTCATTTCGTCCTGATCGGGTAAGAAACATGGCCGCCATGGAAAATTCTTGTTTCTCATTGCTTGATTTAAAAAAAAAAAGCATTTTTATGCGGAACTGCTTGGTCAAATGGAATGAAACTTGAAAAGAAGCATCTGTGGGAGGTTTTTACAAAGTTTTCTCATTTTGTCCAGATAATGCGACAAACATGGCCACCATGGCCATTTCTTGTTTTTGCCAGGTGAGCGATACAGGCTTAGCCCTCTGAGTCTCTAGTTTCCGTTACTCTACCGATCAACTTGAGTCGTCTCTTCAATATTTTTTGGTTATTTTTCGGCTTTTAACATACAAGGAGTCAAAATTCGACAAAATATGCACAACTTATGCATCAAAATTAATATCAAAGAATACTTATTACAACAAACATCACAAAAATATTGATAACAAGAACTTCTTTAAAAGCCAGGATAATCATTAAATTTTCGTGGTCATTACAAAATTCTGATTTTTTTTATACGACCGCAAAATTTTTGCGGTCGTATATTGGTATGACGTTGGCGTCGTCGTCGTCGTCGTCGTCGTCCGTCGTCGGCGTCGTCGTCCGTCGTCGGCGTCGTCGTCCGAAGACATTTGGTTTTCGCACTATAACTTTAGTATAAGTTAATAGAAATCTATGAAATTTAAACACTAGGTTTATGACCACAAAAGGAAGGTTGGGATTGATTTTGGGAGTTTTGGTCCCAACAGTTTAAGGATTAGGGGCCAAAAAAGGGCCCAATAAGCATTTTTCTTGGTTTTCGCACAATAACTCTAGTATAAGTAAACAGAAATCTATGAAATTTTAACACAAGGTTTATGACCACAAAAGGAAGGTTGGGATTGTTTTTTAGAGTTTTGGTCCCAACAGTTTAGGAATTAGGGGCCAAAAGGGTCCAAAATTAAACTTTGTTTGATTTCATCGAAAATTGAACTATTGGGGTTCTTTGATATGCCGAATCTAACCGTGCATTTAGATTTTTATACGACCGCAAAATTTTTGCGGTCGTATATTGCTATGACGTTGGCATCGTCGTCGTCGTCGTCGTCGTCGTCGACTGCGTCGTCGTCCGTTGTCAGCGTCGTCGTCCGAAGACATTTGGTTTTCGCACTATAACTTTAGTATAAGATAATAGAAATCTATGAAATTTAAACACAACGTTTATGATCACAAAAGGAAGGTTGGGATTGATTTTGGGAGTTTTGGTCCCAACAGTTTAAGAATTGGGGGCCAAAAAAGGGCCCAATAAGCATTTTTCTTGGTTTTCGCACAATAACTCTAGTATAAGTAAATAGAAATCTATGAAATTTTAACACAAGGTTTATGACCACAAAAGGAAGGTTGGGATTGTTTTGGGGAGTTTTGGTCCCAACAGTTTAGGAATTAGGGGCTAAACAAGAGGCTCACCAGAGCCTGTATCGCTCGCCTGGAGTCTGGTTTTCATTGGACAATTAATCAACTATTTGACCAAGTTTGTTGCAATTGGTTCAATTGTTCAGGGAAAATTTGTTCAAGATTTATTTTTCATAAGGTTTAATGTTAAAATATGTTCCCTGATGGTGGTAGTCCTGGCAGGAAGTTGACAAAATTGACCAGGAATAAGGGTGAACCTTAAATAAATGTAACAGAACCCGACCTCAAATTACACAAACCAATAACTCCTAAATAGAATTTGGGATTCCCTTCAAAATTTCAGGGTAGGTAGATGTCAACATGGCAAACATTTTTCAATTTACATTTCACTTCTATGTCAAATAGTTTTGGAGATAAATGCAAAAATGTTAAAATTTTAAAAATTTTACAAAAAAGGGCAATAACTCCTAAATGGGTTTTGGGGTTTTCTTTAAAATTTCAGGGTATGTAGATCTTAACATGGCAAACATTTTTCAAATTTACATTTCACTTCTATCTCAAATAGATTTGGAGATAAATGACAAAAAATGTTAAATTATGAAAATTTGACGAAAAAAGAGCAATAACTCCTAAATGGGTTTTGGAATTTCCTTCAAAATTTCAGGGTAGGTAGATCTTGTCATGCTGATCAATTTTACCCCATGTCAGATTTTCGATATCTGTAACAGTTTTTGAGTTATTAGCAAAAAACAGCAATTTACCCCTATGTTCTAGTTTTAGTAACAGCGGCCATGTTTTTCGATGAATCAAAAATCCCCACACCAGTTCTATGCAGGGTACCCTAAGCAACAATCTTACCAAGTTTCATATGATTTTGAATAGTAGTTTCAGAGAAGAAGATTTTTGAAATAAAAAAAGCCAAAAATGTGAAAAAAGGGCAATAACTCCTAAATGGGTTTTGGAATTTCCTTCAAAATTTCAGGGTAGGTAGATCTTTTCATGCTGATCAATTTTACTCCATGTCAGATTTTCGATATCTGTAACAGTTTTTGAGTTATTAGCAAAAAACAGCAATTTACCCCTATGTTCTATTTTTAGTAACAGCGGCCATGTTTTTCAACGAATCAAAAATCCCCACACCAGTTCTATGCAGGGTACCCTAAGCAACAATCTTACCAAGTTTCATATGATTTTGAATAGTAGTTTCAGAGAAGAAGATTTTGAAATAATAACATAAAACAAGAGTGAAAAGTTTACCTGATTTTGCAGGAAATGACATGGAAGTGAAAAAAAAAAATGCTAAAACCTTGAGTATGGTCCCTCACTCGGCACCAAAGCTCACAAGTACATCAATGAAAAAATAATTATTGTGAATTGAATGTTGATGAAATATTCAAAACATTAAACAGAATTTCAATAAAAATAATTTCAAGTAGCAATAAAATATAAATAAACAACATCCTGATTAAAAATGCTAAACTTGAACATATGTGAAAATCTGAAAAAAATTAAATTTCCAAGGGCAATAACTCTAATATAGGTTGTCTGATTGACATGAAAATTGGCACAGTGATAGATCTTAATTAACTGAACAACTTTTATTCTTACATTGATTATTTATCTCCTTTCACAATAATTGCACAAAAAGGGAAAATCTACAAACAAAATTGACATTTTCAAGGGCAATAACTCTAACATGGTATGTCTGATTGACCTGAAATTTTGAACATTCATAGATCTTTATTAACTGAGCAACTTATGTTCTTACATTGATTATCTATCTCTTCTCATTTTCATAATAATAGCCTTGAAAAACGAAATATTGCCAAATTTGACATTTAAAGGGCAACAACTCCTACATCAGTTGTAAGATCGTAACAAAAATTTGCACACTGGTAGATCTCATCGTGCTGAACATTTTGACCCTATGTCAAAATTTTGATATCTGCTTTCGTTTTCAAGTTATTTGCAGAAAACTACTGATGGACCCCTATGTTCTATTTATAGTAACGACAGCCATGTTTTTCGATATTTCAAAAATTTTAAACGATAGAAATTTTCCAGATGCCCTAAAGAACAATTCTGCAAAGTTAGGTTGAAGTCGGTCCAGTAGTTTAGGACGAGTTAACGTTTGAAAAGGTTTACAGACGACGACGACGACGGACGGCAAGTGATGGCAATAGCTCACATGGCCTATGGCCAGGTGAGCTAGTAAACAAGAGTGAAAAGTTTACCTGATTTTGCAGGAAATGACATGGAAGTGAAAAAAAAAATGCTAAAACCTTGAGTATGGTCCCTCACTCGGCACCAAAGCTCACGAGTACATCAATGAAAAAATAATTATTGTGAATTGAATGTTGATGAAATATTCAAAACATTAAACAGAATTTCAATAAAAATAATTTCAAGTAGCAATAAAATATACATGGTTTTTGCACAATAACTTTAGTATAAGTACATAGAAATCTATGAAATTTAAACACAAGGTTTATGACCACAAAAGGAAGGTTGGGATTGATTTTTGAGTTTTGGTCCCAACAGTTTAGGAATTAGGGGCCAAAAGGATCCAAAATTAAACTTTGTTTGATTTCATCGAAAATTGAACTATTGGGGTTCTTTGATATGCCGAATCTAACCGTGCATTTAGATTCTTAATTTTTGGTCCCGTTTTCAAATTGGTCTACATTAAGGTCCAAAGGGTCCAAAATTAAACTTAGTTTGATTTTAACAAAAATTGAATTCTTGGGGTTCTTTGATATGCTGAATCTAAACATATACTTAGTTTTTTTATTATGGGCCCAGTTTTCAAGTTGGTCCAAATCGGGGTCCAAAATTAAACTTTGTTTGATTTCATCGAAAATTAAACTATTGGGGTTCTTTGATATGCCGAATCTAACCGTGCATTTAGATTCTTAATTTTTGGTCCCGTTTTCAAATTGGTCTACATTAAGGTCCAAAGGGTCCAAAATTAAACTTAGTTTGATTTTAACAAAAATTGAATTCTCGGGGTTCTTTGATATGCTGAATCTAAACATGTACTTAGTTTTTTTTTTATTATGGGCCCAGTTTTCAAGTTGGTCCAAATCGGGGTCTAAAATTAAAGCTAAAAAAGGGGTAAATTATTTTTTTTTTGGGGGGGGGGGCAATTCTCCACAGCATATTGTATTGCACAAGAAGCAAAAAATTGAATATAAATTCAAATCATATGACCAATTCTAAGTTCTATGATTTCAGTTATTCTGTGTCAGAAACCTATTATGTGTCAAATATTTCAAGAAATTTTCAATTGCATAGTATTGCGCAATAGCAAGAAATCTTCAATTGCACAGTATTGCACAATAGCAAGAAATTGATATGTGTGCCCTGTTATCAAAACTTTATTATTAACAAATTCCATTGGAAATTTGCCAATAACTTTAGTTTAATGAACTTCATTGGAAATTTGCCAATATAAAATGTGCTGATGAAGCTTTTTTGTTTATCTCATCTAAACTGCTTTTAAATTATGTATATTTAAAATTTGCCATCCATGACTATGATGTCATTTTCTATTTTAATACGTTATGGTGTATTTAAATGGGATGTTATGGTTGCAAAGTATTATTAAATGGGGGGTTGAAAACAAAATTTAGGGGGGTAAATGAGAAGTTGGGGAGGGGGCATTTTTTTTCTCATTTCATATTTCATAAATTAAAAAGAAAATTTCAAATTTTTTTTAGCAAAAAAAGGGGGGGTTACAATAAATTTTATAGTTTTTGGGGTTTTTTTTAGGGAGGAGGGGGTCAATGTGCAACTTCATAGTGTATTGCACAAAAGCTAAAAAAAGGGGTAAATTATTATTATTTTTTTTTGGGAGGGGGGCAATTCTCCACAGCATATTGTATTGCACAAGAAGCAAAAAATTGAATATAAATTCAAATCATATGACCAATTTTAAGTTCTTTGATTTCAGTTATTCTGTGTCAGAAACCTAATATGTGTGAAATATTTGAAGAAATTTTCAATTACACAGTATTGCGCAATAGCAAGAAATTGATATGTGTGCCCAATTTTAAATTGGTTATTTCTGATTTATATATAAAAACAAAAAATACTGATATGGTTTGAATAGGTAAATTAAAAATTTTTAAGTTCTTAGACAACATTCATTCTGTGTCAGAAACCTATGCTGTGTCAAATATTTATTCACAATCCAAATTCAGTATTGTATCAAGCTTGAATGTTGTGTTCATAATTGCCCCAACTATTCAGGGTTCGACATCTGCGGTCGTATCTAGCTGCGCCCAGCGGAGCATTTTATTTACACTTACAATGCCCTCAACGAAACATCATTTTAACCTACACATGCTCTCAAGTTTTCCGCAAGCTGAGACTTGTAGACACCATTAACAGGCAGTGGTGATATATTGCCACTAAATATATATATATATATATATATATATATATATATATATATATATATATATATATATATATATATATATATATATATATATAAGTATATTAGTTTATTTATCAAGTTGTTGAATTATCTTTCAAAAAGAAGCACTATAAAATATATTAACAGAATAGTACATACAGCAAATTATGCCAGCCAAACAAACACTCTGAGATTTCTCTGATGCCGGACTTTTATAGAATTTGCTTGGACCGCCAGAGTTCAGAGCGCATTGAAAATAAACTGAGTTTCGCCATTGTTTTTCGAATTTTTTTTCTTCCGAGAAAACCTTATCGGACCATTTGAATAATAGGTGCAAAAATATTGTCCCTCAAATTATGATTGCCATTTTAGGTCGGGCAAAATAAAAATATATGACAAAAATACAACATCCATATCAAGCTGATGTTAATAATTAACCTCGTTTTTATTTCATTATACCATATATTGTAATTTTTAGGGGAATCTTAATTGTTATATAACGTATTCTTGGTAGAAAATAAACCTGTTGCAAAATACTGATAAGTGACGATTCTGCACAGGTTCGGTAATTTCCCAGCGATCACACGTCCCACGGCCCCACTCAAATAAGGTGTTTTGACGTCGTCAAATTTGATAAACAACTGAAAATTTATCAAAATGATTGAAAATAATATTAATATGTTAATGCTATATTAATTGGTTAGTGGTTGGGAGGAAATCTTGTTGGAATAAAAATTTACTTCTTGTTCAGATTTTTGTACGCTTACAATTTAATAATTTCTAATAAATATTTTATTTACAATTAATTGATGAGCACAAGCTTGAGATAGCTGAATGGGAAGAACAAGGTAAATGTTCATCAAAACCTGAAAAATTGATTAAGATATAATCAATGTTTTGCAGTTACTGTAATTTCGGGCTACAATTCACCTGCATATTTGTGATAAAGAGGGCTATTGCATTATTCCCGGTCACTGTTCATCCAACAAGTGTTTATGATCGAAGATATCCCTGTCCTATACACAGCAATTAGAATGTTAGAATGGATAAAATGGTCGATGTCAACTGATCGTGTAAGGGACGACATCAAAAGTTCAATGTAGGATAAAAAACTTAATTCACATTTTTTTAAATGACCCCCCCCCCCCCTTGTTTTAATTTGGGGAAAATTGATTGACCAATAGGGGCATATGCTTTGAGAGTATACTTTATGTATCATGGGTCCTGTTTTTCCCCAAGAATGTATATTTGTTCTGTATATTGACTTGGACATCACTTTTAAAAAATATTGGAAAAGAGTGATGTGTATTATTCATGTTATTAGTATGCATCAAAAAGGGCACTGTTAAATTATAATTTTATAATTTTATACATATCATTCAAAATTCACGATCGATAAAGCGTTTGATACTATAAATGATTTCGCCCTAATACTCTCGGCCAAAAATTTGCTTTCCGGTACGATCTGATGTCTTTTATTTGCTTTAAAAGACCAAACATATGCCAGGGTCTAACTTGAGAATCCGAATGTTTCAATCTATAAATCGATGTCGGATAACAAAACTTGCAGCGATTTTTACCACCACCACCAAACTATTTGAATTAATTTTCTTATCCTACATTGAACTTTTGATGTCGTCCCTAATGAACATTGGAAATATGCCAAATAGAGCAATTAGAATCTCTTGTAAATTCATTTGTTTAAGAACTTTTGTTGGAGCGGTGGGGGTGGGGGATGGGAAGGGGGGGGGGCAGACACAATTATTCAAGATAAGTAGGTTTTAATCGATGAAGGAATTGAAGATGTATACCTCAGAAGAGTTTAAAACAAGAGAGTTGTATGAGTGACAGCAAACCGGGTTTTCCTTCTATTTCATTTTTTACTGACTAACTTTTCTCCAACAAAGAAGTCAAGGGTCAAGGTGAGATGTCAACATCTTTGGTACACGACACATCATCTTGAGGTACACTACCCACACAAAGATCTAGGTTTTAAGACAAAAAAGTTACAGGCTGGTCATGGTTAGCAATTTATTGACCTTGAGGTCAAAGTTCAAGTCAACATCCTTAATATGCGACACACCTACGTACACAAATATCCAAGGCCTAGGTCTTTAGACAAAAAAGTTACAAAAATGACCTATTTATTGACCTTGAGGTCAACAGTCAAGGTCAATATTCTTGGTACGCAACACATCATCTTGAGATAACCTACCTACGCACCAAAAGTCCAAGGCCTAGGTCTGTAGACAAAAGTTACAGGCCGGAAACGAAGATGATCTAAAATGACCTATTTATTCATCCTAAGGTCAAGGGTCAAGGCCATAGGTCAACATTTTTGAAACATAGCATATCGTCTTGAGGTGACATATCCACTTACCATAGATCTAAGGTCTACGTCTTAAGACAAGAAAGTTATAGGCCGGACACGATTGGCAGCCGCACGCCCGCCCGCCCACATTCACCAATTCAATAACCGGAGGAAAACCCGGTTAATAATTTGATAAATGAACAAGAGGCTCTCAAGAGCCTGAATCGCTCACCTGGCAAACAATGCACTATAAACTAAATTAATATATTAATGTTTGTTGTAAATTAAACTGAGTATTAAAGGTCACGTAAAATTCTGAAAATACCTTTAAAAGCCTTTCAAGAACCTCTGGAAAGAAATGGGCATGAGTTCTCCCTACGCTTGATTAAGATACAGTCATGGTCAATCTGATGACTCACAATACAAAATACAAGCTTTAATTCATCTTCAAATACAAGTATAAATCTTTTGGTCTATATGTTGTCTTCGTTTTTAAAATGTTTGAAAGAAGTTATATAAAAATTGTGGGTTAAGGCTTTTTATTGTACTTGAAAAGGAAATATTGCAGGAACAATCATGCTAAGTTTCATCCAAATCCCCCCAGTAATTTCAGAGGAGAAGATGTTTGAAAATTTGTTAACAACGATGATGACAGACACCAAGTGATAGCATATTAAAAGCTCACATATTATGAAGTTTAACCATTGTTATACAACATTCTCATCATCACCATTCACTAAGGATACCATGTTTACTTTAAAAACCAAATATTGTTGAAATCCGAGCAAGTGTAAAAAATGGCGGGAAAATGGCCGTCCAAAACAAACTTTCATCATCACCATTCAACTCGGGATACCATGTTTGCCTTGAAAGTAGCTTTCATCTTCATTTTATTTCTATAATTCAGGAAAAAATAGCAAAAAACAGCATTTTGACCCCCTATGTTCTATTTTTAGTAAGGGTGGACATGTTTTTCGACCAATCAAAAATCCAAGCATTCACTTTTTGCAGGATACCCTAAGGAACAATCTTACCAAGTTTCATTTGATTTTGAATAGTAGTTTCAGAGAAGAAGATTTTTGAAATAATAACATAAAAAAGCCAAAAATGCCAAAAAAGGGCAATAACTCTAACATCAGTTGACAGATTTTCACGAAAATAAGCACACAGGTAGCTCTCATCATGCTGAACACTTTCAACCTGCCAGAATTTGCCATAGCCTAATGATTTTTGAGATACTTGCGAAAAACTGTTGTTTGACCCATATGTTCTATTTTTTGTTACAGTGGCCATGTTTTTCAACGGATCAAAAATCGAAGCATAAACTTTGTGCAGGATACCCTAAGGAACAATCATGCTAAGTTTTATCCAAATCCATTCAGCAGTTTCAGAGGAGAAGATTTTTGAAATAATAACATAAAAAAAACCCAAAAATGTCAAAAAAAAATCAAGAAAAAGGGCAATAACTCCTACATGGGTGGTTACATCTTCTTCAAAATTTCAAAGAAGGTAGATCTTGAGGTGTTGAACACTTTAGCTTCCCATCAGAATTTTGATATCTGTCACCATTTTTGAGTTATTTGCAAAAAACTGCAATTTACCCCTATGTTCTATTTTTAGCCATGGCAGCCATGTTTTTTTACAAATCAAAAATCCAAACGACAGTTTAGTAGCACTCATGCCAAGGAACAACTACACTAAGTTTGGTTGCAATTAAACTTATGGTGTAAGAGGAGTTAACGATTTTATTACAATGAATAAAGACTGCAAAAATGGTCAATTTTGACGATCTAAGGGGAATAACTCCTAAAAGGAAAGAACCTACAACTTCGATGCTGTTACAAATTTTGTAGATCTTTGTGTGCCTAACAATATGAAATTTAAATTTTTCAAATTTCCTTTATAGTATCCAAGATATTGAGCTTAATAAGTGCAAAATTTGGAAAAAATGCAGAAAAAGGGCAATAACTCCTACATTGGTCGTTGGATCTTCTTCAAAATTTCAGGGCAGGTAGATCTTGAGGTGCTGATCACTTTTACCCTATGCCAGAATTTTGATATCTGTGACCGTTTCTGACTTATTTGCAAAAAACTGCGATTTACCCCTATGTTCTATTTTTAGCCATGACGGCCATGTTTTTATACGAATCAAAAATCCAAACGATAGATTTGTAGCACCCATACCAATTAATAACTACCAAGTTTGGTTGCAGTTGGACTTATGGTGTTGGAGGAGTTAACGTTTGAAAAAGTTAACGGACGACGGACGGACGGACGACGGACGCCAAGTGATAGCAATAGCTCACATGACCCTTCGGGTCAGGTGAGCTAAAAAGGGTAATTGTAAATCAGCCGTAAAGCTGAGGTCAGGTGTCGAAATTGACTATTGTAGTACTCTAACCTTAGTTACACGGACACTTTTTGCGGTGTTTTAACTGCAAAAAATAATCTCAAAGACAACAAACTTTTGTCACAGTCAAAATTAACCCAATACCAAGATTTGGCCAATATATATATAAAAGACTGCAACAGGTGTCACTTTTATTAACTGCAACAAAGAATTATTTAACATATATAATGACTTACAATACAGCAGAAAATATAAATTCATTCAAACACACATTGACAGACGCAAAACATTAAATGTAGAAATTAGCCTCGTTTAAAACTAAAACTGCATTATATGAATTACAAATTCACAGGACGGAATATGACACTTTTCAGTCATACTTTAGCAATACAGATAATCGAATTAGGAACTGAATATAAAAAACAAAAGCGGGAATAAAATGTCGCATAAAACTACATGTATTCTGTAATGCATATTTCGCCGAAGGTCGAAATTAATGAAAGCCGAAACATTAACCAAACTGAACAGGACGGAAATTTAACCCTTTACAGAATACCTATTTCATTGAAAATTCTACAGCACAAAAAGGAATTATACATCGAAAAGAACTCTCAAAACTCAAACGAATTGAAAATTATACGTTTTTAAATAAATCAAATACAAGCTGAAATATTAAAACATTGCCTACCTGCAATAAAGAATAGGGAAATTCACAAAATCCACAAGTTACTCCTGGACATGTTAAAGCAGTTAATGAATATTTTACGGATATTTTGTATTTATAGCTAGTAAAATTTCGCGGTTAAAATTGTGCGTGCAAAACATGTGTACAATCTGATATTATTTAGATGTATTATTATTGGATACATCATTAACATGCATTGGTGACGTACAAGTTGAAAACGTCATCAGGCTTGCGTCATAATGAATATGATGAAAACGGATCACATGGTACATGGACATACATGTAATGAATGATGAATATGAAAACAAATGAATACGCAAATATTTAATATAATCAGTTAATGACAATTTACTATAAACAATCAAACATCCGGTGACAAAAGGTTAATAGTTACATATATAACAGATGAACGTTACTTAATAACTCTCATATAATAGCTAAAATGGTCAAGATTATCTTTAGCAGTTAAGACTATTCATAAAAACAAAACTTTCAGACTTGCGAAATCTGGAAACAAATAGTGTTATATTAAACTAGAAATCTGTACTGTCGGAATCGACAGTGATCCCCGCACCCCTTGTAAGTAGTTGGGCCACTCACCTATAGTCAAAAATATAAAACCTTATTCCCATCCAAAAATAGTATGCAGTCATTATATCCTATAATAAGAAAATACTGGCGAAACGAGCTAATTCAGGTCAGCTATATATATTTCACAATTGCGATTTCGTGAAGATTATCTCTCAATAGGAATCCCCATGCAACATTTTCAATGCGTTACTTTTCTTTCCGATTGGTTATTTTTCTCCGATCGCGTTACGTTCCTTTCCGCTATTTTTTCTCCGATATCCCTTCAGTCAGTAAACTGTCTGCAGAGTAAAACCTGTTATCGCTTGTATTGATTAGAACATTATTTTTATCATTAAAACAACAGATTTCATAACCTTTTTACATATAGTTAGTAAAAAGGACAAATATACCTAAGGAGCAATCAAAAAAACGTAATCCATTGGATAGACAAACCCGGGAAGACAAATGAACAACAACAAGCACAACAAATAAACACAGAAAACTAAAAAACAATGAACAACACGAACTCCTATAAAATCCAGGAGTGAACCAGGTGCTCCGGAAGGGTAAGCAGGTCCTGCTCCATATACGGCACCCGTCGTGAAATTCAACAAAGTCAATCCGGGGGAAGTCACAAATCGGTGGAGGCATATGTAAGGCTACAACGGTGGGAACAGATCCAACATCATCTTAGATATTGGAACACTGTAATGGTCTATCAATTCGTGATGACGAATGTAAAATTTCCTAAGTGATGAGATCAACTTATCCCTGATAAAACCCTGGTTAAGAAGCTTTTGTGACAGCAGTAATCCTCTTTGTCGAAAGTCAGGGTAACTCACGCATGCCCTTGAAAATCAAAAATATAAAAACTTATTCCCATCCAAAAATAGTATGCAGTCATTATATATCCTATCATAAGAAAATACTGGCGAATTAAATTGTTTATTGGATTCATATAAGTTTGCCATAAAGAAATAGACGTATACCAAGAATAGAAAGTTTTTCTTTTCTGACAACTGATTTTATAACTTCACCCACCAGTATCATTCGTATTATTGGGTTGATGTAAGTTATTTTGCTCATAAATTAAGAAAAAGACTTATATCAAGAATAGAAAGACGGTATGTTTTTTCTCTTCTGACATCACATGATGATACAGTGCATCAATTTATTTAATCGGTATTTTGTGATACAGTTTATTACTACCACTGGGTCTATTTCACTGCTGGTGGACTGTAACTCTCCGAGGGCATTCTCAGCCCAGTAGCCAGAATTTTAGTCCTGGCATGGTTCATTACTTAAAGGCCTTTAACATTTTCCATTCAAAATTAGACAAAAATTTCTAGAAATTTCTAAGACTCTTCGTTTTGATGCGGAGGTAACCCTTAGTTGAGTTGTGATCCCTGTTTGTTTTAATTGTTTTGGTTTTTGATGGTTGTGCTTGTTAATTCATCATTATATCTTTAACCTGTTTTCTAACATTTTGATCTCGAGGACTGCTGATGAGTTTTCAGTCAACGAAATGGACGTACATTGCATAAATTTATTTCGGTATTTTGTGATACAGTTTACTATAACTTCAGACGCCAGCATCCGCCAAAATTGTTAAGCAGAATTAAGAATATTTGTCAAAATAACAGGTCCGAAAATAATTTACCGATATATTTGGCAAATCTTCAGGACAGGATTATCTCATGCATTATTCGAAGTGAAAAGACCTTGTGACTCATTGAAACAGTATGTACTGTATGCAGAATGTTACGTAAATGCCGCCAAATGGAGAAATTTCTGAAATAGATTTGTTTTTTCTGTATGGAAAGGGAGGAGCTTAAATATCAGATGAAATATATTTGAAGTGAGATTTTAGAATTGTTCGCAAAAATTTAAATGAAAAGCTGAATGTAAAAATTACATTTAAATTTTAAAATATACACTGGAAATAAAAATTAACACAGTCAAATAGTGATCGCAATATGCGAATGTTGGCAGAAAAAATTTCGTAAATGCCAACAAAGGGACTCATAAGATTTGACATAACATTTCTTGCAATTTTTGTATATTTGTGAAAAAGCTTATCGCTTTTTGGATTCGTATTTACATTTGAGAAACTTAATTGAATTTGAAAGCTTTAGAGACGAGTCGTAATTGGACTTAATAATATGCATACTTTTGTATCGTATTTGTGCATTACAGTTGTGTCATAGAAGACATGTATTCATTATTACCAATGAGTGGATGCCTATGCTGCTTAACTCTATACTGTAATTGTTCAAATGTACCAAATTTAGTCAACATACATGACGTATAAGATTGAAACAAAATAAAATAGAATTAAGCCAAAAAAAAAAAAAAAAAAACAAATGAAAATTATTTTTTTATTCACTTTATTTACTGGAAAAAATGTTATATATAAGGAATATCTGTGAATTTTACAAAAAAAGAGAGATTCCTCTCATCTTTTATTAGGTGTACTAATGGGTGGTCACAATTTTCAATTCTGTTTTTTATTGTAATGAGCTTTGTCAACGACTGACACATCTGACAATTGACGTGTTTCAGAGATATATCTGTTTGTATGTAACAGGGTTTAGTGAAAATGTAATCATTTTCATTAAAATGTAAATAAATTTCATCTCAAAAATACAATATTCCATAGAATCATGAAATTTTAATGTATAAATTTATAATTTATAGCGTTAATAATTTTTTATGGTATGTTTACAATTTTTTTAATTGAATATTTAATTGAATATGTTAAGACATCAAATATATTGTGTTTGAACTCAAATTATTCCTTCATTATACATTTAAAAATCAATTAAAAATATCAAAACAAGACAATTCGTACTACTTATTCTACTTATTAGTACACTTGGTACAATCAAAAACCTGGTGATAAATTTTTCAAATAAGGTATACTAAAATAGTGGTTTAAAAATCGATATTCTAAATCCTTATTGTGCAACTAAATATAGCGTAGGACAATACTATATATAAGCAAAATGAATAAATTGCAAAATGAAAGAGAGGTTGTCACAAGCTTAAATTGAAAATTTCAAATTTCGACCCCTGTGGACACCAATTTTAGAAAATTAAAATTCTAAAACCTTATTGCACATCTGCATATGCATGGTGTTTCACAATACTGTATAGAAATAAAATGCATAAATTTAAAAACCAAAGACGAGTTTATGTCACAAGCTGAAATTGATAATTTTTCAAAATTCGACCCCTGTGGCCCCATATTTTAGAAAATCAAAATTCTAAAACCTTATTGCGCATCTGCATATAATGTATGACAATAAAGTATAGAAATAAAATGAATAAATTGTAAAATTAAAGAGTAGTTTAGGTCACAAGCTTAACTTGACAGTTTTTCGAAATACGACCCGTTCTGTGCCCCAATTTTAGAAAATCAAAATTCTAAAACCTTATTGTGCATCTGCATATGGCGTATGACAATACCGTATAGAAATAAAATGCATAAATTAAAAAATAAAAGACGAGTTTAGGTCACAAGCTTGAATTCCAAATTGTCGAAGTTCAACCCATGTGGGGCCCTTGTTTAGAAAATTAAAATTCTAAAACCTTATTGCGCATCTAAATGTAGTATGCAACCATTCTATATAGAAATTAAATTCCTAAACCCAAAGTACGACGGACTGACGGACGGAGACAATCGCTATATCCACGAACGTTCTTCGAAAGTGCGGGGATAAATATTGGTTTGTCAGTTCGAACGGTTTATCACTTATAAACATGTTTTTGGTCATATTCAACAATTGGTTAGTCAAGATCATCAATGAATATGTGTGTAGGAGCACATGTACATAAAGGTGATTAACAGAAATATGAAGTATAACTTTTAAACATTTCTGTTATTTGGCACAAGTGATTTCATTTATTATTTCTATTCTTTCTACAAACTCTGTGATAACAATTCCAATAGTGAAAACTACGTAATATGCAGTATTACATAAATCTTTTATAATAACTTTTCCCTAAACTCAATTCAACTTTGACCTGAAATTTGTTCATATGCAAATGCATATCTAATTTCGTCTAAAAATATGAATGCATTTTAAAGTAGTATTCCTTTTTGTAAAATAATTAAGGTTAATAATACCTTTCATGTTTTTCTACCCAATGTATGTCGGCCAGCGTATACATTTTTGAAATTTAGTTTACTTACAGTACAAGGAGAACAAAAGAACTTTCCTTAATAAGATGAAAGTGAATACTTTTTTATGCACTCGTACCCAGGTTAACGCCTCTTACCATATATTGACCTGGGTACTCGTGAATAAATATCTCTGACGTCTTAAAAGGACACTTCGTTTGTTCTCCTTGTATTGCATCTAGTACATACTCACATTAAGATCAAAGAAAGATACTTTGTAATTCCTCTTGATCATTCAAGGTTCAGCCAAGCCGTAAAAAGATCTGTTTTGTCGCTTAAATTATAAACATAATGAATATGTAAAAAATGCAGAAAACATTAAGACATGTTATGATAATACCGTAATTAAAAATGAACAGGATATAAGGTTAAAAACAGGGCTATTCAAAAGTTTTCACTCTAATACTTATAAATATTTGTAATATGTTTGTTGTTCATAAAACTTAAATTGTAGTATAATGTCCTTATATTTATGTTAACTGCATTTTTTCGAATTCATTTTAAAATATTATAAACAAGATAAGATTGCTACACGTAGCCATATGCCCCCGCCACAAAGAAAAGTCGAAGCCTCACAAGATATACAAAATGTGTATTGTTGAAATAGCGGCACAGAATAGATGTCAACACATAATAAAAAATATTGCAGTACGATACAAATAAAAATTTGCGTCCACGAAGTGTTCCTGTGGTGTCACATGCACCAAAACATTAAGGTCCCATAACTTCCGTAAAATTTGTGGAATCAAAATTGCGGTGCAAAAAGATCAATCACTTATGGTGACTAATAATCCTATAAAATTTGAACGAAATCCGATAAGCGGTCTCAGAGGAGTTGTGCTGACAAATAACTGTGACGGACATGCAGGAAAAAGTTAAAGTCTCATAAATCTCGTAAAATTTGACGAATCAAAATGGCGGTGCAATAGGATCAAGTACAAAAGGTCACTAACGGTCCTATAAAATTTGAACGAAATCCGATCAGTGGTCTCAGAAGAATTGCCCTGACAAATAACTGTGACAGACGGACAGGAAAAAGTAAAAGTCCCATAACTCCCGTAACATTTGTCGAATCAAAATTGCGAACATGACTTACCGGTATCTCGCTTGTAGTAGATCAAGTACAAAAGGTGACTTAAAATCCTACAAAATTTGAAAGAAATCCGATCAGCGATCTCAGAGGAGTTGCGCTGACAAATAACAGTGACGGACGCAGACCAGTATTAGGTCCCTCCGTCGCGTTGCGGCGGGGGACAATAACAACACAAAAACCGGATCTGGACCTGCGTCGCAGCATGCAATTCATTGATCGGCAAACAGGCAGCACGACAGATCCAAAAATTGCTTACACGCTACAACTCAACATTATGAAGCTGCAGACAAAATATAAAATCATTCTCTTTTGTAGAAGCCAAGAAAATTTCTCTAGTGTTTTGAGTATTGTTGAATTTTAAACTATCGGCAAACAGGATGTGGCTGCACGACAGATAAAAAAATTCTACTCAACTCAACATTATCAAGCTACAGACAAAATATAAAATCAATCCCTTTTGTAAAAGCCCGGAAAACCTCGACAAAAGTTTCCTACCGAAGGTCTTTCGACCGGACGGACAGACGGTAAAAATACTAAAAATAAATAACGTTTTCCACTAGATTTTATGTACGGAATCAGTCTTGCTCTGGGTTTCAAAGAGTCATTTTATGTACGGACTCAGTCTTGCTCTGGGTTTCAAAGAGTCATTTTATGTACGGACTCAGTCTTGCTCTGGGTTTCAAAGAGTCAACACCTATTTATTTTTATTTTTTATTTTCACACTCGTGATCAAGACCATATTGGTCGAAACGTTTAGTATTTTTTTCTTTTTACTTTTTAGTTTGTTGTTGTTTATTATATTTTATATTTGGTTTTATTCGACTTGTGTATTTTATACATTTTAGTCGTCTTACGCCCCTTTTGACAGCTCACCATTTCCATTTATTTTTCTTGTTATAGATTTTAGTTTAATCTGTTTAAAATTTTTCAAATAAACATTTTAGCCGAACGATAAACACTTGTAAAACTAATTAACCTAATAAAACCCTTTCATTAGAATAAAGAGGCAACAAAATATGAAACTAAAAAAATCCAAAATATTTGCATAACAAAGCATAACTGAAAAGATACTAATTTTCATTGTGAAAAAAACAACTTTTTTATCGTATAAAAATTGTCTTAATAGGCATATTTCACTGTGAAATATCTCTCATCAAAACAATTGTTCCAGGATAATGTTTCATATGCAGTTAGGTCCAGAGGACATAATTTTAATAATTTTACACAGGACACTTTTATTATATGTTACAGGGGGGCTCGAAAAAAGGAAATAATCCATTTCCTTATTTCATTCAAAGATGAGTTTATTTTAATTTTGTATCTAACAAAAATATTTAATAAAATCACCTGGAAAACGATCATAAACGAGGGTAATCCGATCCACTGTACAGGATTACCGTGTGTGAAGGACGACGTCATTGGAGCGTATTGTACAGGTGAGCTAAGTTGTCAATACAGACTACAACAGAGATACCGGTAAGTCATGTTCTCTCTAAATCATGTCACTTTTGCTTACCATTATTAAGATTCAGTAACTTAACAAAGGGACTGGTCTATGTACATATCATACGCAATTGTTCTTAGTTAAAAACCGGTTTAAGTCAATTCTACAAAATTTGGACTAATAGTTGATGTTAATATGTTTTGTTGTAGTTCATCCAAATACCGGACATGTCAGGACTTTGGATCAAATTAAATTTGAGGAAAATAAAATGAATTTAAACTCAACCATGAAAACGTACTTGCATGCCAAGACTATAATCACATCAATAAATGAATCAATAAATTTCCGATGAAGCATTGTTTACTTTATTAACTTAATGGTTGTCATGAGCTATTGACACCACAAGACATGGAAAATCTGATATTTTATGTGTACTACTTGTGAAAATGTACTTGAAGAACATAATTTTTTTCAGATAAATGACAAAATTTGTCAAGTAATTTGTAAAAGTTATTTTTAGTTCAGGACATAATAAACCGACTTTTAAAGGTCATTGATTAAATGATATTGTGTCTCCCTTTAGCAGTCATGAAAAAAGTTGCGATAAATATATGGTAATTCGTTTAATTTTTACACATCATAATGAAATGGCTTATAACTCCTAAAACGTGTAAGAGAATATAAAAATCTTTTTGAAGAATGTATGGAAAATATGTGAAATCTTCAGGGACCTAAGGGAGCGACCACTTGATTTTATATTGTCTTTGTACGACCCCCCCCCCCCCCCTTCCCCTTTTACCAATGTTAATGTACTCTGTCACATTTTTTTTGGCTTCTCCTGACAATGCAAAAAATACACTTAACATGCTTATAATGTGTAATAATGGTAAGGCTGTTGATGTACAGGAAATCATTAACTATGTGATATTACGCTCAAATTATATTCAAAGTATATAAAACGTACATGGCATGGCATTATCGGATTATAAAATGCTGGACATAGCCATGATAGTATGGATTTTAAAAAGGCAAAGGCTGATGAATGGGAATTACACAACACACATATGAATGCGGAAGTATAATTTATTTGCTCTTTTCTTCCCTGGTAATAATCATCACCATGATGACGGTCAGGTAATACACATTCTACATCTTTTTCTTAATATTACACGTAGTCCTACACACATTTAAAATAGTACACATTGCAATGATAATGTGGTGCATGCATGTGTATAAAATATTGTTTATAATGAATGCAATGTCATAGACTAGTTTTAAATGATCAGTTTGTAGTGCGGTTGGGAGGGCGGGGGTGTAAAGTTTGTGAATCCTTTTGAAATGAACATAACACTTTTACAAATTAAAATATACCATGCATTGTATTTGCTAGAACATTAAGCGTAAAACTGAGAGTGACGAACTCCTATCAGTCAAATTAAAAAATAATCTGAAAACAATAGGCCTGTAATTAGTATTGGAGGTTTATTCTCTTCAAATTTGTTTATGAGGAAATCGCAGTGTCACAGTTTATGAAAATTTCCCATTTTGTCCAGTTTTCGACAGTTGAATTTTCAATCGCGATACAACATTTACATTCTTCAAAATTGGTTCAAAATTCATCTGACAAAAAAAGTTTAGAATTGGGACTTTTTCCAACCAGCAGCTATATATATGTATGGGAGCGGTCACCTTACTTCTGAGCCTTACCTTGTTTGTATTTATAATGTGTTTGGCCTTTTTAGTGTCTTGTAAACACCAGATGGTCAGGGTAGATAGGGAGGGGAGTTTGGGTACACACAAAACCCGTTTAATCCAATCACTGTTAATTACCTGAACTAAGGCACCAACCACTTTATTGCCGAGCGGGGGGCTTGGATTTTTTCTATAAAAAAAATATGTCCAGCTTAATATGAAAAAAGATACATTTCCAACAATGTTGAAAAAAAAAAATGAATATTGAACAAAAAAATTGTGTGATCCATAGCATAAATTCCCAAAAAAAGTTTTTAGTTGAACCTTCAAGATGTGTGTCAAGTAGATCTAGAAGGACGTTGTTAAGTTATAATATCCAATGGATGTTCTAACAAAAATTCAATCCTTATGATATGTTGAAGGATTATTTCAACTAAAGAGTAATCCAATACTTAATGATGCATAAAATTTATCAAAAAAACCTCCATGAAAATGGAATATATTCCTGGTATACATAGATAATACTACCGTGGAGTCTAGATAATTTTTATACCAACCAGTCCTGTAAAAGTAAAAGTACAAATTAAATTTGCTAAATAACAAAACTGCATCAAATATGGCTGTTCTAGGGGTGTCTTCCCGATTGTCCAACATTTGAAAATTACAGGTAAAAAATTGTTGGACAATTGGGAATGTTTTGATAAGAATTATACATGTTGGTTAATTAGAAAATGTTTTGATAAAGATAGTTTTGAGGTTCTATAAGGGGCGTTCATTAAAAGAAAAAATATACTAGTGTTGCTTTAGGTTTATCCTTTTGGTTTGTTGCTTCTGCATTCGATAGCTGATGTTTGTATTCAGATATTTTTATGGAAATATGGCAACATATTTGCACTTTGATTTTTATACATGTGATATTCTTTTAATGGAAAATAAAAGAAAATACTTATATTTAAATGTTTTATTTTCATTAAATAAATATGAAATTATATAAGTATATTAAAGCAATGCACATACTATTACAGTTATTAACAATAATTATTTAACATCAATCATTTGAATTGAACAATGACATAAGATATACAAATCAGAGATGATAAGAGCACTAACAACTTACAATGTAGCACATATAAATATTCAGTCCAAACATGCCAAAAACTGGAACACACAAATTTCTTGATTCTGCAGTCGAACTTTAAGTTGCTGAAGTCGTTGGTTCAGTTGCGTGTATTTTCTGCGTTTCACTGGTCGTAGCCCTCCTGCTGCGTACTACAATGTTCCATCTGCGTATATTGTGTCGTTGTTGATTTTATTAAATAATTTGCATTTCTTGAATTTATACTTAAATCAAAATCATTGTTAATTTATATAGTATTTGATTCCTAAAGCATTAAAAATACTGGATATTTAAAAAAATATATTAAATATTTTTCTTTTAAAAAATATGATTTGTTTTAATAATATTTTTTGCTTAAATAAATATAAATTTCAAATTAAAATTATCTTTCATCTATTTTAAGAACAATTTTATATTTAATCTATATTAATATTTATTTATTATTTATTTATTTACAATAAAAACCCCTTGCTACCCTCAAATTATAATGATGATCATACATTGTTTAATTAACAACAATTAATGTAGGACAATCAGAACTTTTGTTGTTGGACAATCAGAACTCCATAATTTTAAAATGTTGGACAATCGGGAATAAACCGTTCTAGGAGAATTGGGTATGATTCCGTGTTCAGTTCATGCTACTAAACTTTGTGTAGGTTTCTGGCATCGTGTAGTTAATTCAAATCAAGATAGTTTAATAAATAAGATTTATTTATCAGGTGTTAATAATAACTCAGACTGGTATAGAATAAAAATGAAATTGTTATTTGAAAAAGTTGGATTTAACCACGTCTGGGAAAATCAAAATTCATTTAGTAAAAATCGTTTAACTTTTGCTATATATAAAAAACTGAAAAAATATTTGATTAAATTTTGGGACCATTCCATTTAAAAAAATTTCACTGATAAAAGAAGAAACAAATTAAGAACTTACAAGGATTTGAAGAAGAAATTTGAGATGGATAACTTTTTAAAAATAGATATTGACAGCGCTGATATTTCGAATTTTGTAAGACTGAGGATAAGTAATGGTATCCTTATGATTGAAAAAGGCAGACATAGAAAGATTGGTTTAGAAAACAGAATATGCCCCCCTATGTAAATTTGAAGTTGAAGATGAATTACACTTTACTATAAAATGTACCAAACTGCATGAGCTGAGAAATAATTTTTTTCAGAAAATTTCAGAAATCTTACCTTCTTTCAATAATCTTTCAGATATTGAAAAATTACATCTAATATTTCAAAGTAATGATTATGATGTCAGTAAATGTTGCATAAGAACTATTACTGAGATGTACACGTTCAGACGTTCACTAACTTAAGTTATTAAACTATATTATACATAATTGAAATACATAAACATCGCAATGAGATTATATTTTTATTATTACTGTTGTATTGCTTAGATTATGATATAGATGTTATAAACTATCTTTAAAACTGAACCTCCTCAGTCAAATACAAAGGAAAAAAATACAAAATTATATATTTACTACTTTTTATGTAATTGCTTGTAATGATTAATGTCTGTTCTTTGTTCGTGTGTTGATGACAATCCAGATTTTGGATTTTATATCAATAAAATCTTTGACTTTTACTTTGAATTTATATTTATGATATTCTGAAAAAATAACTTGGAAATGAAAGATATAGATAACTGGAATCTGGAAAATCAAAAATTCAAATTTAACAAATACTTTAATAATCGAGGTACACTCTTCAGAATGATTATGAAAAACTATTCATTATAGAATTGAATTCCTTAAATGAAAGTAATAAGTTATATTTATATAGTAAAATAAAATATAATTATAAAATGAAACCATATTTATTACAAAATAAAAGATTGATCAAAATTAAGAGTTTCGGATCAAATTCTAGAAATAGAAAGAGGAAGATATAAAAAAATTAGACTATGCAAATATTGTAATCAAAATGAGATAGGTAGTGAAATTCATTTTTACTTATATGTCTTCAATCAACATCTTAGAAAAGATTTTTTTTCACGAATATTGAATATATGGTTACTTTAGACCCTACTTCTTTTAAATCACAAGAATGTTGAATTGAATTTATGTCTTCAGCTGAAATTGTGGAGCATTTGGCTTCACTCGTAACAAGTCGTAATTGCTGAGGAGAGTGAACTCTAACTCTGCATAATTATGGAACATTCCGATTCACTCATAACAAGTCGTAATTGCTGAGGAGAGTGAACTCTAACTCTGCATAATTATGGAACATTCCGATTCACTCGTAACAAGTCGTAATTGCTGAGGAGAGTGAACTCTAACTCTGCATAATTATGGAACATTCCGATTCACTCGTAACAAGTCGTAATTGCTGAGGAGAGTGAACTCTAACTCTGCATAATTATGGAACATTCCGATTCACTCGTAACAAGTCGTAATTGCTGAGGAGAGTGAACTCTAACTCTGCATAATTATGGAACATTCCGATTCACTCGTAACAAGTCGTAATTGCTAAGGAGAGTGAACTCTCCCCCTTTCCAGGGGGAGACATAATTGTTTTTGTCCTATGTGTCTGTCTGTCTGTCCATCTGTCACAAAAGTTTGTGAACCCAAAATCTCCTAAAATTTACAGCGGAATGAAATGAAACAGAATTGATGCATGCCAGGTGTACTTGTGCGCTACATACATTTGTTTTGGACAGGATTGACTTTATCTACATGCCTGAAAGTTTTCTGGAATTTGCTGGATATCCGGATTTTTGACCATTTTAGTCTCTATATATTCCTATATAAAATATTGTAATCTTCCCAATTCATGGTGAAACAGAATTGATGCATGCCAGGTGTACTTGTGCGCTACATACATTTGTTTTGGACAGGATTGACTTTATCTACATGCCTGAAAGTTTTCTGGAATTTGCTGGATATCCGGATTTTTGACCATTTTAGTCTCTATATATTCCTATATAAAATATTGTAATCTTCCCAATTCATGGTTTTTGGCACCTTCTGTACTTTCACCCATGTATTTACATATGGAGAGGTTTGTGAATGCAGAATCTAATGCATACCTGGTGTAGTTGTGCACTACATAAAATGTTCTTGAATCGGATTGATTTTTACATCAGAGGACCGTCAGGGCCTCGGGTGTATTGCCATCGCCTAAATTTCCCGCTTATTTGCATATATTTAAATTAGTTTTGGAATGATAACTGACCTATAAAAATTATAGACCCGCGGTCATTATATAGTGCAAAATAAAATTCCTTATCGCTTCTTTTAAATTCATGTTTTCAATGAATACTCAGATTTTTATTTTTAAATCCAAATTAATAATATGAAAATGTTTTGTCGTTAGAAATATTAGTATATTAATCAAACAATCTTTAATATCAATGACGTACCGAAAAATTGTTGTTGCGGATGAATTTACTACATATTATGGAAAAAGAGAGGTTCACGAAGGGTTAGAATGGCCCTAAATTGGTCAAGCGATTACAAATTTCAAATAGAAATACTTGTGATAATTTTATTAAGACTAAAATATACTATTTTGGCACCTACTATTAAATATCTTGAAACTATGACCCCATAATTATACATTATTTGTATTTTTGGTCAATTTTGTCTGAAATTTATATGTTTTGGCATAATTAACAATTAATTATTAATTAAAATGATTGGGTGTTATGTAGGCAATTTTATAATTCAAAATTAAAATATTCTTGATTCACTTCATGGAAATAATAGCATTGTCTTTGTTGATTTTGGTATAGGTGTTCTTGTTCAGGTTGTCTTGAGAAAAACTTTATTTTGGTAGAGGAATGCTGTATTTCGTTGCTATAATTTGCAAAAAGAGATGTTTGGTCATTTGATGTGGCTTTTTCTTATTAAGAAATGCTATTAAAGTGATCTGATTGTCAACTTGTTGCATTTTGTAGAGTGGGGAAGCATAGTAGTTCTTATATTTTATACATGCTGGATTTCGTTGCTCTAATTTGTGAAAAACTGCTATTAGACATTTGATGTGATCTTTCTTGTTAAGAGATATCATTAGAATTAAAATGATCCTAAGTTAGCGGTTTGTTATATTGTAGAGTAGGGAAGCACAGTTCCATTAATTATCATAATTTTGTGAGGTTAAAGTGTACTGATAACGGGTCATTCACACCTCTAGTTTGTAAATAAATTATCAGTTACAGGTTGTGGAGCAAAGTTGAAGTGAATCAAAGAATAATATTTCTCCTCGCAGATATGTATTAGAAGTAAAAAAAATAATCACTGGCATCTCGTCTTTATTTTTAATGAATAAGAAATGACTAATTAGAAAAGAGAGATATCTATTGTACTCGCGGAAAGAGAAAAATAATGTTATTAATGTTTATTGTTTATTGACTTCATGTATTTATTAAACACATTTCGTCCTCCTCATTTTGGATTTTTACTTTTCTTTAAAACAGCTTGTGCATATTCTGGGAAGGATTGAATTCCTTAACTGTGTTGAGAGAGTTGTGTTGCGTTGAGCAAGGAGTATAATTCTCGGTACCTGTTCCCCATACTTGTAGCCAGCACACACACATACAACAGTATCATCACTGGCTAAAATTAGACCAAAAAGCTCAGCGTAACAGATATATGAGTTTACTGTTCATGTGGTATCTTTCACCCAAATATTACAATTTATCTGTTTTAATATGATTGTCTTGACCTCTTTCTCATAATTCAGTGACTAGTCAAAAAAATATTTGCTATGTTGATTCTCTGTCATAAGTAATAAGCTAAAGATTTTTGCAAGTGTGCAACTATAAGGTCATAATGCCAATCTAGCAGTTCTCATTTGACCACGTCAACATTTCATGGATAATTCACAAAGATAAGTTTCTTACTATAAGACAGTATCTCAGATCTGATAGCAAATTATATTATGTGTACTATATTGTAAGGTGAACATCTGTCTGGCAGGTACTATATAAACACCTGTCATTTATCAATAATCCAACATAACTTGAGGTCCTCTGATGTTCAGTACTTCAGTACTTTGATTTGGATTCCCCGTTCCAAAATAATATATATTTTTACATATGGAGAGGTTTGTTCAAGACATAAAGGTTTTCCTGAATGATTTTGGGGGTTTCCAAAGCCTCTTCTTCTCCCCCGGCCTTTTCATCCTGTAATGATTACAGGATGAAAGGGGGAGACATATATTTTGCATCAAAAACAAACTTTAGTTTTGTTTGCTTTTTTTATAACACTGTATCTTTTACTTATGTATACCATCAACCCTTCATCAACCCTTCATGGGTAAAAATGTGCATTAATAAAAGTTATTAAAATACATTAAAAAAGGTCGTTGAAAATTGTTTACATATCAAACAACTGCTTTATATATTGAACTATGAATAGACCCTTTAGGTTTAACTGCGTGGTTCTAATTTATTTGGGTTTATATATTTTTGTCTCGCCTGCGACGAAAGTCGCTGGAAGCGAGACATAGGTATAGCAATCCGGCGGCGACGGCGAAGGCGACGGCGACGGCGACGGCGTTAACTTTTTGTAAAACCTTAATAACTTTTAAAGTATAATACTTACAATGTTCATCTTTGGTCCACAGGTGCATGAAGTGATGACCTTTTCAGCAGCACATTTTTAGATGACCTTGACCTTTTTTTCATGGTTCAATACCCACATAAACATTGCGACATAGTTTTACATTCAAATCCTTTTCTCAGAAACTATAATACCTAGAGTTATTATATTTGGTCTACAGTGAGATCTATATGGGTACATGCCAGTCTGACACCTGTCATTTGTCCTTGACCTCAATTGCACGGTTCAGTGAACTTCGAAAATCTGCGACATAGTTTTACATTCAAGTCCCTTTCTTAGTAACTGTAATGTTTAGAGTCATCATATTTGGTATATAGTAAGATCTATATGGGTACATGGGAGTCTGACACCTGTCATGTGTCCTTGACCTCAATTTCACAGCTCAGTGACTTTGTCAATTTTTTCTTCTAAAGTCCATTTTTCTGCAACTACAATGAATAGACTCATCATACATGGCTTATAGCAAGATCTGTATGGGTACATGCCAGTCTGACACCTTTCATGTGCCCTTGACCTCAATTTCATGGTTCAGTGACTTTGTCAATTTTTTCCTCAAAAGTTTATATTTCAGCAAGTGCAATGACTAGATTCATCAGATATGGTCTATAGCTAGATCTATATGGGTACATGCCAGTCTGACACCTGTCATGTGTCCTTGACCTCAATTTCATGGTTCAGTGACTTTGTCAATTTTTTTCTTTAAAGTCTATTTTACAGCAACTACAATGAATAGACTCATCATACATGGCTTATAGCAAGATCTGTATGGGTACATGCCAGTCTGACACCTTTCATGTGCCCTTGACCTCAATTTCATGGTTCAGTGACTTTGTCAATTTTTTTCTTTTACAGTCCATTTTTCAGCAACTGCAATATCTAGACTCGTGTTAAGTTCTACTTCATTGTGTAATTCTCAAGTATATGTAATATCAGACGTACAATAATTTAACATGGTATGGAGATGCATCTGGGGATTCTTATTACATCCCAGTCTAAGTTAGGTCAGTTTGGCCTGCATATGATGCTTCATTGACTTTGGTTAAGTTTGAACATCCTATAGTTTATTTCTGGTAATTCAAATTTTCTTCTGCAAACAAAAATGTCTAAAGATGTAACTCTGTAATAAGATGTTTTTGAGAGAAGGGAGATAAATCTATAATTACATATCAATGTATCAACAGATGCAAAATGGAAATTATCTCCCCTTATTGTATGTACATTATTTTAATTCAAGGAAATGATTCTAATTTGAATGAACAATGAATATTCAGTGAAATTGTAAGTTACTTTAATGTCACAAAGAGATGTTTAAATGGACATAAAATCTGGGTTCTGTTGAATCATTAAAGAAGTTGATATTTTATGTCTTTTCCTTAAATCTTTTTCTTATATTGACAGGATTTTACAGTTTTTGTCGAGCCTGCAACTTTAGTCGCAGAAAGCTCGACATAGGGATAGTGATCCGGCGGCGGCGGCGGCGGCGTTAACTCACTTCTTAAAAGCTTTATATTTTAGAAGGTGGAAGATCTAGATGCTTTATACTTTGTATATAGATGCCTTATGTTACGAAGTTTCCGTCTGTCATATGTACATTATCCTTGACCTCATTTTCATGGTTGAGTGACTACTTGAAAAAAAATTCAGATTTTTTTTAATGTTAATTTCTTTCTTATTATGAGTAATAGGATAACTATATTTGGTATGTGCGTGCCTTACAAGGTCCTCATCCCCATCAGACAGTTTTCAATTGACCTCGACCCAATTTCAAGGATCAGTGAACAAGGTTAAGTTTTGGTGGTCAAGTCCATATCTCAGATACTATAAGCAATAGGTCTTGTATATTTGGTGTATGGAAGGATTGTAAGGTGTAAATGTCCAGCTGGTAGGTGTCATCTGACCTTGACCTCATTTTCATGGTTCAGTGGTTATAGTTAAGTTTTTGTGTTTTGGCCTGTTTTTCGAATACTGTATGCAATAGGTCTACTATATTTGATGTATGGAAGGATTGTAAGGTGTACATGTCCAACTGGCAGGTGTCATCTGACCTTGACCTCATTTTCATGGTTCAGTGGTTATAGTTAAGTTTTTGTGTTTTGACCTGTTTTTCGAATACTGTATGCAATAGGTCTACTATATTTGGTGTATGGAAGGATTGTAAGGTGTACATGTCCAACTGGCAGATGTCTTCTGACCTTGACCTCATTTTCATGGTTCAGTGGTTATAGTTAAATTTTTGTGTTTTGGCCTGTTTTCGAATACTGTATGCAATAGGTCTTCTGTATTTGGTGTATGGAAGGATTGTAAGGTGTACATGTCCAACTGGCAGGTGTAATCTGACCGTGACCTCATTTTCATGGTTCAATGGTTATAGTCAAGTTTTTGTGTTTTGACCTGTTTTTCGAATAATGTATGCAATAGGTCTACTATATTTGGTGTATGGAAGGATTGTAAGGTGTACATGTCCACCTGGCAGGTGTCATCTGACCTTGACCTCATTTTCATGGTTCAGTGATTATAGTTAAGTTTTTGTGTTTTGGCCTGTTTTTCGAATACTGTATGCAATGTGTCTGATAGCATTTACTTTCATTAGAAATACATGACAGGCGAGACATTTTTGTGTGTCCACTCTTGTTTTCATAAAGAAAACGTTATGGTATAATCTATATGGAAATTCAAAATAATGAACAATATGGTTATAGACAGAACCTTGCACTGTTATACAGAAATATTCCACGCTTGAACAGTTATATGTAGAATTTTTAATGAAAATCTTAGAAAAAAATAATTTGGTTTTCTCCAGACCTACAAAAAATATATTATCAAACACAAAAATCCAAGCCCCCCCCCCCCTCCGGTAATAAAATGGTCGATGCCTAAGTCAGAATATCCCAACTGTTTCTTGATTCTGTTTGTGTAATTTGGTCTTTTGTGTTGTATTCGCGTGAAGTTCTGTCGATTGGGTTGGGTTAAATTATTGACTTTTCTTTTATTATTTATTAGAAAGTGGGTTTTGTATTTTTGTTGTTTTGTTCAGGAAAGAATATCTTGGGGCGAAGTAGATGCCCCGATTGGGCCATATGTTCAAGTAAGCCAGTTATAAATTCTAGAGAATAATAATTACAGAGGAAGGATTCACGGTAGTTCGAAATATCCGTGTTGTTCGAGAGACACATATTTCACATAAAATTATTCAAATTCACATGATAATTATACCAAAAAAATATTTACACTCTGAATAGAATAAACCCTCCAAATATATATAAGCATACAGTATTTTTAATAACATATCATAACGAATGTATATATATTTTCCTTTTTTCAGGTTACCATGACAACATGTCTTCAGAATGTGCCAGTACTATAAATGTAGTTTGTTCGTGTCGTTTGAATCGGGTGTGTAAAAGAATATTTTTTTTCATAATAATTTCTCCGATATTTATAAGTTTGGCCGTTTATCTTAATTGGCCAGTGTTTCATGTTTTTATAAACAAGGATATAATGAGCCCGTGTGTTCTCCCACAATTTGACTTTTATGATTCGTCAATAAACAACTTCTTTTGGAAACCTGATCCTGTTAAATGTGAACCTTGGGATTCATTAATGTTTATTGACTATGATGGAATGTTGAGATTTAATGATTCTGCAGTTAAGAATGCTGGTTATGACAAATTGAAGTGTACATATAAGAAAGTAGTTAGATCAGGAGACTACAACGTTACATTTGAAGATGAAACACCTTTTATTGATCCAATTTATGTGCACCATGATGTACTTTATGTGCAGTGTACAGAAGGTGATAAGTTAGTTTATGACAATTTACATTTTCATATAGATTATAAAACTGTGCTAGAGGAAAACTCGATCGGCGAAGAAAGCAAGGACGACCTTAGTATATACATGTTTGGGTTTGATTCCTTGTCTCGTTTAATTGCCGAACGTAAAATGCCATTAACAATGAACTATCTCAGGAAAGAACTTGGTGCATACGTATTAAAAGGATATACAAAGGTTGGAGATAATTCTTATCCAAACTTAGTGGCCTTATTTACAGGAACAGCACATGGTGAACTACATTTAAGCATGGATAGAATACCTTTTATTTGGAAGAACTTTTCGTCAGCGAAAGGTTATGTAGATATGTTTAGTGAGGATTGGCCTAGTATTGGCACATTTCTTGGATTCAAACAGCCACCAGCAAAACATTATTTCCGTCCGTTCTTTTTAGCAGCAGAGAAAATCCGAACACAGTCAATAAGAAATGTTAAAAGACTATTGCTATTTTTAGAACACCATAATTTCCGCCTTAAAGATATTTCATATTTGTGTTTTGGGAATACACCCAAACATCAGTTGGTAATGGACTATTATAAACGATTTGTTGAATCCTATGGGTTTAAGAAAAAAATAGCTGTTTCGTTCTTAAATGAAATCGGACATGATTTCATTAATTTTTATGAACATGGAGATAAGGATACAATGGAATTATTTAGATGGATGAAAGATTCTAAAAAGTTAGAGAATGCCGTTTTGATTTTATATGCAGATCATGGTCCAAGATACAGTGAAATCCAGAACACAGGTATTGGTCGTGTAACCAGTATGATGCCAAACTTAGTCATGTACATTCCAAAGCAAATCCGAGAGCGATATCCAGAGCTACACGAGAATTTCATGAAAAATACAGAAAGATTGACGACACCGTTTGATGTACATGAAACCATGGTAGATATTTTCAATCACAATTTTCAGACACAAAAACCATTTGATACAAGTAAACCCCTTCCAAGAGGGATAAGTTTATTCCGTGAAATCCCAGAAAGTCGAAGCTGTCACCAGGCAGGTATTCCAGAACATTATTGTCCATGCTATTCATCTAATGACATACAAGTAAATGATCCCATTGTTCAAAAAGTTTCTTCCTATGTTGTAGATAAAATTAATGACTTATTAAAAGATAATCTTCACCGTTGTGCCAAATTAACATTTAGTCAAACAAAGAGAGCTTCATTAGTCAAATCTAATTTTGTACGAGACAAAGCTGTTGAGGAATGGTCGTTCAGAACGTTTGTCTATACAGCAGCAGAGGATAAAAGACTATTAGTTGCTTTGGAAACCCTACCAAACAAAGGTGTGTTTGAAGCTACAGTTCAGTACGAAGGGGACTACCGTATGAAACTTCTAGGGGACATTAGTAGAATAAATAAATATGGGAATCAGTCTCACTGTATAGAAGATATCAGGGATCCCTTAAGACTATACTGTCTGTGTAAATGAATGTATAGAAATAGTTTTCAATAATGGATATAGAGTTGGAAGATCAACTTATAAATGTGCATAGGTGCAGAAATAAGGCCAAATAAAAGAAATTTCATGCTATAAAAATTAGGGTAGGTAGAAAGGTATTTTTTCATTTTCTCATTTTTTTTACTTTGCCCCGTTATGAGGATTTTTTTGTTTTTTACAGTGCTTGTACAAAAATTTCAATAAAAACTTTAGAATAGGCAAAAACAATTAAGGTCAGTCGGAAAACCCTAAACATACATTTATTCTGCAATCAAGCCATTTCCGGTCTAATAAAAGGGGTAGAATAAACTTAATTCGTATTAGGTCAATGACCTAATAATGTCTACTGGCGCTTGTTTACAAGCGTAGCGAATGTACCACATGACGTCGTGGCGTTTCCCGCGTTTTCACTGCAGTTGAATTTCAACTTCAAACGTAATTTTAAGGCATTTCACGCATCTAAAGGGGATTGCAGGATAAAGACAATACACAATCATTGTCGGAAAATATAAAATTTATTTGGGTTCGCTGCGAAACATGGGGAAAAAGCTCACTAAAGCTCGCCTTTTCTCATGTTCTAAAGCTCGCCCAAATAAATTTTATATTTTTCGACAATGACTATGTATTGTATATTTCTATTTAGGTGGCTTAATACGTTTATAAATTGGTGGTCGAAAAACCGGGGTTTGTTTAAAATGAAAATATAGGGAAAATAATGAGACTTTTAAAAACAGATCGAGCCATCGACGGTGTTCGAGAAATCCGAGTTCATGCTACCGAATTTCGACTGTTTACATGTTGACATGCCAGTTGTGGTCGTATCATGCTGCGGTTGGCGAAGCCCGTTATTTAAATATTCTTGTGAAAGAAAATTAGAGCCAAAACAAAAACTATTTTAATGACACATAAAAGGGAATATATGCACTTGGGAAAAATACTTTTTGTTCTGGGTGTCTTGAAACCGAGGCACAAACAAACCAATATCTAGATATGGAGGATAACTTTAGTTACTTGTTTAGTAGTTTTTGTAGGCAAATGTTAGAGAATATATACAAGCTACGTCTTGGTAGACTTTGATTGGCAATAGACGACTCTAAAAATAACACGAGAAATGAACAAAATTCAGGGGAAAATTTCCTTACTACCCTGTTTTCTATGGCAAGCCGAAGTGGACAAAAATGAGGTATTTTCTAATATTAGAAAATGAATTTGTAATATTAGAAATTCATTTTCTAATATTACTTAATCATTTCTAATATTACTAATTTATTTATGAATATTAGAAAGTCTTGATTTTCTAATATTAGAAAATAGCCCAGAATTTATAATATTAGAAAATGATTTTGTAATATTACAAATTCAATTTCTAATATTACTAATTCATTTTCTAATATTAGAAATTCATTTAGTAATATTATAAATTGAATAAGTAATATTAGAAATTGAATTTTTAATATTACAAATTCATTTTCTAATATTAGAAAATACCCTTTTTTGTCCACTTTGACTTGCCATAGTTTTCTGTTATACTATAATTTATATAATTATATGTAGCATTGATTCAAAAATATTCGTTTTGGATTATTACTATCCAGTATGTAAATCTTTAGTGCTTTCTGTTCTTTATTATAACGCAAGCTGTTGCATGATTTTGTGTGATATTGAATGGAAAATGATCATTGTAAGATCAAGTATAAACAAAGATTTGCTTTTAGAAATAGAAACAGCAATCTCTAAATTTTATTCATCTGAAATTGTTACAATGTTATAAACTGATTCCAAGATTTTTTCAAGGTTTTATTTGAACTTAGACAGAAAAGCTAAATTTTATTTGCAAATAGCCTACAACTTCACATGATTAAACAGTTTATGCACAGGTATGAATAGCATGATATAATAAAACGCTTTTATTTTTTTCTTATTAAATTAAAAAAATACGTTAAATTTTACGGGTTTTTTTATTTGTTAAAAGTATTCTTTATATTTTTTATATATGATTCCGTTGCAAAATGGAGCCTCTCTATGAAAGCAGTAAAATATAGAAAGTGGAACAAATCATGGAAACTGGAAACATCCAGTTCTAGCCTGGAAAACCAGGAAAATTAATTGTCACTAGATAAATGGCTACATAGAACCATGATAATACTTTATAACTCCAAACATGCCTGACCATGATACTCTCAGAGCATTATTTAATTAACTGTAAATACCAAACAGGCAAACTAAGGTTCACTGTATTCTTGAACGGTGGTCAAATTTACCAGTTCATATTAATTTCAGCTACAAAGTACATCTTGCAGGTTTGAACATCAACAAGTAATAATATTTATTTGTAAATTTAATTATTAAATTTTTGCAGTTTTAAAATTCTTATACGATATAATTGATGTGAATTTGCTACATTGAAAATCGTAAAAATAGTGGAAGTTCATGGACATTAATAGTGGAAGAAATTTAAAGAAGACAGTTTAAATGTATTTGTTATGATTGTTAGCGTAATATTCCTTTCTGTCAGAAAAAAAATTGATCATTGAAATGTATTATGTTTTAGATATTAGATTTATACAACCAGGTTGATATCACAAACTTCATGTGTAATTTTCAGTATATTTCATTTTGTAATTGATCATATTAATATTTTTAGGAAATCCATTTCTGATTCCTCTGTTGTGTGATATACGTAAAACAATAAAAACTAAATGTTAATGTTTTCTTTTAATTTTAATATATCCCACAGAAGAAGGTTTTGATAATGGGTATATAATGTCAAGTTTTTCACCTGATGGTTAGTTATTCCTTGCAGTCATCATTGTCTTGTCACATTTATAGTTCCTTGATTTTCCAAACTCGTTTACTTCCTTGGAGTTTATTTGGCCCATACATATAATTAAAGGTCAATTGCCAATATTGGCAAAAGAAAGTTTTCTTTGCAAAAGTTTGTCATGTCTTTTAAACAGGATATTTGTTACTGTATACGGTAAAATATGGCTTTCTTTAGCAGCTAAGACATACTGCTACTGTTTGTTCAGTTGCGCAGTTTGATTTGTATGCATTGTAGCAAGAGTTCAAACAAAAAATAAGTTAACACGCCAAAGAAGAACCTATGTGAAGGAAATTTAGAATAAATGGCTACAACCGTATTAACTGATTACTCTGTCTGGCAAGCAATATGTCCTCCACAGCTTACCTTAGTTTAATATATATTAGCCAAATAAAGTCAATGAAGTAAAACTGGCAACAGTGTAAAAGTGTAACACTTTACACCATCTACCTACCAAGATGACTGCCACACTAAAATGTTTAGTTCCGCTCAAGGTGGACACTGAAGTTAAATCCAGGTGAGCGATACAGGGCCCTGTTTCACAAACATGATCTGATTTCCTGTTTTCAATGTCTTTGTTCTATTGACGTCACGGAACCATTATTGATCCTAGTCCTACGAATGTTTGTGAAACGGGGCCCAGGCTCTTGAGAGCCTCTAGCCAGTTTTAATGAAAAGCTACCAATTAAGTAAATATTAAAAGAACTAACCAGTGCTTATAATCAATCAAGGGGCAATTCTTCAATTTTAAAACAGTTTTCATTAAAATCAGTGGAAGAAAAAAAATTGAATAGACTACGAATTATCTAAATTTTTCTTGAATATCTGTTGGAAATGAAAAAAACAAAATTTTATATATCCTTATTTTCAACGCCCCCACCCCCTCAAATGTCACAAAAAGTATTATATCCATTTCCAAGTTTGTCAGAATTGGGTTTCACAATACATTTATAATTTACTTATACATTTTTCAACAACAAAAAAACTTTGAAAATTGCAGTTAAATATATAGGTGATTGTAATGACAAATAAATGTTATATTTGAGAAGTGAAACATACAGGTGCCATATCCCAGCTGAAAGTGCCATATCAGCAGGTGCCTTATCAGCAGCTAAGTATTTGAACCTTGCATGTATAAAAATAAAGCATCAAAGGTCATCTCCAGTTTGCCCCTAATCAAACAACATTAATGTTAGAGGAGCAGAGCGCTTGCACACAGGATTTATTAGATTGCATTTATAGATATAAAGTAATTCATTTGTAATATGTAGGTCAAGGTGGCATACATTTTTAGCTCACCTGACCTGAAAGGTCAAGTGAGCTTTTCTCATCACTTGGCTTCCGTCGTCCGTCGTCGTCGTCGTCGTCGTCGTCTGTTAACTTATACAAAAATTTTCTCCTCTGAAACTACTGGGCAAAATTGAACCAAACTTGGCCACAAGCATCATTAGGGTATCTAGTTTAAAAAATATGTCCGATGACCCCGCGGGCAACCAACATGGCCGATATGGCTAAAAATAGAACATAGCGGTAAACCGCAGTTTCTGTCTTATATTTCAAAAACTAAAGCATTTAGAGCAAAACTGAGGTAAAAATGTTTATCAGGTCAAGATCTACCTTCCATGAAATTTTCAGACAAATCGGTCAACCCTTTGTTGGGTTATTGCCCCTAAATTGTTAATTTTAATGAAATTTTGCAGTTTTACGTTATTATCTTGAATATTATTATAGATAAAGACAAACTTTAAACAGCAAAAATAAGATCTACAAAAAAGTCAACATGACCAAAATCATTGATTGACCCGTTAGAGGAGTTTTTGCCCTTTAAAGACGGCATCTAGCGTAAACTTTCCTTTAAAGATCTTTTCCTTTCAAACCTCTGGACCAATTGAGACCAAACTTTGGTGGAATGGTCCTTGGGTGGCCCCCTTCCAAAATTATGTCTGGCACCCTCGACTTCCAACGGACATGGCTGCTGTTACTAAAAATAGAAAAAAAGGGGGTGAATTTAAAAAATCTTATATGAAACTACTAGGCCAGTTGGAACCAAAGTTGGCAGTAATGGTTCTTATGATGTTCTCTTTCAGAAATATGTCCAATGACCCGGACTGTTAACCAAGATGGCCGCCACAGCCGAACTTAGTTTAACATAGGGCCCTATGGGAAAATTCATTGAAAAATCTTCTTGTCTGAAACCACTGACATATTGGAGCAGGACTTGGCAGCATTGGTCCTTAGGAGGTCCTTTTTCAGAACTTAGTTTAACATAGGACCCTATGGGAAATTCACTCAAAAATCTTCTCGTCTGAAACCACTAATCCAATTAGAATTAGACTTAGTAACAGTCCTCTTTCAGAATTTTGTGCGATGACCCAGACTGTCAACCAAGATGGCCGCCACATCCGAACTTAGTTTAACATAGGGCCCTACGGATAAATTCATTGAAAAATCTTCTTGTCTGAAACCACTTGACATATTGGAGCGAGACTTGGCAGCATTGGTCCTTAGGAGGTCCTCATTCAGAAATGTGTCCGCGATCACCCGGATTGTCAACCACCAAGATGACTGCCACACCGAACTTTGTTAAATATTGGACCCTATAGGAAAATTCATTTAAAAATCTTGTCTGAAACCGCTTAGCCAGTTGGAACAAGACTTAGCAGAAATGGTCCTTAGATGGTTCTCTTTTAGAAATGTATCCGTTGACCTGGACTGTCAACCAAGATGATTGCCACTGACAGCGGAAATTAGTTTAACATAGAATCCTATAGAAAAACCAGCCAAATTGACTGCAACACTTACATTTTTAGGTCTGCTCAAGGTGAAAAGTATAATCCAGGTGAGCGATACAGGCTCTTGAGAGCCTCTAGTTTATGGCTGGACCTTATTAAGTAAACAGTATACACCAACAAAATATTCCTCAATCATAAATATAAAGCTAATATATATATTTTTTTTGGGGGGAGGGGTATATAGGAATCAGCCTGTCCGTCTGTCTGTCCAGAAATTTGTGTACCCGCATTTCTCAAACATGCCTTATCAGAGGTTAATTAAACTTTGCATACTGTTAGATCCTAGTACGTAGATGTGCGCATGCGAAGTATTTCCTGGTCCAATACTTTTTTCCATAATTTTATACCCTTTTGGACTTAGAAAATCTGTCTATCCCCCATTTTTTTGTACCCGCAGTTTCTCAAACATGCCTTATCAGAGGTTAATTAAACTTTGCATACTGTTAGATCCTAGTACGTAGATGTGCGCATGCGAAGTTTGTCCTGGTCCAATACTTTTTTCCATAATTTTATACCCTTTTTCACTTAGAAAATCTGTCTATCCCCCATTTTTTTGTACCCGCAGTTTCTCAAACATGCCTTATCAGAGGTTCATTAAACTTTGCATACTGTTAGATCCTAGTACGTAGATGTGCGCATGCGAAGTATGTCCTGGTCCAATACATGTTTCCATAATTTTATACCCTTTTGGTTTTAGAAATTCTGTCTATCCCCCATTTTTTGTAATATACCAAAATTATGTCTCTTTTTAAGAATTATTCTGTTCAGTTATACCCAGTTGAACAGCATTATAATGTACCTGTGCCCATTTAATTTTAAATTTCTTTCTATATTAAAATTGGCGGTTTGTTATATGACGGGAGGGGGGTATTGATTGTGAGCTTTGCTTGCAGCTAGGTTGCCATTTCCTCGGGCAATCCTAACCTCACTTGTTTTGCATTATTGTAAATTTATTTACAGATTAAGCATTTTAAAGAGATCGCTTATTTCTTCTATTACTGGTACTGTTCATCTTAATTTTTTTCATTGATTTCCTCCCACTTGGCTCATTTGCATCGACCTCAATTTTACAGTTGACGGACTTTGATATATTTGTGTCACATTTTTCATGATTAGGTCCTCTTCTCAATCTATAAGGATATGTAAACTATATTGTGTGTGCATATACATTGGTATACATGTATTGGTATACACCTTGACCTTATTTTCATGGTCCAGTGACTTCCATAATATTTTCATAATTAGGTCTGTTTCTCGATAAGATAGATAGAAGAGATAGATGAGCCATATTTGATGTGTAAATGCATTGGAAAATGGACATGTCAGTCTAACAGGTGTCACTTCACCTTGATCTCATTTTCATGGACCCATGACATTCAAAACTTTTAACTTGAACATTTTCATGTGTAAGTTTGTTTCTCAATAAGAGATAGATCAACAATATTTGGTGTCTAGATACATTAGAATGTGTACATGTTTGACAGGTCTCACCTGAGCTTGACCTTAATTTCACGGTTGACTGGCATTGATAAATATGTGTAACATTTTCGTCATTAGATACATTTCTGAATGACTATAAGGAATATGTCAATTCTATTTTGTCTACAGATCCATACATTTGAATATGTACATGTCCATCTGTCAGGTGTTATACTTGACTTTGACCTTATTTTCACGGTCCAGTGATTTGCGTCACTTTTTAATGATTATGTCTCTTTTTCAATACGTATAAATAATATATTAACTATATTTGGTGTGTATATACATTGGAACAAGTCTTGCAGATATCACTTCACCGTGACCTTATTTTCACGGTCCAGTGATTTGCATATATTCACGTTATTTTTATGGTGTAATAATAATAATAATAATAATTTATTTCAGACATAAATAGTCCATAGTTATATACAAAATATGATGTTGGTGACCAACATTACACAAATGGCCAACATATACAGCACTCCAACAGATAATGATAAAACACCCCCGAACTGCGGCTCGGGCATTATCAATGTTTCAAGCATTATCGTATTTCCCCATGCCTATATCGACCTGCTGAGGCCTTCACAATTTCCCGTATTTCGGCACTGTGACGTCGTAAAGAGTTGACCCGACCCTAATATGAGCTGACCCGAATATATCAGCGACGTCATAATGTTTGACCCAACGTTGACCCGAATATATCAGGAAAACATCCGGTTATAGGCAGATGGCCATTGAAAAGTAAGAAATTCCATTAAGATTGCTAGTTAACAATACGATAAATTTATCATCAAGTTTTCTTCAAACAAATATTGTAAAATATAAGCCGCTCGACACAATATGAAGCTTTTTAGCTCCTTCGCTACGCTCACTCGCCGAAAAAGCTTCACATTGTGTCTCGCGGCTGATATTTTACGACTGACGTTTGCAGAAAACCTGATAATATGTACATATCAGTCCCTTGGGCAGTCACTATATCATGATAATGCCCTCTATATAAGCAACTATTGTATATTATCACACATTCTGCCACTACCAAGAAATGATTTTACAGTTGAATTAGATTTTCCAAGTCACAGATTTATTTAGCATTTTGCGCCCAACATACAAAACAAATATATATGCAAAATATTAACTAACATCAAGAAACATTTTATAGAATGAATTATCCCCCCCACCACCCGTCCTCACTGCTAAAGACTGTCTTAAAAGGGAGTCCATTACTCTCACTTGGTCCTTGCAGGGATTTAAATCCTTGGTCCTTTGTGTTTGTAAGTATACCAAAAAAATGCTCCGGGAAATCTTCTGGGTGATCCGGTCTTGTCCTTGATACATATCATCCGGGCTACAAGGGACTTAACAAAGAAAAGAAGTAAACAAGAAAGACGACTGTTAATATATTTATCTGACAAGTTTAAGAATGTTATCTCGTTCAGTACGAGCGGAAACCCGCAGCAGAGCGAAAGAAGACATCAAGAGAGTTATCAATGCAATTGATAAAGTCAGAAAATGGTAATTATTGGAGACGCTTCGATCAGATCCAATAAAAAAAATGATACCGTTGAGTTCATCCACAGCCTGCACAGGAGCTTGAAATCTTTTATTCATAAATTTATCCTGTTCAAAACCCTACTTCCACCTCCTACGGTAAACAGTGGGCAACGGATTGTTTTAGTTTGGCTAACTGAAGGAGTAATGCTTATCTTTTAAAGGTGTCAAAATGAAATCCTGGAAGGGTAACACGAATGACCGAATGACGCCGTCATTTTCCGAATAACACCTGGAATGACCGAATGACACCTGAAATTTTAATTTTAGCACATATTGGTGACTTTTAAACATTGTTTAATAAATAATATTACATTATAAGTTGATGATATATCATAAAAATATTTTATAGAAGCAGGTAAGTTCATACAGATGTCATTATAAATTTGGCGGATATATCAAACATGGCGACCAAGGAAATCAAAATGTGAAGACTAAAAGAAAGATTGCATACATTGAAAACGTGTTCATTTTGGACCACAAAAGTGGAGCCCTCATGCCACGACAAGGCAATGAACAATATGAGGGTGGGCGCCCTTTTTAAATTCCCCTTTTTAAAGAAAATAAAGAATAGTTAACTTTCTAGAATAATTTTTTTTATGTATTTTTATATATATATATATATATATATATATATATATATATATATATATATATATATATATATATATATATATTTTAATATAATTAAAAAGTTACAAAATATTTGATTAGAATGAAAGAAACAATTTGCAGGAACCCCCCTGAGAGATAAGAACCAAGCCCTTTTAAAGTTAAGTTAAAACTACTAAGATATCCTGCACAAGGCACGGGCATATCTGTCGTAGTCCGCGGAAACACTTTATTTAGTATTTATTATGAAAAAATTTAAAACTACTAAGATATCCTGCACAAGGCACGGGCATATCTGTCGTAGTCGGCCATGATAAGGGCCTTCTGGTCTTCCCATGATTTATTTGTCTTCAATCTCTTTGATAAATTTTTGGCTGTTTTGGCATCTGATGATTTTTGAATTTCGTACAATAATTCATAATCTTGGTGGTGGGCGCATTTAATGCACTGATATAGGTGTTCTGCTGAGGGATAGGTATAATCTTCATAATCAAGTTGTGTTAGATAGAAGTTTGACAGTACGTCTTGTTCGCCTTTCACGTAAGTAATCATTTTAAGATTTAAGAGTACAATGAGTAAAATTATATTGGATTTTCAACTTATATAGTTTCCTGCAGCTTGGTATTTGAACAATGTTCACATATTATTAGTTTCAAAATTATTTTTAACACTATTCAATTAATTACATTAATTACAAGATTTGAAAACAAATACAGATAATAGATTCTAAAAATGAATGAAAATTAAACGGCAGATAACCTAATTGTAATTGATAATTGAATAATTGAATTTGTAGGTAATTAAAAAAATAAAAACTTTGAACATAGTCAAAGCCCTATGTCATATAATAATCTTATTATTCAATTGTTCTTTAGATATATTACATATACATTCTACTATACTATATAAAATAACTAACCTATTTAGGGCCTTGGCCATGTCGTACTGGTTGTCTGTAAAGCAACAGTCCTGACACAGGAACTTTAGAAATACATCTGACCAGGCCGATAACATTGAATCACTCATTGGGACACAAGCACTGTGAACCCAACGATCACAACTACTGCACTGAATTGTGCCATCAACACATTCTCCATCACATTGTATACAAGGATATAAAGCCATTTTAAAAATGGAAGAAAGCACATAAGTCTTAAGTGGTTTTATATCAAATTTTATTTACTTGTAAAAACACATTTATTTTTGCCAATGAAAATATTTAATTTCGTTTTGAGAAAATGCTATTACAACACACATACAAATTATCCATTCAGCTGCTTTGTTTTTATTATAATACAATCAGGTATAATCAAGTTTTTAATTAAAATTAAATTAAATATGTGAAATTTCTTAATTACATTTCATTCATTAATGAGTAAATCGTTAAGATAACTAATAGGTGATTGGAGTAATTGCAGTTCTTTGATGTAGTTATTATTTTTTTTAAACTTCACCAAAATGCAATTATTGGACAATACCCTATGTATACAGTACATCAATACTTTATTTTCATAGCATTTCTCTTTTGAATGGATGCAATCATTCTTTTATTCTTCCCATTTTGATTTCCTTGGTCGCCATGTTTGATATATCCGCCAAATTTATAATGACATCTGTATGAACTTACCTGCTTCTATAAAACATTTTTATACGACCGCAAAATTTTTGCGGTCGTATATTGGTATGACGTTGGCGTCGTCGTCGTCGTCGTCCGTCGGAGTCTGTAGACATTTGGTTTTCGCACTATAACTTTAGTATAAGTTAATAGAAATCTATGAAATTTAAACACAAGGTTTATGACCACAAAAGGAAGGTTGGGATTGATTTTGGGAGTTTTAGTCCCAACAGTTTAAGAATCAGGGGCCAAAAAAGGGCCCAATAAGCATTTTTCTTGGTTTTCGCACAATAACTCTAGTATAAGTAAATAGAAATCTATGAAATTTTAACACAAGGTTTATGACCACAAAAGGAAGGTTGGGATTGTTTTTGGGAGTTTTGGTCCCAACAGTTTAGGAATTAGGGGCTAAAAAAGGCCCAAATAAGCATTTGTCTTGGTTTTTGCACAATAACTTTAGTATAAGTAAATAGAAATCTATGAAATTTAAACACAAGGTTTATGACCACAAAAGGAAGGTTGGGATTGATTTTTGGAGTTTTGGTCCCAACAGTTTAGGAATTAGGGGCCAAAAGGGTCCAAAATTAAACTTTGTTTGATTTCATCGAAAATTGAACTATTGGGGTTCTTTGATATGCCGAATCTAACCGTGCATTTAGATTCTTAATTTTTGGTCCCGTTTTCAAATTGGTCTACATTAAGGTCCAAAGGGTCCAAAATTAAACTTAGTTTGATTTTAACAAAAATTGAATTCTTGGGGTTCTTTGATATGCTGAATCTAAACATGTACTTAGTTTTTTTTATTATGGGCCCAGTTTTCAAGTTGGTCCAAATCGGGGTCCAAAATTAAACTTTGTTTGATTTCATCGAAAATTGAACTATTGGGGTTCTTTGATATGCCGAATCTAACCGTGCATTTAGATTCTTAATTTTTGGTCCCGTTTTCAAATTGGTCTACATTAAGGTCCAAAGGGTCCAAAATTAAACTTAGTTTGATTTTAACAAAAATTGAATTCTTGGGGTTCTTTGATATGCTGAATCTAAACATGTACTTAGTTTTTTTATTATGGGCCCAGTTTTCAAGTTGGTCCAAATCGGGGTCCAAAATTAAAGCTAAAAAAGGGGTAAATTATTTTTTTTGGGGGGTGGGGGCAATTCTCCACAGCATATTGTATCGCACAAGAATTCAAAAATTGAATATAAATTCAAATCATATGACCAATTCTAAGTTCTTTATTTCAGTTATTCTGTTTTAGAAACCTATTATGTGTCAAATATTTCAAGAAATTTTCAATTACACAGTATTGTGCAATAGCAAGAATCAGTATAATTTAAACCAATTTACATTATTTACATTACAATTAAAGGATAACTTCAGTAACACCCAACAATGACTTCAATCCAAACATATATATTGAATAAACTTACAAATCAGAAATTTTAAAATTATATGATACTAACATACATACTACTGCTAACAATTAAATATGACTTAGAGCAAATATGACAACATGATTATAAAAATATGTACAAAGAGGGATAACTCTTTTTTTTATCTCAAATTTTGAATATGTGCTGATGAAGCTTTTTTGTTTATCTCATCTAAACTGCTTTTAAATTATGCATATTTAAAATTTGCCATCCATGACTATGATGTCATTTTCTATTTTAATACGTTATGGTGTATTTAAATGGGCTGTTATGGTTGCAAAGTATCAAGAGAAATGGGGGGGGGGGGGTGAAAACAAAATTTAGGGGGGGGGGGAAATGAGAAATTGGGGAGGGGGCAATTTTTTTCTCATTTCATAATTCATAAATTAAAAAGGAAATTTCAAATTTTTTTTAGCAAAAAAGGGGGGGTTACAATAAATTTTATTGTTTTTTGTTGTTTTTTTTTTTGGGAGGGGGAGTCAATGTGCAACTTCATAGTGTATTGCACAAAAGCTAAAAAAGGGGTAAATTTTTTTTTTTTTTTTTTGGGGGGGGGGGGCAATTCTCCACAGCATATTGTATTGCACAAGAAGCAAAAAATTGAATATAAATTGAAATCATATGACCAATTCTAAGTTCTTTGGTTTCAGTTATTCTGTGTCAGAAACCTATTATGTGTCAAATATTTGAAGAAATTTTCAATTGCACAGTATTGCGCAATAGCAAGAAATTGATATGTGTGCCCAATTTTAAATTGGTTATTTCTGATTTATATATAAAAACAAAAAATACTGATATGGTTTGAATAGGTAAATTAAAAATTTTTAAGTTCTTAGACAACATTCATTCTGTGTCAGAAACCTATGCTGTGTCAAATATTTATTCACAATCCAAATTCAGTATTGTATCAAGCTTGAATGTTGTGTTCATAATTGCCCCAACTATTCAGGGTTCGACATCTGCGGTCGTATCTAGCTGCGCCCAGCGGAGCATTTTATTATGATATATCATCAACTTATAATGTAATATTATTTATTAAACAATGTTAAAAAGTCACCAATATGTGCTAAAATTAAAATTTCAGGTGTCATTCGGTCATTCCAGGTGTTATTCGGAAAATGACGGCGTCATTCGGTCATTTGAGCTACCGATCCTGGAATGTTTAAACAAAAATTCTGCAACCATTTGAAATATCAATGCCAAATATCAATGTGCCCAAAAATTGCAAAACGCCGTACACACGTGTAAAAGGTACATTTACAATTTAATTAGAATTTGAGTCCAAATGCCCCAAGTTTCAAAATACATTCAACTTTCGTAATACTTGCCAAAATGCCCCAACTTTTAAAAAACTTGGAAAACATCCCTAGAGTTTAATTAATTCGTATTTGTTTGCAAATTACATGTTGTAATATGCAATAAAAACAATAATAAATTTCTTGTTTATTTCTAAAATAATTTCAAATTTGGTTTGTTGGAGCAGTACAACCAGAAAGACATCTCTACCACCTAGTTTCTTCACCAGTGCAGCCCCATCAACACTCCAGTGACTGACAACCCATGAGTTTCGTGAACATTTAGACTCACTTTTCAGGATTAGTTTTGCATTTATTGTGATAAATTGTTTAGGTAACAAATAGTGCTTAAAGAACTTAACATGTTTATGATTTGATTTTTTTTTTTTTATTATCTCTTCAATTGTGAATAAAAATGAAAATAATAATTATATTCTAATCAACAACAGGAATGTGATTAGGTACATTTTGAAAATTGGTTTCTTGCTATCTACATCGGAGGCGTTTTTGTTAATTTTAAGAAGAGGGGGAATTCTGGAATGGAGCATGAATTATGAAAGCTGAGCATTTTTTGGATACCGGTAGTTGTAAGATAATCAAAATTTGGGGGTGCTTTGGCAATGGTAAAATTACGCTTTCGAGACGAGACGGCCATACTTCCACGTCGTCCATAGGACTTATCGGTCATACCTTGTAAAGACGTATCGGCCATACTTTAAGTATTTATTCCATTGTGGTTATAACATAAAATATAATAATACAACAAGTATTATTTCATAGTTATAACATAAATATGATTTTGTAGTATTTATTATGTACAAGTTTGCCTGTTTGAAAGAGTCGGTATAGATCTAGGCTATATATCTATAATACTAAATTTACGAATTAGCCGAATAGGCGGCAAAACACGTGGTTCAAAATAAACGATGTATGGTTCAGATTATAAAGGTTATTATCGGATTTGACAATCTGCATTTATAAAGTTTAAACTGCAGTTTTGTTTATGTGCAAATGGAATTTGCATGGACTATTCCGGTATGAATTCTCCCAACATATCCCTTAGAAGGTTCTCGAATGCATCATTTTAACACATTGATTTAAATAAACAATTATGCACATATTTTAAATGTATTTTTGTTTGAAATTACGGAAGAAGAATAAAACAAATTAAAAACATTCTCCTTCGAGTGGGATGTTTCCGCTTCATGTATTCAGGATTGTTTTTTTCTACAATAACGCAATTTCTCCCAACTGTAAAGGTTATGAACTTTGAAGATTATGAAGAAGTAAGGCAAAATTCAGAGGAATTTCTAACTTAGTTGTTTTTTGGATTGCTCGGATGTTTACTTTGCACAAAGTGATAAAACCAGCCATTATCCATTTTTACATTATTTGTCATGTGACCTGTCTAAATATAGCTCTACCGTACAATTCCCTGTAAGCTCTAGATAAAAATATTTTTAACAAATGGTCTACTTTATCATTAATGACGAAATTTATCTCGGACATCTTTATAAACGTGGACAGCACACTCAGCCACACATTAAAAATGCTTTTATCGTCTATTGGATTTATTTGTGAAATTAAGCCTCCCTTGCCCTGCCCATGATGACAATGAACAATTGGAACAATTATTTTCCAAAAATATGCTCTACTTAACTCACGGCATCTTTTGAAAAATTCATCCGTCACTAAGGAAATGTTTATTCATATTCTTTTTCATATTTATTCTGAATGAAAAAGGTAATGCATTATGAAATGTGTATTTAATGAAAGCTTTTCATCAAGTTCCAGTTCAGAATTAATTGTAACATAAACATATTGACAATTTAAGTGGTTGTATTTTCGTCATAGATTTTGACTATGATGGAACCTTAAGGTCCATTTTGGTAATTCTACGTGGCATACAGTCTACTTCATCAGTGGATATATCTTCGGTAGTAACGAACAACCATATGACAATTAGGTCACGTTGACCTACATTTCACGCTTCATTGACTTTGGTTAAATTTTGCATTAACATCCATTTCTCGAATACTACAGCATATATAGACATGAAACTATCAGTTGACACCACCTACTTGATAGGAAAGTTTATGGGAAGCCTGCCACAACATTCACATTGAGTTACTGTTCCACGAATGCCATGGCCGCAAAAACTTTTTAAAGTCAATATGGCCACCACAAAAAAATGCTTATTTTCCCGCGCTCGCGCGGGTTCAGTGTCTAGTATATATTTATTTTTACTTCTGTACATCTGCTGTTCAACAAGACAAGTAGACTCATAGAAGACTGGTTTAAAGTTAATGCTTTGATAATAATTCATCCGTACTATGACTTTGAAAATTGATTTACAGCTTCATATTGTGTAAGTATGTTTTATTTTCTTTTAATTTTTGATTATAGGGAATTTCAGAACGAATATACATACATCAAATCTTCTTAAATTTGAAAATTAATCATTATCTGATTACTTAGTTTTATATTTCAAAACTAAACTTATTGTTTTAGCTATGACAGAAATTAATTCCCCATTTTGGATATTCATTTTTATTTGTTTTATTTTTTCAGTTTGTTTTACGCAAGATATTAAAAATCCATTTAGAAAATAATATAAATATTTTATTAGATAAAGCACATTTATAGATGATATATATAATACGTATTCCAAGTGTATAACATATAAATATGACAAATAATGTAAATACAGCACAATACATTTACAAATTATAATAACCATCAACATGTATATATCACAATACTTTATAAATAAAATTTATTTCCGGAAAAAAACCATGGACGACGCGTCTTCACAAAGTATGGCCGATGTTGTCCTATGGCCGATACGTCTTTTCAAGGTATGGACGACGTGGAAGTATGGCTGTCGCGACCTGCATCATATTTTGAAACTTGGGGCATTTTGGCAGTTTTTTTCATGTAATTACTTTCTGGACACCTCAGTTCATAAAATGGATGTTATGCATTTTGCAAGTCTAAACGTTAGAAATAATAGACAATCTTTTGTTGGTTAATTAACCTTGTTGAGTTGTCCAAGAAAACATAAAAATAGAAAGTTGTTTATAAAGGTTACATGTATGTTTGTACACCCCACAAATGATTCTAAATGGGGATTTTCCAATACAAAAATTAATGCACTTAAAAGTTTTAAAAAATTAATAAATTGAATTTATCAACTCAGACCTGTCCTCAAATTTGTAAAACTGTTATTTTAAATATTTTTAATGCACTTTGTGCATATTTCATGCATCACAGGGTGTAATACGCTGTACTTAATTTTATAAAATATCATAGGAAGAGTTATCTCCCTTTTACATTGAAAATTCCATAGACAGAATTTATTTGTTTCTCTGAAAGAAATGGTTAAACAAAATTAGGTAAGTTCAATTGTTTCAGTTACAACTTAGCTCATTGCATCTGTCATCCAAGTGACTAGATAATTCACATTAATTAAGGTATTCAAATTCTGAAAAATCCATTTTACAAACTGAGGTGTCCAGACAGTAGTTGTGCTGACTCATAACACTGAAAAGGTGTTTATTAAAGCATGAGTGTTTGGACTTGGTATATGGCAGTATTCCATTAGCAAGTTAGTAAAACTATGACACTAAATAACTACAAAAATCTTGGAAATCTGTTGACTTATAATACACACTAACAATTTTCTAATTATTATCTGAAAATTTTGCCTTTTTAATATTTAAAAAGAGTATAAATTCAAGATCTCTTTGTAAATAATGTACTTCGTGACCTGATTGACAGCAAAAAATATAATTTGAAATTTGACATTTATGTGCTAGCTAAATAATGAGATAATGTAGAAATTTGAGAAGTTGTCAAATTCTGTTTTCATTATAATCTAGTATCATTTTTGGCCGGGTTGCACAGAGTGCAAATCCGGGTTATAGTATGGTGAATGTCGGGCGGGCGGCGGCGGGCGGGCGGGGAAAATGGGTACCTATTTTGTGAAATCAACTCCTCCTACAGTTTTTCACCCACATCCTTGAAACTTCATAGAATGTTTCTATATATATTGAAGATGTGCACCTCACTTTATGGAATTATTTCAGGAATTATTTCCCATTTTTCCAAACTTTGGAACTTAGTCGTTTTTTATTGACATCTTCAATAGAGGGTACCTATTTTGTGAAATCAACTCCTCCTACAGTTTTTCATCCACATCCTTGAAACTTCATAGACTGTTTCTATATATATTGAAGATGTGCACCTCACTTTATGGAAATATTTCAGGAATTATTTCCCATTTTTCCAAACTTTGGAACTTAGTCGTTTTTTATTGACATCTTCAATAGAGGGTTTCTATTTTGTGAAATCAACTCCTCCTACAGTTTTTCACCCACATCCTTGAAACTTCATAGACTGTTTCTATATATATTGAAGACGTGCACCTCACTTTATGGAAATATTTCAGGAATTATTTCCCATTTTTCCAAACTTTGGAACTTAGTCGTTTTTTATTGACATCTTCAATAGAGGGTACCTATTTTGTGAAATCAACTCCTCCTACAGTTTTTCACCCACATCCTTGAAACTTCATAGAATGTTTCTATATATATTGAAGATGTGCACCTCACTTTATGGAATTATTTCAGGAATTATTTCCCATTTTTCCAAACTTTGGAACTTAGTTGTTTTTTTATTGACATCTTCAATAGAGGGTACCTATTTTGTGAAATCAACTCCTCCTACAGTTTTTCACCCACATCCTTGAAACTTCATAGAATGTTTCTATATATATTGAAGATGTGCACCTCACTTTATGGAATTATTCCAGGAATTATTTCCCATTTTTCCAAACTTTGGAACTTAGTCGTTTTTTATTGACATCTTCAATAGAGGGTATCTATTTTGTGAAATCAACTCCTGCTACAGTTTTTCACCCACATCCTTGAAACTTCATAGAATGTTTCTATATATATTGAAGATGTGCACCTCACTTTATGGAGTTATTTCAGGAATTATTTCCCATTTTTCCAAACTTTGGAACTTAGTTGTTTTTTTATTGACATCTTCAATAGAGGGTACCTATTTTGTGAAATCAACTCCTCCTACAGTTTTTCACCCACATCCTTGAAACATCATAGAATGTTTCTATATATATTGAAGATATGCACCTCACTTTATGGAATTATTTCAGGAATTATTTCCCATTTTTCCAAACTTTGGAACTTAGTTGTTTTTTTATTGACATCTTCAATAGAGGGTACCTATTTTGTGAAATCAACTCCTCCTACAGTTTTTCACCCACATCCTTGAAACATCATAGAATGTTTCTATATATATTGAAGATATGCACCTCACTTTATGGAATTATTTCAGGAATTATTTCCCATTTTTCCAAACTTTGGAACTTAGTCGTTTTTTATTGACATCTTCAATAGAGGGTACCTATTTTGTGAAATCAACTCCTCCTACAGTTTTTCACCCACATCCTTGAAACTTCATAGAATGTTTCTATATATATTGAAGATGTGCACCTCACTTTATGGAATTATTTCAGGAATTATTTCCCATTTTTCCAAACTTTGGAACTTAGTTGTTTTTTTATTGACATCTTCAATAGAGGGTACCTATTTTGTGAAATCAACTCCTCCTACAGTTTTTCACCCACATCCTTGAAACTTCATAGAATGTTTCTATATATATTGAAGATGTGCACCTCACTTTATGGAATTATTCCAGGAATTATTTCCCATTTTTCCAAACTTTGGAACTTAGTTGTTTTTTATTGACATCTTCAATAGAGGGTACCTATTTTGTGAAATCAACTCCTCCTACAGTTTTTCACCCACATTTTTCCAAACTTTGGAACTTAGTCGTTTTTTATTGACATCTTCAATAGAGGGTACCTATTTTGGGAAATCAACTCCTCCTACAGTTTTTCCCCCACATCCTTGAAACTTCATAGAATGTTTCTTATATATATTGAAGATGTGCACCTCACTTTATGAAATTATTTCAGGAATTATTTCCCATTTTTCCAAACTTTGGAACTTAGTCGTTTTTTATTGACATCTTCAATAGAGGGTACCTTTTTTGTGAAATCAACTCCTCCTACAGTTTTTCACCCACATGCTTGAAACTTCATAGAATGTTTCTATATATATTGAAGATGTGCACCTCACTTTATGGAATTATTTCAAGAATTATTTCCCATTTTTCCAAACTTTGGAACTTAGTCGTTTTTTATTGACATCTTCAATAGAGGGTACCTATTTTGCGAAATCAACTCCTCCTACAGTTTTTCACCCACCTCATTGAAACTTCACAGAATCTTTTAATACATATTGAAGATGTGCACCCCACTTTATGGAATTATTTCAGGAATTATTTCCCATTTTTCCAAACAAGTGTTTATCAACATGTAATCAAATCAAATATTGCTTACTTCACCTATTTCTAATTAAATTGATGACTGCCTCTGTGCTCGTACACCAACATACAATGTGTCTGATTTTGTCTATATAAATATTCATGACTGCCAATGTGCAATATGATCTTGTAATCACCTTTGTCACCACTACAATAAAAACCCAGCAACCCGGCCATTTGTGTCTTTGACCCATTTTCTTTCTTTTCCTACAAAAAAATTTGTTTTGGTTACATTTAGGTGCAAGTGACATGTTTATGTTCACACCTAATAAAATTATATGGTTGTCCCAGGACCAGTAAGGTTTGAAATTTTAGTAGTCCCCATATGAAATTGGTAATCCCTTAAAATTTTAAAAGGTATCTTTCTATATTTGTTTTACAATGTAAATATGAACCAACAGGTATGCATTCATAATCTACAAAAGATTTAAGTAATGGAGCAGGAGGCCAAGAAATGTGGTAATAATGTAGAGAAAATACTTGCACAAAACATTATATGTGTTCTTAAATTGTGTGCTGTGGGTTGAGAACTTTTATTAAATATATGAAATATATGTGCAAATTTTCATTCACTTAGTCACTGTTCAGTGTAGTTGCTAAAGTTATTATTTTCATCACTGTCAGCCGTACCGGAATTTGTTTATTTTTTCATCACTAGAAACAGCTATATTTTTAGGAAAGTCTACAAACTGACGAAAAATCAAGTTTTTGTTGTTATGGAATCTATGTTCACTTCCAGTAGATTGATTTGTTTAATGAATGGAAGGTATATATAACAAGACGAAATTAAAGCCTGTACTTTCCAAGTTGTTTCTTCATTTGTTTTTCATGAATTCATCATCAATGTTCATGAAAATTGTCATTTTAAATCCAAAAACAACAATGATGACAAACTTCAAACGACCCGCCATGTTTTGACATGTGGGCAACGCGTGGTCATACATTTGTAATTCGGATTTGGAAACTTTTCATGTTTTGGGTGAATAAACTTATTTGTTTGCATGAATTGAACTAATTCAGTTCAGGAATACTGTTGAAAATTCCAACTTCACGATGATCACTATTTGAAAACTTTGTAAGTGAAGAAAACTAGTCGTCGGCGTCCGTAGACAGTTAGGTTTCCGTTAAATTACTTTTGTTCTATTGAACGTATCCTTATCATGATATTTTACCACAATGGTCTGCCATAAGAAATACAGTGATTTTGGGAAATCTTGCCCCTCTGGTTTTTTTCTGGGGGTCATTAAGGGTTTTTTGATATTTTTGGTGTAACTTTTTTATATTTTTATGATTTTTGGTTTATAATGTTCCTTGACAAATAGAGGCCATGAAACGTGGTAATTATGTAGAGAAAATACTTGCACAAAACATTATATGTGTTCTTATATTTTATTAAATATATGAAATATATGTGCAAATTTTCATTCACTCAGTCACTGTCTATTGTATTTGCTAAAGTTATCAATTTCATCACTGACAAATATCTAAAAATTCTGTAAATACATTTTTACAGTTTTGGAGATATTATTGGCCAAAATAGGGACGCTCCTTAATTTTTGAAACTATTTATTTCTTATCCGATTTTGATGATCTTTTTGCAATGGTTCTTTATAAGAAGTACAATAAAAGTTACGCCAGGCATTTTTGTGTTTCTTTGTCGTTTCAGAGATAAAAGGGATTAAAGGGGCCAAAATTAGCCAGTTTGCAGGATGCTTAAAATTTTGATTTTTCATCCAATTTTAAAGGAGATTTTTTTTTTCAATTCATCTTGATGAGTATTTCCTGTAGTATGTCCACAGATATCTTCTATATTCTATAAAGACAGGACATATTATGGTATACTGTTGTCTGTGCGTCGTCCACACTTTGGACAATAACTCAAAAACGCTTTCAACAATGTTCATGAAACTTTAATGAATTATTTATATCTATTGACATAAGCTTCCTTTCGATTTTTATTAATTTCGGATTTTACATTTCAGAGTAAATGTACCAGTAATGGGACTATTCATAAAAAAGGGGGCAGTTTCCAGTTTTCGGACAATAACTCAAAAATGCTTTGAGCAATTTTCATCAAACTTAAGTAGATTGTTTATATCTATTGACGTAAGTTCCCTTTTCATTTTTACAAATTTCCGGTTTTAGGTTTTGGAATTACATTGTATGGGACTTTATTCATAAAAAAAGGGGAGGGGAGTTTCCAGTTTTCGGACTATAATTCCAAAATGCTTTGAGCAATATTCATGAAACTATGGTGAATTGTTTATATCTAGTGACATAAGTTCCGATTTTATGTTTTGGTGTTATGGAACTTTATTCATAAAAAAAAGGGGGGCTTCAGATTTCGGACAATAAATCAAAAACGCATGGAGCAATTTTCATGAAACTTTGGTGACTTGTTTATATCTATTGATGTAAGCTCTCTTTTGTTTTTTTATAAATTTCTGATGTGACATTTCAGAGTTATTGAACTTTGTTCATAAAAAAGGGGGAAATTTTCACATGTCACGCTGTATCTTAAAAACGCATTGTCCTATTTACTTCAAACTTTACACAGTTGTTTGTTGTGGTAGTCTAAAGGTCTTGATACATTTTGGTGAAATTTTGATTTTCTGTTCCAGAGTGGGATGTTACATATTCATCAAAAATAAGGAACAAAATCAAAGGGTCTAACAAATTTGAAACATGTTTAAAAGCATTATATCATAAAAATTTCCAATCAGCAAAGATTGTGATATCACTTCTGGTTTACCATCAACAAACACATGTGGAACAATCAATGTTTTATTAGGTTTGCCATCAAAATAAAGGTAATTTCAGATGAATTAAATACTTTTCAGGTCATGTTAATTCAAATAGTAATAAATAAAAGAACAATCATGTATGTTTCAAAAAGGGGGAGGGTGATTTGGCGAACAAATTTTGAAACTGGTGACAAAAATGTTGCTTTGGCAATTTTTTGGCAACAAGTTTGATATTTTTTCTTTCAATTCATTTTGATGAGTACTTTCAGTAGTATGTCGCTTAGCGAAGCCCTTTATTTTATATTATTATTAAAGAAGGCATGCTAATAACTACCATGGTACAGTTAAGTGACCCACTTATTCTTCATTATAAAAGGTACCTTTTTGTGAACAATCACACAAAATTGACTAATGATCTTAAAATCCTTGCTAAATCCCTCAGTCTTCATCCACAATGTTCTTATTTAACATCAGAGTAAACTGGTAAAAATAACTTGGGGTGCAGACTAACTGTACATGTACATGTAGTTAAGGGGCAATAGTCTAATTAATTCCCATACAATGGAATCCAAACATGAAGATTTGAGAATTTAATGCAGCCAGCAGTAAGCATTTACATGTGACTGATTCGATGTTTTGGCCCATTAAAGATACATGTATATATAAAATTTATTTGATACTGAACAGAAGCAGATATACATTTATCCTGATTTAGACTAATTTCTCGCAATTTGATTGGCTGATATTGTCCTAATAAATTTCAGTGCAATTTTTTATTAAGTCAATTCGAATTATCTCCCTTAAAACATTGACTTAATAAAAAAAAAAATTTTTTGAGTTGCTTCCCTTTGTTTATTACTGACGTATGTAAGATGGAAAAAAAACAATAAATAAGTGGTGTCATAAAAAAAATCAGGATAAATTCGTTAAACAGTGTGCAATTGTCCTAATACAGAATTTATCATGGAAAAAAAAACAATAAATAAGTGGTCTGATAACAAAATCAGGATAAATTCGTTACACAGTGTGCAATTGTCCTAATACGGAATTTATCGGGTCAATAAAATTCATATCGGGTTCGGCTTCGCCTCACCCGATATGAATTTTATTGACCCGATATTCGCCTCACCCGATATGAATGATATGATTCGGCTTCGCCTCACCCGATATGAATTTTATTGACCCGATATTCGCCTCACCCGATATGAATTTTATTGACCCGATAAATTCCCGTATTAGGACAATTGCACACTGTGTAACTAATAGTACATGTATCAAGATCTAGTTGCAGTTGATTAAAAGTTAAATATGCAAGTTGATTTTAATAATAATTAAGACACCACCATTATTTATAATTATAGGGAGAAAAGATGGGTGACCATAGGAGACACAACAATGAAGATTTTTAAATGGGTTCCTATTACAGCATCTGAGCCAAGTCAGGTAAGTCAAATTATAGGAAATAGTGTCCCTGTTAAGTACATTAACTTTTTATCGTCCTTTATGCATATATATTTGAAAGGTAAAATCACCCTGAAGTCTTTATAGAATACATGTAGAATAGAATTTCTTTATTTGTCAATTAAAGACAATGACTACATTTGTGTAGTTCGACTTGTCTAGAAAAAAATCCATTATTCAGATAAGTGTATTTGTTTTGATCTAGTAATTGCTCCAGTAGAAGTTTTATACCAACTATCACAAATGTCTAGTTGATGAGAAGGTTTTTAGCTTAGGCTTGTTAATTAGTAAAAATACAGTAGATTGCTATATTGTAGGGAGGAGTGAAGAGGACAACCAAAGGAAGAGGAAAACAGTCCCACAAAAAGACTGATAATAAAGAAAACACTCCCACTGAAAGGAGCTTCTCAAGTCAAGGTATGGTATTTAATTTATTGAATATCGTTTATCTTGAAGACCAGAGAAAAAGTTTCTGGAAGATATCCATTTTTCAATTCTAAGTGAGATTGGGACTACTTGTAAATTAATGACCAAAGGAACTGAGAAGTTTTGAGAAATTACTCCTGTAATAATATTTCATGACTATTCCATGTATTCTGAAATTACCATTACTTCACACTCATTTCGTAAACCATAAATATTATATCAAGTACATGTTTTAGGCTTTTGTATTAATTTCCAGCAATGTTTTTTTCTAGGTCCTTCTAGTGTTTATACAGATGAGAATACACAACAGTCAGTGGTGTCACAGGTTGATAGTGAATGTTCTGGATTTAATATCAATGAAGATTCCAATCAATCTTATAATGAGAATTCTAACATGGGATTTTCTCAAGAACAAGAAGACAGTAATGAATCTGATGTTAGGTCAACAGATGTTAGACTAGGTATAGTTAGGATTTTATTTTAGAATGAAAAAGAAGGATAATTCATCACATAAGTCAATATTTAATACACAACAGGTAGACTACCTGGAAAACACAGGAATATAAAACGTAGACACAGAATGACTGGTTTAATATAGTAGAACCATGACATGAACTTCTATATAATTTGATTTATTTCAAATAAATGAAATCTGAAAAATGGATATCATATATTGAAAAGACTTCAAAAGTATTTCAATATGCCCATGGTGTTCAAGCTATATTACATGTACAATAACCAAGTTTCAGCTGTAAGATATATTTTACACTCAGATACCTGATGGATATCTGCACGATTGTTATCCAAAGAATGAATGTGTTGAAATGAGCATGAAAAAAATTCCTGCAAAACATCACCAGAGTGGCTGAATTTATTTGGTGGGCAGTTAAGATTACCATAAAAGGGTTCATGTATATAGCATGGGCTGTTTACTGTCCATATTTTTGTCAGGATGTAAAGTATTTACTAGAAAAGTATTACATGTACAGATGAACTGAAAATACAAGTAGGAAAAAGCATATGCTAATACAAACCTAAATCTTTGATAGTAAATGCTGAATTTGGTACATCCATAGAAATTTTGCTGGTATTTCTTTTTCAATCATATGATATGCCATTTGTATAAGATTTATGAATAGATTGTTTGTAAAATCTGTTGTCTATTGTAGCAATGAGCATGGTGCGAGAAGACAAGAAGAAATCAGATGATACAAATGGTAGTAAAATTAATTCTCATAATATCATACTCATCTGTCTCAAATTCATAATTATTTACCAAAATACACATGGAGAAAATGGCAGCATTTTGGAAATCTCTTATTTTTACTGAATTAAATTATTGGTGCATTTTTAAAAATTATCTTTCCAAGTTAATGATTTGGAACCGTAAGTTTGCCAGATACATGTAAATATGTTTTATAGGATTTTCTAAATATCAAAGCAGAAAGGTGTGAAAAACAACTGAGTAATTGTCAGTGATGATTGACATCAATTGATCTGTTGACAGTTGTACATTTATCATAATTAAAGGTACTAAAGCAGGTTTTGAAACTCCTTGAAAAATCTACCAGACCATAGGGCTGGCAGTTTATGAAACTTGCCAGTCATGCAGAAGTTCATCCAGTCCTGCCCTTATTCAATGGAGACTTAATGTGTCACATGGCAATGTAAATAAAATATAAAAATCTAAATTTTTAAACAGGGAACCTCCAAAACAACCATTCAAGTCTGGTCGATCACCAGGCAGGCTGAATTTTTAGCTCATGCATATAAATACTTTAATTTTTTGCAGATAGAGGAAACTAGGTCCATTAAGAGTGAATCCTATTTTTCGCCCTTCATCGAAATAGACACTTATTTTTGTAAACGTTCAATCAGGTCAATTTTGTAATTGAAAATTTTGTTCTTTAGATTCAGCATCAAACAAAGATACAGAAGAATCTCCTACTAAAAGGCAGAAAATGGATTCATCGTGATATAAGTTGTGGAGATAATATAAAACTATGACTTAATGTGTACGTGTTTGCAACTAGATGAATGTGTGCAATTTTTCTGCATTTTAAAGAATACTGTAAACCATTAAATACTTTGAAATGATCAAGCTTTGAATCTAATACAAAAGTACAATACTGTAAACTCAGAAAGTATTGTGTGCATTTATTATTGCAATTTTGTCATTTTAGACCAAAATGCGATTTTAATTTTTGCAATATTGAGAAAAATCCTGCTTCATTCATATAAAAAATTCCAAAATGCGAGTTTGGATTATTGCGATTACAACCCTGTCCCATTTTTCACAATGATATCCGAATTTACAGTATATTATCACTTACTCTGAACAGTGTTTTCCCTAGAGGGTTTATGCATGGTGGTACCCCCATGCATTAATTTCAGCCGCCCCCATGCTTGAAATTTTAAAATTCCTTATAATACAAATATTTTTTACCCCCATCCTTCAGAAAACTTGACTACCACCCTTTCAGTCAATCCCCCTATGCTTCAAAAAATGTCTAGGGAAAACACTGACTCATGGTTTTTAAGTAGGGGACTAGAATTTTGATATTTTATTTTTGGTTATGATAGTGTAGTTATCAGACAGATTACTTTGTTGTTGAATAGCCTTTTATATAAGACCACATTACAAATATATAAAATGGACATTTTGTGGAATTATATTTATTCAGTGTTTTTAAATTTCAAAAATTTATTATACATTGAGAAGGCCTTAAATGTTTTGCTCCTGTTACTACGCGAGTAATTTTATCCAAACATTGTGTACATAAACATGTAGACAACACATCTATAGCAAGAGGTTATTGTAGTACACCTCTTAGTATTTAAAAAAAACATAAGTAGTTTTGTCGAAGAGAAAAAAAATTTTAAAGAATGAAAACCTTTCTTGGAAATAAAGAAAATATTAGTCATACAAAATGTAAATAACTGATAAATGTGGATTCTGATCATGTTGCATGGCCAGAGAAATATCAGACTACAGACAAGCAAGCACTTTAACTGAACTAGTCAATAAAGCATTATAGCATTGGTATCTTTATAGTGACAAAATAAACTTTTAAAAAAAACCTGGTTTTCTATTCCAGAAATATTGTGTTCAGAATGATTTGATTGTCGTTTTTCTTCTATATGTAGCTGTTTTATATAATAGTAAAAAAATTTATATTTTACTCTTTATTTTATTCAGGATAATATTCTCAATACACCAAAAACCTATACATTGTATAATGTTCAGATAAACAAGCATGGATAAAAACACAAGAACAGTTTGCTATACCTACTTAGTTTACAGTTTAATTATATCCTTTGGACACTAAAATTCACCCATTGTGTTTTAAAATTCAATATTTTTCATACCAAATAAAGACTGACTACCTTATTAATTGGCTAATTAATTGATCACTTAAATTGTGTTTTACATTACTGGATGTGTCATTGTGTTGTGATTTATTGACTGAGATACTGTCGAAATTATGTACCATCCAGCCAATTTTTAGCTCACCTTGCCAAAGGCCATTAGAGCTTTTGTCATCACTTGGCGTCTGTCGCCCGTCCATTAACTTTTCACATTTTAATCTTCTCCTCTGAAACCACTTGGCCAAATGGAATTAAATTTGGCGGGAAGCATCTATGTAAGGTCCATTATAAAGATTGCTCATTTTGTCCCGATCGAACAACAAACATGGCCACAAATATGGCCGCTATGAGCAGTTCTTGTTTCTGATGAGTTGATTTAAAAAAATTATCACCTCTGGAGTCGCTTAGCCAAATGGAACGAAATTTGACATAAAGCATCTAATTGGGAGGTTCTATACAAAGTTTCCTCATTTCATCCTGATCAGGCAACAAACATGGCTGTCATGGGCAGTTCTTGTCTTTCATCAGTTGATAATTGTCTTCCTTGAAGCAATTCTTGTTCCTAATTGGTTGATTTAAAAATTTCTCTTAAACTGCTTGGCCAAATAGAGCCAAACTTGACAGAAAGTGTCTATGTCATATAACAAAAATTTACAGAACTGCAGAATTGCTTGAAACCAAACATGGTCTGAATGTTCCTCTTAAGGTGCTCAGCAAGTGTTGTTACTCTGGTGCTGATCCCTAATTCAAAATGGCCTTCGGCAGAGGACTTAGGTTAACATGAGACCCTATGGGAAATACATGCAAATATCTTCTGGAGAACTGCCAAATTTTAGAATATGCTGACCTGTATGTAGAAGGACCTTGATGAAGAAAGATTTGGTTCCTACAAGGCTTACCATACTTCATAATGATAGGGAAAAGTGACTTCTCTGAGGTACATCAATAAAACTGGCTTTCATGCCAGGTGAACGATACAGGTTCCCTTGTTGATAACCATACTGTTTTGGCTTTTATAGCATTTTATACACCAACGTGATAAGTGGGAGGTATAGGTTACCATAAAACCGGTTTAACCCCAGCATTATTCAGTGTCTGTACTGAGACTGTCCTGACTCTCTGATGTGTTTGTGTTTTGTGTTTTGTGCTCTTTTATGTTATTTTTTTGCTTGGAGTTCTGTATATTGGGTGGTTTTTGATTGATTGGTATGTCATTAATGACCTTTCCTGTTAAACAGTTTGTTTGTGTAGAATGAGTACCAGATGACATCCTTAGGGTTGAGTTCTCATAAACATGTTTAAAACTTTTTTGTTGAGTTTCTGATACTATTATTTCCAGCTGTTTTTTTTTTGACTGGTGGTGCTTTTCTTATAGTGTGGGCTGTTGCTCCTTGACAGATACTCTATATCCTTACATGTTCATAGTTAGAAAAAGGCCTCAATATTTATCTTTAAGCAGTATATTTGTCCAACAATCCTTTAGACTGGCCAAGTTAATACATGCATATTTTTATGTAACATATTACTAAAATGCACAAAAATATCTACTTTAGCTCAGCTGGCCTGGAGTTTCATCAATTTTGATGCATTTATCATCTTGCATCTAGAGCCTAAAAGAAAACTGAATACTGACACAATGGTTGGAATAGACCTAAAGTGTGAGAGGCAATAGGTTTTAAACCATGGTTAAAAGTGTTGCGTCATTGTTTACTGTAATCTTTCTGAAATTAACTGCCTTAAAACTTAACTGTCACTCCAACTGACAGTAATGTTTCTGATTATGGTGACATACTTTTCTGTGCCTTGTTCTTACAATTAATGATCCCAAAATTTAAAGGTTTGGACAAGTATATAGTAGGATCTATTGTTACTATTTGGAATGTCAGTGAAGGCTCAAAAATCAAAAATTCAAATAAATAAAATGAAAAATATGACAGATGTAAAATGTAACGTGAAAATACTTTATTCAAATCATTTTAAGTAATAACACAATATTTAAATACTAGCTACATGTATGACTAGATGATGCTTAAATTTGGTACCCTTTAATAAATTCTAAAATAACATGATTGTATAATGTTAAACTAAAACAAAAACCTTTAATCAACACATGCCTAAAGTTATTCCAGTAATGAATTTTCATTAATTGGTATCTCGTAATAAAATAAAATTATGAAAAATCAAAAATACTTCAAAAAACATATGAAAATGAAATGCCCATAAACTTTACCCATAAATTATAAATTTGCTTTCATATATTATAAGTAAATAAAACATATTCAACTATTTTGGTAATAAATATCAAATACGTGTAGTTAAATTCAACAAGAAAACAATATAAGAGGGGTTATCTCCCTGTATGAATTCAAGGGTAGATTCTTCATTTAATGCTTTTATTCAAAAGCAAAATGGGATTTCTTCTTCCTTGTACATATATGACAACCTGGTATAGGCAGCTAGCTTGTTTTCTCCTGTAGGATATAAACTGAATTTTAGAAAAAAAAATCTTGAAATGAGTAAACGGTTACCATTTTAATATTTAAAATTTCCAAAAATTACCACTTCATATTAAAAAGAAAAAGATAAATATAAAAATTGTCATGTAATTTATATGAAATTCAAATCCTGTAAAATTCTATATACTACAGAAAACAGCATGCCAATTTCCTGAATAGACAAAAACGTATTTATATCAAATGTGTGTGGGGGGGGGGATGAGAAAAATCTCCCTTATTTGCTCAATTAAAAAGGAAAAATCTAATTCATATAAAATAACTGGTCAGGAAATATAATATCTAATTTCTTTAAATAACTTGTGAAGCAAGATTTATAGTAGTATTATACGAAGTTAAAAAGTACTGAGTATAACATCTTGACCACAAAAAGTAGTCATAATTTTTATATCTGAGAACAAAAACACATGGACTACTACAACCTGTCCTTTAATACCCTCTAACCAAATAATACAATCCTGAGAATTTCTAATATAATATTACAAAGGAAAATGATCAGGCCTTTTTGTGAGCTGTAATTTCAAATTTTGGATTGGATGGTCAATTTTATTATTGGATGGTCATTACTATGATATGTATCAGAATTCAAATATTAATGACTCCAAAAAAAAAAACAAAAACAAACAATTGTGAAAAACAATGCCTCAATATTGTGACATATATATATATTTATCTTACAATATTGGCATTATTAAATGTTCTATTTAGTTTGCCAACTCAGTAAAAATAACTGAATTTCACTTTCGTACATGCCTATTCATCAAATTGAGACAAGTTTAATTACAAATAATAATCTTTTTTTTTTTTACAAAACACAACCCTTAGCAGAACTACCCCTAACTAATTTTTTTTAAATGGCATCATATATACTTCTTTATTTAGTCTTCAATATATATATGTTCATAAACCTGCAATTTTCCAATATTTGTGTTAAAAGCTATGGAGGGGTTGATTACAAATTTCCAAACATCCAAAATATACCATATTATAAGATGTAATTGCACCATATGCAACTTGGCCAAAAATAAAATTAATACTGGTTTCTTTAAATATTAAAATGCCCACTGAATAATCACAGCAGTTATATTAACATTATGTATAAAAAGTCTTGTTATTTGTTTGTAGAAAATCTGGAAATTCATTTGTAAAAGGAATTCTTAAACTGAGGCTTCTTTTAACTTTTCTTCTTGAAAATAAAATTAATACTGGTTTCTTTAAATATTAAAATTCCCACCGAATAATCACAGCAGTTATATTAACATTATGTATAACAAGTCTTGTTATTTGTTTGTAGAAAATCTGGAAATTCATTTGTAAAAGGAATTCTTAAGCTGAGGCTTCTTTTAATTTTTCTTCTTGAATATTCTTCTCATCATTACAGCATTTACAGACACATCCTATAAAAAATACATATCATATTTATCAATAAGGAAACAATGTTTTTATGAAGAAGTGAGGAATAGAAATTTAAAAAGAAATCAAATCTACAGAATTTTATGACAAAATAATGTCTGGTTGAAAGATATGTAAAAAAATATATTGGTGCTTAAAATTCTGTACCGGGGCCTCGGTGGCCAAGTGGTCTAGGTAGTTCGTCATGACTACTAATGATCACTAGTCTGTCAACACTGAGGTTGTGAGTTCGAATCTCACCTGTGGCGGGGTATGTTCGACTCCGATCTAAATTGACAAGGATTGCCAATTTTCCTACCAAAGCTCGGTGGTTCTCTCCGGGTACTCTGGCTTCCCCCACCCAATAAAAACTGGCGCAGCGAAATAGCTAAATGTGCTGAAAACGGCGTAAAATCCCAATTAAACAAACAAACAAACAAAATTCTATACTACAAGTCATGTTTAGAATTAATTATAGTTGTAGTCTTGTTTTTCTGCAAAAGTGTGAGCTATAGTGAAAAGAGATAACTGAAGAAAATCGTCACTCATGGAGTTATGCGTTTGCTTACATCAATGGTTCAGGAAAAAAATATTCATGAGCTGAAGTACCCAAAGCTATCCTCTACATAATTATTTTCCTGTTTAATCTGAAGGGATGTTCACTCAGTTCCATACTCTTAACAGCTATTCTCTATTTTTGTGCAGTTTTATTTGATATACCACTAAGATTTGAAATATTCCAAGCATTAGACTGAAAGATCCCAAGCGCTTTAAAACTTTGAAAAATATTTTCTGTCATTCAAAGTTGCGACCCCAAAGCGGCAGAAGTTTCAGAAACTAACGTAGGTATTTAGCTAATAACAGTATTACAGACAGAACAACATGTCACAAGACTATCACGTTTTTCTCTTCACGAAGAATTTCTTCGAAATTAATAGTATTTTGCATAATACAATGACGGTTAACTTGAAAAAGAAACTTGTCCATATCTCAAGTTAAATAATATATTGCAGTATAAGAATGAAATAGTACCCATGGTTAACAACTAACCATGTTGGCTAATGGTTATGTGAAGTTAAGTCTTCATTATGTATTCTTTAACAAGAGGCTCCCAAGAGCCTGAATCGCTCACCTGTTATATTTTGTGTAGATCTTGCATCAATGATTATTTTGGCTATTTATTGTAAATTGTCGCAATTTTCTCCTTAATATTGATTTGTACAGCTAAAATATAGAATCCTGAACCCAAATAGATATGGCTGCTATGGACTTTTTCATCGGTTCCTTTGGAATTTTTAATGACATTGACTCTTGACCACCCATTTTGACTTGAACGGGTAAAGTGTAGGGTCCTGAACCCAAATATATCTGGTTGCTAAGGACATTTCCATCGGTTGCTATGGATTTTTTTCAATGACCTTGAGCCTCCATATTGACATGTACAGCTATATTATAGGGTCCTGAATCTAAATATATGGTTGCTAGGGACTTTTTCATCGGTTGTTATTTGCTCATTTTTTGCACCAGACACGTGGGATTTTTATTTTTAATTTTAGGCCTGGTGCCACTGAAGTTGGTTTACTCTTTGATATTCTTACAATTTCCGAGGCGCTGTAAGTTTTAATCTATCACATCACCACTCAAATCACCGTCCAGGTAAGGTGGTCGACAAAGGGATAGTTTAGTTTTCCTAATTTGGTAATAATAGAAAATAAGAAAATGATACCATTATTAAATCATCGCCTTCTCTTCGTCTTTCTACTCTCGTTGGTTTGCCTTTGGATCCTTCTGCAGGCTTTGCAACTGTTATTAATTTTCCATTCTCCCAATTTACTACAGCCTGTTAACAAAGATTTAAAGAATGAAATTTTTGTTTGTATCGCTAAGAGATGTACAATATTTCAGGTCTCCGGTTATACTGATTATGGAAAGAGTTCTAAATTCGTATACTCTGCTTTGCAATTTGAACCTACTCTACATGGGTCGAGTTTTCACTGGCCTCCCGTTTCGCCAAGACATCCCAATTATCGTACGTGACTTAATGATTTCCTTTATGTTCAGTCAAGATAAGTAGACCGACATGGGTGACAGCATGGTGTTATTAATATCGGATCCTTGTAGTAAAAACAAGGCACTTGGACCTGAACGTCCGCTGCAAATTGTAATTAATAGATGTTTAAATATCGACAAAAGAATACCGAGGCCACAAAACAGTAAGATCAAACTACAAAGACACAATGGAACATATCAAACTACAAAGACACAATGGAACATATCAAACAAATGCCACAAGGATACATGTAAAACAAAGATAATTTAAAAAACAACATAATTAGTAGAATACAATTAACACAGAAACTAAAGCTAGCAATGTGAACTCTCACTAAAAAGAGAGACATCAGGTGATCCAGAGAGGTTATCATCTCATGTTCCATTAAGGGCACTCGTCACATTGCCAGTGAGTAAAATCCAAAGAAATGGCAAGTCCAGTTATCAATTCCACCGGACGCAATCTCGCGCTGTCGAGAAAGTCATTAGGCGTATAAGTATCACATTCACGATAGTAACGAATCCGCCGCTGTCGAGAAAGTCATCGTATATATAAAATGCACGATAGTAATGAATCCGCTGTGAAATGTACACACTATAGGCTGGAGACCTCGGTACGTTACTCCTAACAACGGGGAAGTTCACAATCGGAAAATTGAATTCATCAAGTTTGTCATAAAGTTTTGATTTCAATCGCCCATCATCACCAATGTATAAGTCGAGATATGAAGCAGAAGTAGACGTGTAATCTGATACATAATACGTATACGATCAGAGTGAATTCCAATTTTTATATAAAAACCGAATGTCCGACCAGTGGTCAAGAATCGTAAAAAATACGGTGCCATCGATCTTAAAGATCCGTAAGCATTATTTGTCTGTTTTCAAACGAATTACCATTGAGATTTTTTGAAGTCTTTTTAATTGATTAAACAAAGGCAAATGCTAACAAAATTCAGTTCTTGTATGAGCTACAACGTGGAACAAATGTGTAAAAATAAAAAATAAAAAATATTGACAAGAACACAAGTAGAAAATAATTGTTCATCTTCAACTCGATGTCATAACGAAGCTTTCAATACAGCACATGTGCAATACAGTAATAAAAATCTCGCACCTCAATACACCAGTCACCGGTCTGCGACGCATTTTACTTCTGTGGACTGATGAACATTCGTGTGAGGTTTTTTCAACATATTACACACAAATCACTTCATACATTTTGCTTAATGATAAAACTAAAATCAATGGATATAATTTTCTACTTGCATTCTTGTTTGCTATATTCAAGTAACATCTGCCCAACAATAATCTATGAATTAAAATTACCGTGCACACATAATTGTAAATTTGAAGTACACATGTATTCAAATTCTTAGTATTATGTCAATGTCCGAACGCCCTTCTACAAATTGGGTTCCTTCTTCCACGCACATTTAGACAAGGGGCAAGTTTTTTAAGCGATAAATTTTTACCTTTTTTAAATTAGTAAAATTAATACCTTCATGGGATTATCCTGTGGATCAGTGGAATCGACTTCTACTCCTAAATTAAATTTATGATCCGAATCCTTAGGCCCTTTGGTTACAATTCTTACTTGGTCATCTTCTATACTAATTGTCATTGTAGAGCTTGCTGCTGCTGCTAATTTTCGTAACACGAAATTAACACCTAAAATTCGAATGGTTTATCGATCAAAGCTACTTTTTATTTCAGTAACACAAAGTGAGCACATTTATAAACACATAACTAATTAGGCTTTTGATTTTACATAAAATAAATACGGCTTAATGCTGATGTTACAACAACCTCCCACCCCACCCCCTCCAATGTTCCCCGTTCTCCGTACTTTCAGTCTACTTTCTCGCATATTTACCTGGGTCTTCTGTCAGGCATACAACAAATAATTTTGTCGGCAGAATTCTGGCAAACGACTGCCATAAAAGTTTATATAGGGGATATGTTCCCCCTTTTAAATTTCCCTATACAATTCATATAAAACTGCATTTTTCAAAATACTGTTCTAATATTATTTCTTATCCTATAATTATAAAAAAAATTACGATTAATCTAAGAAGTTTTTTTTAGATAATTTAGAATTTTTTCTGTGATTCTGAATTTTGGAAAAAATCATTATTTAAACACCTATAAAATTTTATGGGAGTCAAAATTACATAGTTTAATAGGGAAAATGCTGTTAAAAGTTTATCTTCGTATTTAAAATTGTGTATTGAAAAAAAATAAGATATTATAATATTTTGATATCATCACTATAAATTATAGATATTTCTTTGCCCACCAATACAAATTTCATTAAAATCTGACAAAAAACAAATGAAAATAACTTCAAGTGAAAATTTGTGGTTAAATTTATATGTAATACAATGTATAAAGAAAAATTCACCAGTTTGAACTCATTTATGGTCAACGACTGTACATATCCATCCATATATAATAAATTTCGTCGATTCGCCAAACCAAGGCGTTAAACACTTCAAAAAAGCTGAAAATGTCGAATTATGCCGTTTTTACAATGGCGTGTTTGGCGTGTACTAAACTGAAATTAGATCCAAATACTATGAAATTCAAATATTCATCTTTTCATTTTTTCAAATTTTTTTATTTTGCCAATTTATTATGGAATTAGTATCATGACTGTATAATCAGATAGTACATATAGTACACGGATACTGTACTGACGTCCCATTTTTTGACCCGACATATCAAACGATTTCTTAAGCTCTTATTAATGCCACATACCTATTTCTTTCAAATATTCATCTAGATTTTCGTTCTTTACCAAAACCCAGATTCCACAAAGCGCTGACTCAACTTCTGCTAGGGCCATGTTTTTCTTTACAACCGATGAAGGATTGCTAGGTTCAATGTTCACACGTGACAACGTTCTTACAATGTAAATATTGATTTTACCGGTGTCGGCGTATTATATCTATGTATTCATTGACCCGAGGTAAAATTATATAATATTAATACACCGTGTGTCCCTCCCCGGAAGTGACCGTTAACGAAATTCATTTATCAATGATACAACAGTTTATATTACCACTGTACAAAAATGTATAAATACACGGAATAAAATATCTAAACAGTGTATATTAGAAAAGTAACAGAAAAGAAAAAAAAAGTCAAAAGGTGTGGAGGGGGGGGGGGGGGGGACACGAGGTTATGATTTTTCCCATTTCGCCAGATTATTTACTCTTTTTCTCTCGGGGGGGGGGGGGGGGGGGTACATACTTTTTCTCAATTCCCGAAAAACTTGAACACATTTTCCCCAATTACCATATTATTTGTGGTTTTCCCAATTCCCCAATTTTTAGGTACTCGTAAATTCATCGTTCTATAATAAAATGTGTAGATATACGTATATACTGCAAAACATGGTATTCGTTGCACTCTGGTTTTATTTTTTATACGGAGACAACCTGTACCACAACTATCGCGACACAATTGCTGGTATCTTACTGATGATAGGCATCTTTTTTCACCATGTACATAAACTCATCATCATTTCTAGGACCATACTGCTATAGTTTATCCAAACCAGTAGCATATGCATATGTCTTACTATCCCGAACAATTACAGTTTATGTTTTTTTATTTCATCAATGCATATAGAACCATAAGATATTGGGCTGCTAAGATATTAATAAAATCAAAGTAAATTTTCAAACACGACAGTCAATAGCCAATGACAAATCATGGCCATGAAAAACATGAATCAAAAGACTAAAAAAATAAATAACAATTTTATATTGGATAACTCGCCGATTCTTCAAAATCCAGTAGAAATTTAAGGACCATAATACCCCCTTCACACACACTGGTTTTTCATGTTTTTCTTACGAGTCCTTACGCATCGCCAACGCGTAGTCAACCACAAGCATCCGTACATAACTCGTTGGTATCCGTTAACAACTCGTCACAACTCGCAGACACTCGTGAGGATCCGTGAAAGTAGAGGCAAATTTTTTGATATGTCAAAAATTTTCTTGCGATTGTCCACGAATTACATTTTCCGTAAATAACACGTAAATAGCTTGTATCAATCCGTAAGTATCGTAAACCGGTCGCAACAATTTTACGATTAGTTAAGGTTAGTTTACGGTTTGGTTACGAGTGCTTAAATGGTGTTTACGATTTCATTCACGTCGTATTAAAATGGCTTTACAGATTGTTACGAGTTATTACGAGCTCTTTACGTATAGTTACGAGTATTTTACGAATACCTTACGATTTCGGAAAGGTATAAAATTGTCTCGCTGGATGTCAGTTGTCGAATGATGATACAAAGAGAATTGCAAACTTTTTGGCAAAAAACATAAAGACACGTAAATACTCGGAACTAACTCGCAACAATTCGCAACAACACGTTAACCGGCCGTAATTTACGCATAATGCTTAAATGCGTAACATTTCGTAATATACGCGTAACAATCCATAAAAGGCTCGTAGAATGTCGTAACTTGCTCGCATTTATCTGTGGTAACTCGCCCCGGGAAAACAATCGTAGATTTTTCCGTAAATACATCGTAATAACTCGTAATAAACCGTAAATTGCTCGTAATTACTCGTAACCACTCTTAAATCGCTCATAAAGGTGGCCAAATCGTAAGGATCCGTGTACTTTTGCGAATTGTACCATACGTAAGGATTCGTAAGAAAAATCTGTGTATATAAAGGTAGCATAAACGTCCTTTGCTTTATATTTTCTCATACATGCATTTATTTTTTTTCAAAGTTAAATTCCTTAATATTTGGAATCATAAGAAAGTACTTTCTAGGTATTAAAAATAAATTACGAATTCATCTACTTTTAGAATAACCATACTTTATTAACCGAAAATAGCCGGCCGAATCCCACCTCGTTACCATACTGCCCTTACAGCACCATCTTAAACTTTATAAGTTCGAATCATGTATCGATGATCAAATTAATGAAGAGTTTTTCTGGAGCGTAAAATATTCAATAGACAGTTTACTTGCCTTCCATGGCCCTCTGTTGGTAGGTCTGATCTTTGATTTCATATACTACACCACCTCACAATCTAATTGAATATAAACTCATTAACCTTACTAAATGACTTTTCGAAAAATTCATATACAATTTTTTTTTACGTAAGACAAATCTAAGGGATATTTTTGTCGTCAATCTAATGAACTAGTTTTGATTATGTTCAGGCTGTGGAATTTTCGCTTGATAACATTTATGTTCGTTATGGTGATTATTTTTACAGTGAGATTATCGGTATACCTATGGGCAAAAATTGTGCGCTACTGCTTGCTGATTTATTTTTGCATTATTATGAATCGCATTTTATCCAAATCTTTATACAGATCCAGCCAAAATTCACCCATAGACCGCCTTCAATAATACCTTTAGATGTGTGGATTACATTTTGGCTTTATATAAATCATCCTGATTGTTAAAAGTATATCGACAAACATAAGTATATCCTAAACTTAGACTGAATATGCATAAAGCTACCTTTCCAAATTCTTAACTTAGAAATACACATTCTTCAAGCAGGATCACTATCAACATAAATCTAAGAAAACAGATGAATTTTCATTTCATATGGTTTGCTTTCTATAGATGATGACATTCCAATTTCACAATTTTATGTGGTACATATTTCACAAATGGTCCGTTATGCACGGGTTTGGAGTAAATGGAACTGTTTTAATGAAAAACCGTTGAATCACTCTTTTATACAATTCTTGCATAGCTACAAGGATATCTCACGAAATCTTTGTTCGACTTGCAAATCATTTGTTACCAATGGTATTTCACATCCTTTCTTCTGCGAAGAAACACTTTATAGCACACACAAATCAACGCGCGCCAAAATTACCGCTATTTTGAGAAAGTACAAACAGAAAGGGCACAGGTTTGATACAATTGTAAGGACTTTTCAAAAATCTGGTTCAATAGTTAATGATTAAAATAATTGTCATTTTGTTCCCCTGGTATTGCGCAATCATGTTTTCTGTCGCATATTATGACATCAAAAAGTTAGTGTGGTTGTTGTTAGAATTAATAGATGCATGAAATTTCAATCGGCTCATGACTGATTTGTAAGTTTTCCATTTTTAGTTCCCCCTTGCCACGGCTAATTAGATTAAGTCACGCCCTCTTGGAATTTGAACAAATATTTATTGGCCTATATTTAATAGAGAAAACTGCGCTGAGTGTTTTCATAGAGTTTTACTTGATGTTTCTATCGTCAGTTGGTGTCTCGATCTTTTCTCTTCCCTATACGCATAAAGGCAATGTAATTATTTGGCATTTCTGTTATGTAGTGGAAAAAACGCCTCGAACCGAATCTCTGCCTCTGACTCAACCTGTATTTGAACGAGAAATGTTGGTCGAAACTTTTTCTTTTTTTGATTTTCCTGTTCAATCTTCCTTTAGTATCTTCTCATAACAAGCACGTAACACGTTTGGAAACATACGTGTACACTTTTCCTGTTTTCCCATTTAAAGTTTATAAGATATCTTATAAAGAAAATTACATGAGATATCTTATAAAGTATATAAGATATCTTATAAAGAAAATTACATGAGATATCGTATAAAGTATATAAGATATCTTATAAAGTATATTAGATATCTTATAAAGTATATAAGATATCTTATAAAGTTTATAAGATATCTTATAAAAACTAGATTATATAAGATATCTTATACTAGTATATTATATGAGATATCTTATATATTTTATGAGATATCTTGAAGTTAGAATAAATAGTAAAATGGCTTGCCATACTCATTCGTCATTTCACGTGTTATTGAAAGACTCAAAACTGAGAAATCAACAACTCTGCGTAACCAGTTGTACACAATGTATAGCTGTAATGCTGATATAAGTTTTTATACTGCCAAAATCTGCTATAAAATTTTACACAAACGTAGATGTACATTATACTAGACATTGAACCCGCGTGAACGCGGGAAAATAAGCATTTTTTTTTGTGGTGGCCGTATTGACTATAAACAGATGTTGCGGCCATGTCATTCATGGAAAAGGAACTCAATAGGCTTCCCATAAACTTTCCTATCAAGTAGGTGATATCAACTGATAGTTTCATCCCTATATATGCTGTAGTATTCCATAAATGGATGTTAATGCAAACTTTAACCAAAGTCAATGAAGCGTGAAATGTAGGTCAACGTGACCCAATTGTCATATGGCTGTTCGTTACTATCGAAGATGTATCCACTGATGAAGTAGACTGTATGCCACGTAGAATTACCAAAATGGACCTTAAGGTTCCATCAAAGTAAAAATCTATGATGAAAACACAACCACATAAATTGTCAATATTTTTATTGTTACAATTAATTCTGAACTGGAACTTGATGAAAAACTTTCATTAAATACACATTTCATAATGCATTACCTTTTTCCTGATGAATTTTTCAAAAGATGCCGTGAGTTAGGTAGAGCATATTTTTGGAAAATAATTATTCCATTCTCATCATGGGCACGGCAAGCGAGGCTTAATTTCACGTTGTGCAAGGTAAACATCCGAGCAATCCAAAAAAACAACTAAGTTGGGAATTCCTCTGAACTTGACCTTACTTCTTCATAATCTTCAAAGTTCATAACCTTTACAGTTAGGAGAAATTGCGTTATTGTAGAAAAACAATCCTGAATACATGAAGCGGAAACATCCAACTCGAAAGAGAATGTTTTTAATTTGTTTTATTCTTCTTCTGTAATTTCAAACAGAAATACATTTAAAATATGTGCATACTTGTTTATTTAACTCAATGTGGTAAAATGATGCATTCGAGAACCTTCTAAGAGATATGTTGGGAGAATTCATATCGGAAAGGTGCATACAAATTCCATTTGCACATAAACAAAACTGCAGTTTAAATTTATAAATGCAGATTGTCAAATCCGATAATAACCTTTATAATCTGAACCAAACATCGTTTATTTTGAACCACGCGTTTTGCCGCCTATTCGGCTAATTCGTAAATTTAGTATTATAGATACATAGTGTATTTTGTTCATTTTATCTATCAGTTTTAACATACTTTCTTGTACCTCCTTATGTACTTTACACATGTTTTAAAACTTTTAGAGTTGATAATGTTTGAGTAGTTTTTATGAATAATTATATACATGTAGTCTCTCGTATCTCTTTTTAGAGTGGATCTTAACTGTTTTAACTTGTATGTATGATATGTGTATAATTTTACAAGAGGCGAGACTTCAATTAAATTTTGTCTGTCTGTCTGTCTTGTCTATCTATCTGTAATGTGTTTCTACGAAAATTTATTTGGGTCAAAATTTATGTTGAGGAAAAAAAATTTATAACTCATGGCCATGCTTTATTAACTCGTGGACATGACTTAATAACTCGTGACTATGAGATACTAACTCGTGGCCACGATTTATTACCTTAACAATAAATAAGTCGTGGCCACGAATTAATATAGCTTTTTATAGACCGTGTACACGAGTTATATATTTTTTAACCATACATTTTGACCTAAATAAGCTTACGTATGTTCATGATGTTTCTGTGTTTTTATTGAGTCATGCATTTTGTTTTCAATAGAAATTCTTCACAACGTCTAATTTATAAATGGACGGCACACTAAACTCCGAAACATAAAAAAATTAATCAAAATTCAAAAAAAAAAAAAAAAACACACAAGACTAACAAAGGCTAGAGGTTCCTGACTTGGGACAGGCGCAAAAATGCGGCGGGGTTAAATATGTTTTGTAAGATCTCAACCCTCCCCCAATACACCTAGCCAATATGGAATAAACAAACACACAGCGATACAAACAGTAAAACTCAGTTCAAAAGATGTCCAAGTCCGCTGATCGAAAGATTATGTCTATATCATATAGAAAATCAGCCACAATCCCTCCCGTTAGGAGTTTAGTATCATGCCATCATAAATTATACGAGAAGAACATAACCCGTATCATGCCAACAACTGATTTCAGAATAAATGTGTTTATTTCCGATGCAAAGACCCTATGAGTGAATCAATATTAATTCAAGAAATGCCATCTTTAATGACTTGACAACAGTATCGTAACTACATGTATATCCCTTGTTGATAAGTATTAAAAGGTTTGATTAGCTTTTCAGGTGAATGACGACACTTTTGTGCTTTGTATAGAATATTACCATAAAAGATGGGATGTGAAATACCTGAACATATAAGATGTTTGCACGTTGATTTATATGTACACTTTATTGGAAACTTTGTAAGCAAAAACAAAGCAAGAATCCAATAACACACAACATGAATGTATATACATGTATATACATCTTAGTATAAGGTAAGATGTGACTTTATGTCTGGGGGTCGGATGGTATATTTTCCATATCCGTCTCATGTTTGTTCTTGTAATTCATTTAGGAAATAACCGGGGGCAAGAAAGGAATAATAAAAACAGCCGGATCCAAATTGGGGTGAAAAAATAAAGTATTGAATACCAACACGAATCAAACAATAGTATAATCTGAAAGAAGTCAAAATTTCCCTGTGGATAAAGCACCTAATAACATCGTGTTCATCTGTACATGACATAATATTGATTGTTTCGTAAAAGAAGTGGGAATTGGATGTTCACAAGACAATCCCACGTACACAGCAACAACATTTTCGATGGGCGAAATCATGGAAAATCACAAATCCGTTCCTGGCCATAGATACCAAAACTTTATAAATGTTCATATAAAGAGCGTTTAATCGCAGGGTCTGCCAAGTGTACCACTTAACCCCTTTCTAAGCTGCTTACTTCCATCATGACAGCTGTGAAAACGGGCCTCCAAAATTATTGTGACACTTGCTATGCCAGGAAAGGCATTAATCAGATGTGGATTTTGAAAAACTCGAAAGAACTTGCCGAGAATTTAACATCCATATCTCTTTCTTCGTGTAAGGATTAATATATTTGATTTCTCTACCCTCTATACTACCATTCCACATCCGCAGCTAAAAGAAAGACTGAAGATTTTTATCCATCGCTGCATTTTTATTAAAAATGGGAAACGCAGGTATCAGTATTTTTTGATTGACAATATATTTGTCCAGTTTGGTGGACTAGTGTTTCAACAGATAATGGGCATTCCGATGGGCACACATTGTTCTCCTCTGCTTGCTGATCTTTTTTTCAATTCATATGAGGCAGACTTCATCAAAAGCTTACTACAGAAAAAAATGTAACTTGGCACAGTCTTTTAATTTCAGCTTCCGCCATATAGATGATGTTATATCACTAAATAAACCTCGATTTTGTGACTATCTTCACTTCATCTATTCCAAAGAGATTAAAGACACTACAGACACACAGAATTCTGCCTCTTATCTTGACCGTCATATCGATATAGACAACTGAAGAAAGTTAACAACTAAACTCTATAACGCAACGACTTTGATTTTCCCATTATCAACTTCCCATTTTGTGTAGTAACATTCCAGCTGCTCCAGCATATGCAGTATTTATCTCCCAACTCATACGTCTTGCAGAGCACCTGAGTTCACCCCCGGTTTTTGGTGGGGTTCGTGCTGCTCGTTTCTGTGTGTATTTTTTTTTGTTTTTTTTTTTGTTTTTTTGTTACTTTGTCCTTTGTCGTCTTTTTTGGTGTTCCCAGTTGTGCTTTTTGTCCACGGACTTCCCCTCTTTCGACACTTAGGTATTCATACCTTTTCCCATAGCTACTTTATTGGTATCTTATAGCTTAAACCAATTAAACATTGCACCTCCCTGAACTGTTACAGTGTAAAAGAACAGATTTCAAGACGAGTTCAGAATTATTTTTATAATTCAAATTGTGATAAAATCAAAGTTTCTTTATATCCAGCTAAAGTTCTGTGTCTATAATACTCATGTCAAATTATACAAAACTGACCATTCTCGTACTGAAAGGATTTCCTTAAGCGGTAGGCGAGTAATTCCAATCACAAATATTTCGAACCAAGTTTATCTCTATATAAATTCTTCTGTTGTCATACATATCACGTGATAACATATGAAATGCGGAGATAAGATAAAGTGAGAGATATTACATTGTGAATAATATATAATTTTTATTTATATTTTTACTATGATCTTAAATTATGGAACAGTACATACTTTTCGTTTTGCTGACAGCTAGTATAGATTCAGGTAAATATATTACTCTTGGTGTATTTCCTTCGGGTAACTGGTACGTTATCCTATGGACATAAGCAAGTTCGTGAAGTTTGGATACGAAAATTTATCTGGATGGCCGTTTCAAGCTCATCAAATCCATATTTATAAATGCGATAATGTAATCCTTGTTATATCCCTTTTACATTATAGTTGAAATAAAAGGACCAAGAGATAGTTTAGTAAATTTAAGATCCTAAAAAGATACCTTAGGACATAAATATTTGTTTCTTTTTGGAATAAGATGGCCTAACTTATCCAAAAAAATATGGCGGTTATTGTAAATTTATGGTACATTTAACTGGTCTTTGGGAACAATAATTTGACTTTTATTGGGGAAAGACAGGAATTATTTGAAAAAGCCAGGCTCCACATCTGATTAAAATTGTGGCTAAAACAGCAGCACTGAATATCACTTGGTATATATCACAATCATGATGGTATATTTTGAAAAAAAAATAAGGGGCCAAAAAAATTCATACTCATGTATGTGCCTCATATATTTATTCTGATTTGCTTACTTTCAAGAGTCATTATACTGTTGGAGGGTTGGATAAAAAGTGACAACGGGATTCTATAGCCAAATTAACATAGCAACCAATATGGCGTAAAATTAAAATCACCAGACTACATCATTTCAATGTCTAATTGCAATAATGCAAAAACACATTTTTTTTCTAGTTATTACCACCAGCAGTAGACCAGAAATAGTTGATGACATCCTACCGGAAGTTAAGCAGCAAGGCCAAACAGGATTTTTGAATTGTTCAGTTATTAATCTTTCACCATCTGCCGAAGTAAATCCTTAATATAGCTCTTTATGTTTGTGCAAAGGAGATGGTATGATTTCAGTCATTATTTGGCCCTATCTGACATGAAAAATTAAAATTCAGATTTCAGATTCGAATTTGTATTATTTTTATTGTATAATGATCAAACTTTCAAAATCTATCAATCATTGTAAAAACTTCCTTCCCATGATGCACCAGCGGTGTCATGAACGTCTACTAAATCAAGGATTTGAAGAAAATTGAGTGTTCAGTTTCACAGTAGATTTTGGTCAAAACAACCTTGCCCAAAAAGTTATTTTGATATAATGTTTGTCTTACATAAAGACACTTTTCAGTGAAATATCTTTTTGGACAAGGCTGTTGCTCAAAATTAAAATTTTAATTCAGAGGTCCTATGTGTTTTTCATTGATTTCTTCAAAATTAGCTATCTTTGATAGCATATCACCGCTATTACAGAAATTTCTTGTTGAAAAAAAAACATTTTCCTTAAAATGCAACAACTTAGAGTAAGAATGTCATTGTTTTTTTATTTTGGAATTCAAGGGGCCAAATATCAGGCCGAATCATACCATGATTTGGATATTTTCGTCTCATCATCAACGCTTAAGATTGAAGCAATAAAGTTGTAAAACTGATTCAAATGTAAAAAAAGAGAGTGCAACATTTTATATGTATTAATATTTTAATTTGTTAATTTAATCTTTTACTATAAAGCAGAATGTTATAGTAAAATTCTTAAAGAAATAATATTATATATAGTAAACATGTGAATTGAAAAATTAAATTTTAATCTAGCAAAATAAAAAAAAAACTCATATGCAGAAAGTGAAGAAAATTTCTAATTTAATAACAATTTACAATTGGAGTGTCAGTATCATGGCTGGTTATCGAAACACTGAACTCCTTTTTTCATTTTAATCCTAAAAACATTCTATGATAATAAACCATCGTTTGACATTGATAAATATAGTATGATTTCGGGGCATTTTGATAAATCATGTTTCACCAGTAACGCCTAGTGATAACAGTGGAAAAGCATACTGACAGTAATACAAAATATTAAAGACCTGCTTTAAAACGCCTAAGTTACAAACCAGCTGTATATGCTATCAGTTAGCACCTGTAAGATTAATTGAATAGATAGGATCACCGAGGATTGGACTTTCAGAAATGGAGAAAGATCACTAGCAAAAATTTCGAATGTCTCGATGTAAATATAAGATTGTAAGACTAGGAAACATTAAAAGGAACAAAAGTTGCATGGAGACTGTATCCATCACTTTCAGTAGAAATTGTTTCTGTGTTGCAGTATATGTTGCTTAAAACTTAGATGAGACAAATGTATCGTCCGCCCCAACTTTAAGCTTTCTATATGAGGAAACTTGCAAATGAATCCTTTTCAAAAGCCTTTACAGCAGCAATATATGTTAGCTCAAAAGCAAGGTTCACAATTTCTTGAGTTGTAATCTATATAGGCTTGTCTGTTTTTTATTTCAAAAGTATGACTTGCTTAAATTGTCTGATTTTAGGTGCAGTGGGTAAAACAAACAACACCAACTGGTATGCCATTACAGATTTCCTCGAATGAAGACGTTAAGGTAGACCAAGTAGTCGAGGGTCGAAGAAAATACGACATCAGACGAACTGTGTGGAATAACAGAGAACAATATCAATTAATTGTGCGTGCACTGACTGAAAATGATGCCGGGAGTTACACATGTCAAATACATTTGACCAATCAGAATTACAAATTGTGGCCAAAAAAAGCAGGACAACTGACCGTGCAGAGTAAGTTATAAATTAGGCAAGACAACTGGCCGTGCAGAGTAAGTTACAAATAAGGCCAGGCAACTGACCGTGCAGGGTAGGCTACAAATAAGCCAAGACAACTGACCGTGCAGAGTAAGATACAAATAAGGCCAGGCAACTGACCGTGCAGAGTAAGTTACAAACAAGACAAGACAACTGACCGTGCATAGTAAGTTACAAATAAGGCAAGACAACTGACCATGCAGAGTAAGATACAAATAAGGCAAGACAACTGATCGTACAGAGTAAGTTACCAATAAGGCAAGACAACTGACCGTGCAAAGTAAGTTACAAACAAGACAAGACAACTGACCATGCAGAGTAAGTTACAAATAAGGCAAGATAACTGACTGTGCAGAGTATGCTACAAATAAGGCAAGACAACTGACTATGTAGAGTAAGTTACAAATAAGCCAGGGCAATTGACTGTGCATAGTAAGTTACAAATAAGGCGGGACAACTGTCCGTGCAGAGTAAGTTACAAATAAGGCAGGGCAACTGACCGTGCGGAGTAACGTACAAACAAGGCAAGACAACTGACCGTGTAGAGTAAGTTACAAATAAGGCAAGACAACTGACCGTATAGAGTAAGTTAAAATAAGGCAAGACAACTGATCGTGCAGAGTATGTTACAAATAAGGCAAGATAACTGACCGTGTAGAGTAAGTTACAACTAAGGCAAGACAATTGTCCGTGCAGAGTAAGTTACAAATAAGGTAGGACAACTGACCGTGCGGCGTAACTTACAAACAAGGCAAGACAACTGACCGTGTAGAGTAAGTTACAAATAAGGCAAGACAACTGACCGTATAGATAAGTTAAAATAAGGCAAGACAACTGATCGTGCAGAGTATGTTACAAATAAGGCAAGATAACTGACCGTGTAGAGTAAGTTAGAACTAAGGCAAGACAACTGACCGTGCAGAGTAAGTTACAAATAAGGCAGGACAACTGACCGTGCAGAGTAAGTTACAAATAAGGCAGGACAACTGACTGTGCAGAGTAAGTTACAAAATAGGCAAGGCAACTGACCCCGCAGAGTGAGTTACAAACAAGGCAGGACAACTTACCCTGCAGAGTAAGTTACAAATAAGGAAAACAAAAACGGTCGGCAGGCTCAAGGATATTTGGACAACGAACATTTTATTTAATGGGATGAAATATCTCATGACAACGCCTTTTAGAGGGGGGGGGCTAAAATGTGCGACTTGTTGTTTTAAAATAACAATCCAAAGATACTAATATTAGATATAGTAAATTTATACTATGCTGTATACGACGCATTTCAAGAGTTACCTCTCATCAGCAGCATTAAAACCGAAACATTTTGAAGACCAAAAAACCAAACTTATATTAAACAAGAAGTACTCAACCAAAAATACCGAAATAGGAAGCCAAATTTCAGCTAAGGAGATCTACCATGTGCAATACAAGGAATGAACCCTTAGGGCCGTATTCACAAAGGTAGTTTAAATTTAATCTGAGTTATAAAAGTTCCTAAACGGAGTTTAAAAATAAACAGGAATATTCAGGAAACTGTTTTAAAATAAACTTGGTTTAAACCGGGTATGAAATAGCCTAAAACCTGTTTTAAATTAAACTAGCAACAAGGCAGGTTTAAATCTTGGTTTAAAGCTAAAAACAAGATATATTCTCCAAATACATTCCGCTATAAATATCATTTACAAAATTTCTGTTTTGGATATGCATTTTTGAAAAATAGAAAATGACGCTATTGTAAAATTATAAGTACAAGAAAATGTGTCTTTGTAAATTTAAGTATATACAAAACAACTTATTTGTTCATTTCTTTGATTATCTGTATCTGTTGTTATCATGTTGCATTGTTTTATTTATGTATAACTATGTTTTTAAATTTCTTTTTGCAACGGTAGTCTTGAATGGATTGTAGTCTAAAGTTGCGACATTTCTAATAGATTGGCTCATTTCTTCCATAAGGTTTGGTCGAAGAAATTGAAAGTATCCTATAGTTTTCTCCATTTTTGTCAGTATGTGAAGCTAATATAAGCGTTATACATTTGAATATGAAATAAAAACATGAAAAAGCAAACGATTTTTTTGCTATAACCTTTTTAATACACGTTCTGAATTGTACTTTTTACATAGGATCACAACCGCGAAATTGCGGGTACGAAGTTATCGATTGGTAAAAACCTATTCGACCCGTTCTTTCATCTAACATAACTTTATCCACCCTTTTGAACACAAAAAAAGGTTCGTTTATCACCGCCGCCGGACATGAAGAGCGGAAAGAAAATTCAGAGTTTGGCGATGGGAAGGACTGTACATCCGAACAATTGTTTCCGTTTAATCCCCCAAATAACTCAAAACAGGTCTTCAAACGCGGTGACGAACAACTACACTGTGCGTTGATCATTTATGTTAATCTACTCGAAAGAAGAAGAAGCAACACACAAATTCGAGTCTCTTTAATTATTAATATAGACTAGGGAAAAAGTCGAATATCCAACAATGACGATCGAAGTCTGTAACAATCATCGATATTTATCCTACATTTTCGTGAAAACTAATATTGGCACATATTTCAGATGATATAACAATATTTTGGGGTCACCTTGCTCGACTTGTATCGGGTGTTGAAACTTACAATAAGGTACTAAATTTGATGAATATTTGTACAACGTCGTGACATCGTTAGCAGAACGTTTACGCATTTCCAATTACTGTTAAAGGCCGAGATGTTTACCTTGCAGTCCAAGTATTTTGTCTCTAACTCTTTAATACGTCCTGCCAACGAAAGTTGCGGAACGTATAGATTTTCGGTCTGTGCTTCCATTTGTTGGACCATCCGTACGTCCGTCCCGCCTCATGTTAAGGTTTGCGTTGAAGTTTTTTTCATATGAAAATGGGGTCACATCATTATTGACCTATGTACACATTTACATCACAAACTTTCTAAAATAGGTGAAACATATAGATTCTACAACGATGACCAGTAAAGTTGATTATGAAACTTATCAACTGGAGTTAATTAAATTTTCATTTTAAAACTGTGAGGCTTCTTTTAATTATCGAGAGTGGACAAATTTCATAATTAACGCGTTAAGAGTTTTAGAATCTTTTTCTCTAATGAAAATGTAAAACTCCGAGAGCTCTTCCGAACGTTTTACAATTAATCAACGTGTGGTGAATCATAATTTATCAAACGGGTCAAGAGACGTATGAATGTGCACAGAATTGGAGAAATTAGTGTTATCCTGACTTATGTTCTTGTTTTTCTTATTGTGTTTCCTGTTATTGGTTTCTTTTTGTTATAAGATCACGCACTAAACACCTGCTTACATTCTCACATTACAGTGAAATACTTATTATTCGTGCTACACCAGTTTTCGTGGATTTTGGGGACAACGCAATCCACGAATTTAAAAATACAACAAAATATATATTTTCAATCGTTTTATCAAGAGAAAATAAAAATAAAAAAAAAAACACTTGAGGTCCTTTCCAAGAATGCAATCTCATCGTTTGATCTTTAGTAAATATATCTCAAACGGATGAGTATGAATAATAGGGAAGAAGATTTTAGTTTGCTACAGATAGAGATTTAATTTGGCTTAGATAAAATATTGAAAATAAATATATACTCCAAATGATGTAAACAATGTCGTAGTAAAGTATTTATAAGGTTTTAATAATTAATCTTGTTAATAACTAATTTCTTTGGTTTTTTTCTTATCTTTAGCAGCAAATATTGTTCTGACAAAATTTTGTTTTGAAAAAGCGTCTAATGGATATAAGTTAAGATGATAACGATATCGCTGATTGGGGGTGTCTTATGTCATTCTCTTTTGTCCCGCACCGTCTATTTGAGATCACGAATCCTAGTGGATTTAACATCATTTCTCCTAAGGCAGGAGGGAACCATACTTGTAGATAATTGTACTGAATTTAAAAATTTTGTCTGAGAAAAATTTATATTTGTAATTGAACACATTACTTCGGGCATTTAAACTTCTGCTTTTGTGGAAATAAAAAAAAATCCAAGTACGTTTACCCTCAGTAAAATGGGTGGTGAAAAATATGCAGCTTTTCTTTGAATATATTTCTATCTGAGGGAAAACAATTATCAAGTTTTCTGATTAGAAACTTTGGATTGACATGATTTTTTAGCTCAGCGGGTCTAAAAGGCCAAGTGAGCATTTGCCATCACTTGGCGTCCGTCGCACGTCGTCGTTGGGCGTAAACATTCCTCTGAAACCACTAGGCCAATTTGGACCAAACTTTTGTGGAATGGTCCTTTGGTGACCTCCTTTTAAAACTATGTCCGGCATCCCCTATTTCCAACCGACATGGCTGCTGTTACTAAAAATAGAAAAAGCAGGATGAATTTCAAAAATCTTCTTTTATGAAACTACATGACCAATTGGAATCAGGCGTGTCAGTAATGATCTATAGGAGGGTTTCTTTCAGAATTATGTTCGTTGATCCGGACTGTTAACCAAGATGGCCGCCACAACCGACCTTTCTAAAATAGGTGGAACATATAGATTCTACAACGATGACCAGTAAAGTTGATTATGAAATTTATCAACTGGAGATAATTAAATTTTCATTTTAAAACTGTGAGGCTTCTTTTAATTATCGAGAGTGGACAAATTTCATAATTAACGCGTTAAGAGTTTTAGAATCTTTTTCTCTAATGAAAATGTATAACTCCGAGAGCTCTTCCGAACGTTTTACAATTAATCAACGTGTGGTGAATCATAATTTATCAAACGGGTCAAGAGACGTATGAATGTGCACAGAATTGGAGAAATTAGTGTTATTCTGACTTATGTTCTTGTTTTTCTTATTGTGTTTCCTGTTATTGGTTTCTTTTTGTTGTAAGATCACGCACTAAACACCTGCTTACATTAATAATGTTAAATACTCACATTACAGTGAAATACTTATTATTCGTGCTACACCAGTTTTCGTGGATTTTGGGGACAACGCAATCCACGAATTTAAAAATACAACGAAATATATATTTTCAATCGTTTTATCAAGAGGAAATAAAGAAAAAAAAAACACTTGAGGTCCTTTCCAAGAATGCAATCTCATCGTTTGATCTTTAGTAAATGTATCTCAAACGGATGAGTATGAATAATAGGGAAGAAGATTTTAGTTTGCTACAGATAGAGATTTAATTTGGCTTAGATAAAATATTGAAAATAAATATATACTCCAAATGATGTAAACAATGTCGTAGTAAAGTATTTATAAGGTTTTAATAATTAATCTTGTTAATAACTAATTTCTTTGGTTTTTTTTTTTTATCTTTGGCAGCAAATATTGTTCTGACAAAATTTTGTTTTGAAAAAGCGTCTTATGGATATAAGTTAAGATGATAACGATATCGCTGATTGGGGGTGTCTTATGTCATTCTCTTTTGTCCCGCACCGTCTATTTGAGATCACGAATCCTAGTGGATTTAACATCATTTCTCCTAAGGCAGGAGGGAACCATACTTGTAGATAATTGTACTGAATTTAAAAATTTTGTCTGAGAAAAATTTATATTTGTAATTGAACACATTACTTCGGGCATTTAAACTTCTGCTTTTGTGGAAATAAAAAAAAATCCAAGTACGTTTACCGTCAGTAAAATGGGTGGTGAAAAATATGCAGCTTTTCTTTGAATATATTTCTATCTGAGGGAAAACAATTATCAAGTTTTCTGATTAGAAACTTTGGATTGACATGATTTTTTAGCTCAGCGGGTCTAAAAGGCCAAGTGAGCATTTGCCATCACTTGGCGTCCGTCGCACGTCGTCGTTGGGCGTAAATATTCCTCTGAAACCACTAGGCCAATTTGGACCAAACTTTTGTGGAATGGTCCTTTGGTGACCTCCTTTTAAAACTATGTCCGGCATCCCCTATTTCCAACCGACATGGCTGCTGTTACTAAAAATAGAAAAAGCAGGACGAATTTCAAAAATCTTCTTTTATGAAACTACATGACCAATTGGAATCAGGCGTGTCAGTAATGATCCATAGGAGGGTTTCTTTCAGAATTATGTTCGTTGATCCGGACTGTTAACCAAGATGGCCGCCACAACCGACCTTAGTTTAACATAGGGCCCTATGGGAAAATTCATTGATTAATATTCGTCTGAAACCACTTGACCAATTGGAACCAGACTAGACAGCAATAGTCCTTAGATGGTACTCTTTAAGAATTATGTCCGATGACCAAGACTAACAACCAAGATGGCCGCAACAGCTAAACTTAGTTTAACTTAAGACATAATGTGAATATTTTTTGAAAAATCTTCTTGTCTGAAACCAATGAGGCAACTGAAACCAGACTTGGCAGCAATGGTCCTTAGATGGTCCTCTTTAAGAAATATATGTGATGACCCGGACTGTCAACCAATATGGCTGCCACAGCCGAATTTAGTTTAACATAGGGTCCTATGGGAAAATTCTTTGAAAAATCTCCTTGTCTGGAACCACTTGACCAATTGGAACCAGAGTTGCCAGCAATGGTCCTTAGATGGTCCTCTTTAAGTAATATGTCCGATGACCCGGACAGTCAACCAAGTTGGCCACCATAGTTGAACTTAGTTTAACATAGGATCCTTTGGGAAAATTCATTTAAAAATCTTCTTGTCTGATCCACAGGGGCAATTGTAACTAGACTTGGAAGCAATGGTCCTTACATCGTTCTGTTTCAGAAATGTGTCCGAATACCCAGACTGTCGACCAAGATGGCTGCCACATCAGTTTAACATAGGACCCTATCGGAAAATTTAAAAAAAAATGTTATTGTCTGAAACCACTTGACCAATTGGAACCATACTTGGCAGCAGTGGTCCTTAGATTGTTCTCTTTCAGAATTATGTCCGATGACCCCAACACCACAACAAAACTTGGTCTAACATAGGACCCTATGAGAAAACTAGACACATCGACTGCTACACTTAAATTTTAGTCCTGCTCAAGGAGGACAAGATAAATCCATGTGGGCGATACAGGCTCTTGAGAGCCTCTTGTTTCTTATAATTGGCATTCAGTTTCAAGATTTAATTTGAAATAACACTGTTACGTTCACTCGAATTACACTGATTAGCATTTCATTACAGCATTTACTAGCAGCTTTGAATTTAGTGTCAAGATGTGTTTAATCATGTCATAAACAGAACGTCAGAATGAAATGCGGTTCGGAGCCAGTTGTTTTTATTTTCGTAATCATAGTTTAAATTTAAACTTAGTTTTAAAAAATTAACCAAGTTTATTTAATTTTAAACTAAGTTTACGTAAACTAGGATTAAATTTTCTTTATGAATAGAGTTTAATTTAAACTTAGTTTCTTGGTTTAACTAAACCAGGTCTAAGCTTAAACGAGGTTTACATTAAACCACTTTTATGAATACGGCCCTTAGTATTTCTATTATTTTTGAGTTTTGCTAAATACTGGTAATTTTTGTTACAAATCAATGAATATATGGTTTTCCGCTCAGCTCAATTCTATGTGAGAACATTTATATTTTGTATTTCACTTCTGCATATACCAAAGTCAAAGGTGTTCTAAGGATATAAGGATATAGTCTTGTGTGTTTTTCGAATTTTGGTTCATTTGTATATTTCGGAGTGTCGTCCATTTCGCTGAACTCGTATGCATTATTGTTTAGGAGCCAGCTGAAGCCCGCCCTTGGGTGCGGGATTTTCTCGCTATGTTGAAGACCCATTGTAGCCTTGAGCTGTTTTCTGCTTTTGGTCAGGTTATTGTATCTTTGACACATTCCCCGTTTCCATTCTCTGTTCTATTTTCATCCATCTGCATATGATCAAAATATCGTTTTAGTTGCACCTACGATAAAAGCAGATAGTCCATCAAATATTGTTGTCCGTGAAGGATCTAACATAACATTGAAGTGTGATGCGAACGGCATTCCAGCACCCAACATAACTTGGAAGCGAGGCGATGGTCTTGCTTTACCAGGAGGTGGATTTCAGTACTGGGTGAGTATGCATGACATGAAGATCGAGGTTTATTCATATTTTTAAATAGGTATATTTTAATATTTTTTATTGTGCAAAAAGCAGTCTTCTTATTTGGAAAGCAATGTACTGCGAATGCAAACTGATTTCAATCAGACATGGTTCTTGTCCAAAGAATACTTGATGTTTTTCGAAAAGTACATTATGTTGTACTTATAGTATATAATATCATGGTAAGTGACTGATATTGTTTTAGAATTTCGAAGTACTTAATGTTTTTAAGATTATCTGTTTTTTTTAAAGATACATAGGTTTGTTTCAAATACTAAAAAAGGGTGTTTTAAGTATTGTGGCAATGGTACTTTTTGTTGTTGACCGCCTCGCTGGTCCGGTGGTAGAGTGCTCGCCTGCCGGGTCAAACCATTGAATTAAATGTTTTATAAAATGTTGCTGCTTCTCCGCCGATGGTCAGCTCGGAGTCAGAATTATGTTTCCTGGCGGCGTGACATGTCTTCCTGTGGACTCTCGAACTTGCGCGTTAAAATTCCGGCTCAACGTGTCGGTCTAGTGCAATGCAAGTTTCGTATTTATTTAAGGAATGACCGTCATTATTTTTTTTATTCATGAAGAAATAACTTCAAAAGTTTGATGCACACTAATTATTTTAAGTGTGCATAACATTTTTGATGTTATTTCGAATGAACAAAAAGATGACAGTCATTCCTTATAACTTAATTTAAAAGAAACGCGTGAAGTCCCCAAAAATTGACTTTCAAGACGACGTGACGTCACAGTCAAGGAGAAAATTTTGTTTATTGAACAATAAACACAAAAACCTTCACCGATCAGAAACGACCATGACAACGTTACATCCAAAATTAAATTATATCATTGTACATCTTATAATTGCCACTGGACGTTAAAAAACAATCCACCCTCCTATCTTCTTGTTCTAATTCTACCCAGTGTTGTTGTAAGAGTATCTAGTGTTATTATTTTTTAAATATTTTAAAATACTTTCATTGGATGAAAACTGTCGTGATTCAAAAATAAATTGAATATTTTTTACAAAAATTGAACAACCCTCCAAACATCACAATTTTCCTCCACAAGGGAGACAACTGCGTAATTCGTCTACATTAAAAGTCATGAGAGTCAAACTGTGTCTTACTCCCGTGGAAACAGTAATAAAACAATTACGGCCCTCATTTGAGATAGACATTCCGATTTGGCAACCCGAGAGAGTTGTTTTCCTTAGGGCTTAATTTGGCAACCCTTGAGAGGTTGTTTTCCCGAGGGCTTAATTTGGCAACCCTTGATAGGTTGTTTTCCCTCGGGCAAGCCCTTGGAAAAACAACTCTCTCGGGTTGCAAAATCTGAATGTCTTCCTCGGATGAGGTCCGTAATTGTAATTATGGTTCTTAGAGTTGTTCTAAGGATACTTCGTGTCATTAGGTTATGTAGGTTTTCATTAAATTACTCAGAGCTTTTGTAGTATATATTGGCCGTTCACAGAGTACCAACAAATTGACATTTCCTAAGCCAACATTGACCTCTTGTGGAAGATAGTAAGCTAATTGTTCTAAGAGTCTTTGGGTGTTTGTTCTCTGAAAACTAAGAATAGTAAATTGTTACACTAAGGGTTCCTATTTTTACTCCAGGATTTGTTAAGACTATTTCACGATCTTTTACGATACATAGTTACTTTCTTTAGTGTTGTTCTATTAGCTTACGTGGTTATGCTATAAGACGTTTTGTACCATAGCTTTGATAATGTAGCTGCTATGTTAAATTTTTTATCCCGGCAGAGCTACAAATGGGTCCATTTATAGTTATATAAAAAAATATTCTTATTGAACATATAAACTTGGACATCCTACTGTCATACATGAAAGAAAAGTCTTGTGTGTCTTTATAGCTACCATTTTATCTGTATTTTTAATACCCTTCTAATTAAATTTTTTGTGTGATCCAGGGTAGTGAATACCATATCACTTCGATGACTGGTAAGCACCGTGGACAGTTTCTATGTATAGCAGATAATAATGTCAGACCCCCAGCAGACTACGCTGTTCAAATAGAAGTATTGTTCCCACCCTATTGTAAAGCACAACAAGACTCTGTTGGACAAGTTCAGAATAGAAGGTTCAGTGCTAAATTGGATTGCATTGTGGCAGGTAGGTTTTTTTGAAATACATTCAGTGGTCGGTTATAAAGTCTTTAAAGAAAGTTGACAGAAGTTAGAACCATCAATATATATATATAGAAATATAAAAATATTTTTTCTGAGAGTTGACGGAACTATCAAAATTATTTAAGATAAATGTATTTTGAACGTTCAATAACTATTGAATTATAATTGAATTATAATGTGCATTTTGGGATTTTTGGGACTTTACTAAGAAATCAGGAATTTTTATATAATTTACATTGTATCTAATTTACACATTTCTTTTACAGCAAATCCTAGGGCTAATGTTATTTGGTTTAAAGCCAATAAAGCTACAAATGAATTCGAAAAAATAAACGACAATGATAAATATAATCTGGATCAACAAGACGATCAAAGATTAAAGTCAGATGAGAAATGGTACTCTCTAACTATAAAAACGGTTCAAGGAAACGACTATGGAACTTATCATTGTCATGCAGAGAATCAGTATGGAAAAGCAAATGCTTCATTTCTACTCTTTGGTAAGTTAGTATAATTCTGAGTCAGGGTTTAATTCATAAAAAATCACAAAAACTATCCTCATCCCATATGCGGACCAATGTGTTCACGGGAAGTCTAAAATTTGAGGAAAATATCTATTTGATAATATTTTGAGAAACTGATCCCTGAATAATAATTATCGCTCTTTGCATTTTTAATCTAAAATATTTTCTTATCTATATCTTTTCATTTCTTATGAGAACCCTACGAATGTCCTGAAAACCTACCGAATAAGGGTGGTGAAAATTTTGTATATATACATGAGTGTATATATTATCAAAATGTACAAATCGCTTCGGTGGTGTCATGGAAACGTGCTCGCCTCGAGTGCAGAGGGTCGCGGGTTCGACCCCCGGCCGGGTCAAATCAAATACATTTAAATTGGTATTTACCGATTCTCCGCTAAGCACACGATCTAGGAGTAAGAGCAAAGGACTGGTCGGCTGGGAGTCAATATAGTGTGTCCGGGTACCTCATGAGCTAGCACGTTAAAAACTCGGCTCGGGTGTCGGTCTAATACCAAGCACGGTTCTCATTCAACTTGTTCTCGTCCTGATATCCATCCAATAATTGCCACTTGACATTAAACAATTATTCATCCATCTATCAAAATATACACACAAACACATAACAACTTTTATCTTCTGTTTTGTAGCAAAGGTAATACAGTTAGAAACATCCAAAGATTTTGCAAATTAAGTAGCAGTTTTGAAATAATGATATTCAATTATGACGTTTTTGATTAAAGTTTTGTAACAAATCACATTTGAATATAACATTTAACAATTCGAGAGTTTCTCAGGTGTTTTGTTCACAGTAATGTCATGACTCAACAAAATATCCTTTTGACCTATTCAACTCTTGTTCTTTTTACACATAATTTGTTTTTTTTCCAGAAACCATGGAATGTCAAGGTCCAAATTGTCCCTCCATTGGAGGTGGAGCATCATCTATTCAGTTGTCCATTGTAACACTCATTCTTACTTTTTTTGTTACAAATATGTTATATGTTAAAATTTAAAAGAAAAAAAAAATACGGAATATGTGGATTGACACAGTTATTTAAATATATACCAAGGAAGGCAATGCTGGTACAGATCAAATTTACCTAACTATTTTCCATAAGGGATGCAATGCTTGAATGACCCCAAGTGAAACTCTAGGCTTTAAAAGTATCTCATTACATTGCATTAAAACTTAAACTTATTGTGTTTAGGAATACTCAGATTGTTGGGGGGTAACTTGGCCTAAGTTTGTGTACAGACATGTGACCATGACTTTTATGACCCTACCCATTCATATACTTGAATTTTTCAAAAACCATTGCCATTTATATATTATATGCTTCAAAACCAGACCTATTCATATACTAAATGCTTCAACTACTATAGACGTATTTACAACATATTACAACAGGAGCCCAATTGATACAGCATCCAGGCATGTTATCATCTCACCAACAAATTATAACCCATTGATAAACTATTTATTCTCAATTTTCCACCCATTGATATACATCTAAGGCTTTATATCCTACCCAGTCATATACTTGATGGCTCAAAAAGTAGACCCATTCTAGCTGCACGTCCATATATACTGCTATATATATTAGATTTGAAGAATGCCGTATAATAGATTTTTTTTATACCATTTGTATTGTTAATGCCAGATTGATATATTTTCAACTATTTGATATAATATATTTAAACATGATCTCATTGCCTTTATTTTCATGATTACTATTAAGATAATAGTAATTATGAAAATAAAGGCAATTATATCATGTAATAAAGATTATAGGTATACAAAATTACCTACTCTTTCTAGCTATTTTCACATTTCACTTTCGCCATGTTTCCCGGTATATAAGAAATGTTTAATTCAATAGAACAGTATAAGAATTCATCCGGTAAGACACTGCATCCATAAAATTTATACTGGATTGGTTGGTTCTTGTGGTTTAATTACACTTCCAGCACAAGGGACTTGTTGTGGCAGATACTTTTATTGACAGATGAAGTTGTCTGGGAAAACAAATGAAGAACCAGAGTGAGTTATCTTTTCCTAACCAATGTAGGTAAGGGAGATAATTAAATTCTCTCCCTTTTGTCCTGAGGCTAAAAGGGAGACAAATTTATTATCTCCCTTTCCTACATTGGTTAGGAAAAGATAACTCACTCTGGTTTCTCATTAGGAAATGTGGCAATGATTTGAGTCAAACACACTTCATTGATTTTCATTAGCTAGATGACTCACCAAAGCCCCCTATATCAAATCAAAACAACATACTTGTATAGAACATGGAAATAGATTTGGGATATTTCTGTCATTGGCAGAACCAGTACATAACATCCATCAAATGATCATTTTATTGCAACATTTTCAAGATGTCAATTCTCTGATTGACATGCAAATTAACAGCATTTTAAAAATGCCTTTTTCATTAAAAATCTTTGAATTCGCATTAGAATGGAGGTAACAGTATAGTATATTAATATTTGAGGCATCAATTTCTATGGTTGCAAATATCCTTTTATTGGGCTCCACAAATGGGTCGCCAGTAAACTCAATTTCTAAACATCAAACCCACAATATATGCCGGCAAATATTAAAATACAAGACTGTTATTTCCCAAATAAAAGGCCTTTTTATTGCAAAAAGTTTATAAATGTAGAAATTTTTCCAGTTATAAACTATATATATGCTTGTAACTGTTGAATTTTATAATTATATGTGTAAACTGATGTAATGGTAGAATTTTCTCAGGTACAGGTTTGATTGATGTATCTTAAAAATTTATCAAATAAGGTGAGATTGTTGTTACTTTATTTCTTTTTTATTAACAGGGTAATTTGATAATTTTGTCAGCTTTATCGATTTGTATTTTTGATTCTGTAACACATCTACAAATTTTTCTGTATTAGAAATATTTGAAAAATTAAAAGGTGTTATGTTTTATATAAATTCAAAATTTTGTTGGGCTTTATTTGGCTCTTCTATATTTTGTGTTTCAGATTTGCATACATTTTGCATTACAAATTATTTTTGCATCTATATTATATATATCATAAAAAATGTTGATTGCAATGTAATATTATAATTACATACTGGTACATGTATAAAGCTGTATTTATCATTATAACTTAATTGATTCATCTCAGAAAAACACATTGTAAATTCATTTTTATAATTGTTCTTTTTACAAATAATAAAAAAATGAATTTAAATTCTAGTTCAACTTGGGTAAAAAATAGAACCGAGTTATCACCCCTTTCTATCAACATTATAAGGGCCTCCACTCATTTCCTCAAGATTGAGACTACTAAAAATAGAAAAGAATCTTCTCATCTGAACAACTTGGTTGGCTTGAAGCAAAGTTGGGATGGAATAGTCATTTCAGGTTTACTACCATTCACTTTTTTTTTATTAAAGACAATTTGACAGAATCAACTTTGCTCATTATTATCCGAATAAAAACTAAAAAATATGTTCTTACTGTAAGCTGCACCCGATTATTGTAGTCATGGTATGTAATATAAATTACCCCAAGAGGTTTATTAATTACTACTGAAAATGGTTTTCCACTTGGGTATCTGTTTCATGGGGTAAATATTTTACATTACACAAAGACTCTGAGAGATCATGGTTCAGACTATATCATAGGGTTATGGCATAAATATAGAGATAGTGTCCCAAGCAAATAATATATTGGATGAGTTTCTTCAATGTTAAATTGATTAACCCTTTTAATGTATATTGAGATCTCTTAAATGTCAAATATGTCTATTTTCTACATCAGTGACATCAATACTGCTTGGAGTGCAATATCAAAGAATAATAGGTTCTTCCACGAGTTCAAGGTGAAGACAAAATGTATAACAGGAAAGGTCAACAATGACATACCAATCAATCAAAGCAACCCAACTGACAAAACTCCGGACCAAAAATAACATAAGAGTACAATACACAAACATGAACACAAAGAGATTCAGGATATTTTGACTTGGTACACACACTGAACAGTGGTTGGGATAAACTGGTTTATAGATACCCACAACTCCCCCTTATCTTTCCTGACACTATGGTGTATAAAACACACCATAAAAACCACTACAGTATGATTATCAACAAAGTGACTGCTTGCTGGAACTGCAAAATTAGAGTGGACGGTACAAAATTTAACAGATAGATTAAGCAGAAATTGTAATACCTGTGTTTATCACTGGATGTTGTTTACATAATTTCTGCCTCACATACCATCTGAAATTTCATTCTGTTAACAAAATGTTCACAAATTTTTCATTGTAATTACTTTGTAATGTTTTTGCATGCTACTGCAGAATTGATTGCAATAAAATAAACAAACACAACAAATATAAATGTCAAATTATAATAAATAAATGCACCAAATAAAATCAGTCACCTGAATGAAAATCTGATAAAATAATACAAATATATTCAGATAATGTAGGTAATGGGTTGTGGCTGTTTCTTATTCATATATCTTTTTTCATATGTTCATACTACAGCTGAGTCATTCTCTAATGATTTCCACCTAATGATTTCCACAAATTTTAAATATTTCGGGTCTTTCAACCAGCAGCTAATTTAATAAGCTGTACTTTTACTCAGCTAAATTCTGTCTCTGACCAATTACTTTCTATATCACTTCCATCGAATTCTCCCTGTAAGAAGAAATAAACATTCTCTGGATATATGAAATTAATTTGCACAATTTCTCACTTCTTTGTAATTCTGAAAATGGTCATATTGATAAATTTGACAGATGAAGGCTATGGGTGTAGTAAACAGGTACCATTTTCCTCCCAATTCAATAAAGATTTTGTATACAAATATCATGTAATAATCAAAATGTATTATGATGTCAAATAATTTGTCTGTCATGTCCTTTGTAAATGTAAAATTGAACCAAAATTAGCTGTAAATCATACAGCATAACCACATTGTATAAGCAACTACCCCCACTACCTCATCAACAAAAAAACTATTCTAGTTTAGCTATATTTATTAGACAATAAATATGTTCAAAAATTAATAACCTTTACATGCTGATGTTGCATAGGAATTTTAAATATCGGACAAAATGCAGCCTATCGTGTACATCACATGTATCAATTTTCAGTCAATACTCTTGTGAAATTACAGTATCTTTTATTAATAAATTACTTACATCATTATCACTGCCTTCCATATCTTCCAGATCATAGGTACTTTCCAATCCTACATCGTTATGTTTCTCTACCCGTTCTTTACCTTCTCTAGCTCTGGCATTTGAAGGATCTAAACTGTTTAATAATAATAGATTACACTAATTACAAATATTCACAAATAAATCGGAATTTTATTGCGACGAAATGAAAAAGGAAAAAGTAACATTTTCAGAATATATTATATACCTGATCTCAGCTAAACAAATTCAAAATGTATTTAATGCATATTTATATCTGAATTTTAAAATAAAGGTAGATCAACCAGGAGAGAAATTTGGAAAGTTTGATTTACACTGGAAAGGAAAACAACTCAAAAAGGTCAATAATTGAAAGGACTCAAGATTTCAAGTCCCCATTCTGACCAGACATGGTTGTGTACTGACACAACCAAACAAATGTTCCCTCAGCAAAAGTTCTATTGATAGTCTACTCCTTAAAAAGGAGCTATATTTTAATAACTCTTGGTACCACAGAAGTGTTGATAAATGTATCTATTCTCAAAATAATTTCAAAATCTCATTGATTCAAAGCATAAGTTAATAATACATGTGTATGCTACTGATGGATTTACCATCATATTCTTTTCTCTTTCCAAAATTGCAACATTATTATACATACCTTAATGCTATACTGAACTCATCTAAAGCTTCTAAATTTTCATTTACTTGTGACAAAAAGTCTCCTAATAACTGATGTAATCTACATGTATTGTGTGTATGGAGTTGTTTTCTCAACCTGAAAAATATACATATATTGATATGACAGGGACACAATCTTAACATAAAATCTTAATGGAAGTAAAAATATCTAAGCCAATGAAGAGAACTCTAATTATCTTCACGTTAAAGCTGAGTGTGGCCTTCAAAAATATCTTTTATCCTCATTGAAGTTAAGATAGCACCAGTTTGAGTGGAGTTCAGCAGTTGCTAAAGTTGTGTTGTGCAGTGATTTTTTTTTCAGGTGACCAGTAATACAGACCCTTTGAAAGTATGGCCGAATAAGTGAAAACTTGTTTATTGTTTGAAAACTATATCCTTCTTCAATTTAAAATCTATCAAAAATACACTGGAATCCCATACCGGCGATAACATTTATCTTGACCCAAAGCTCATCTGTTATCACTTGATCAAACCAATCAAAATGGTTCATTAATCATTCATGAGAACCAGAAAAAATAAATGCATTGACTCAAGGTCAGTAAGTGTATCATAGCATAAGCACAACCAATCGTGGATTTCTGACGATAACAGAAGAGAGAGATTTTATTAAACTGAAATATTTTTCACAATATTTCAATCACCTTAAACCTAGCTTCCTAAATTATATTTTTAGAAAAATTCTTATATCATCAACAACCCATCCATCTGAATATATGAATCCCTGATGAAAAAATATAGTTGAAGTCTGCATAAATTTCCAGGTTTATCAAATGACAGAATATGTTTTTAAAATTAATTCTAGTCATTGACCAAAATGAAGCAAGTTACTTAAGGTTAACTATTCTTTTATAACTGTTTTTCATAATACAAATCTGGCTATTCGTTTGGTGATGTGGGCTGCTTCAAACAGTGATTAAATCTGTTTGCTATGACAAGACATCTTCTGGAGAAAGTAATCAAATAGCAAATAACTGGTAAAATTGATGGCAGAGTTTAAAGCACTGAAGAGCAAAGGCAGAAATAAATTGGATGACCTACATTTCTATTCCTTTATCGTACTGATGATCTCTATATAATATTTCTGCCATGACATATACAGGTTCTAAGTATGCAGGATCTAACTTCATTGCTTTCTCCAAATATGGTTTGGCCTACAAAATTTTACATGTATAATATCTTCATTGAAGAATAAAATTTCAACATTTTACAGATGGATATTTACTTAAAGTAGCAGAAACTGGAATTTTACTATTTTTAAGCAACAGAAAGTAACGCCTATGGTCAATATGTTATATCATATGTCCACATATAAATGGGGATAAGTGGACATATGGTATAATCACTATAGTTTGTCATCACTGAGATAGGAAATTCAATTCAAACCTCTGGTGAGGTGTGTTAAGACTCCATCTTCACAGACTGGGATCAGTAATTTCCTTTCAAAATCAAACATGTTTCTATCTGAATGATTACAGCCAACTCTCATTATCTCGAAGTTGTGGGGACCATAGAAAAAATTTGACACGTCTGTAATTCAACTCAAGCGAAGGATCATTAAACATATAAATAACAAGATAATTCAGAATTGTTTCAATAATTCGCTAATTGTCTAAGTTACGATGTCAAGGTAACCTCAGGCAAAGACAGGATCGCCATACATCAATCAGTGGTTAATGACCACATGAAAATTTCGACTCAAACGAGTTTTACTTTATTTCTCCAACAATGACAATTGCCTTCCTGGATAAAAAAACGTTGGTGCCACAATATAGCTTAATAAAGTTGGCTTTAAACACCAATAACACTCAAGGTAGATCCAAATACACCAACCTTAGCAGACATATTGGGTTCATTTGTCAATACTGATGCATATATCTGAAACAGAAAGTATATACATGTATTCTAATTATTGGTATATATTGAAGTATATTGTATTCTATTTTATATCAATAATTGTACATGATGTTTTAAATGCACAATATTCAAAACAAATCATTAAAGATTCAGAAATGAATGACAAATGGTGAATACTTTTGATTGAAAAAAAAAATCATTCATTGATCAAACATTCAGTGATTGGAACTTGCATACATAATGTGTTATGCCATTAAAATAACTTTCTTAGTTTTGTTTAAACACTCATTGTCAATGTTCATTTAAAACAATTGTTATCATAGCTTTCTCTGCACACAGTATCCTTTCTCTAAGTGTGTGTAAAGACTAAACCTCATTGTTTGTGGGTCTGAACCAATAGCTTTCCCAGTAAAGTGCTATTACTTCTTTATTTCTAAGTGTACACTCCTATCAATATTCATGAGATTAAACCAATAACTAGCTTTTGAAAGTCTCAGACACAAGATAAAGTTTTCCACAGGTCTTAGTAAAGATTGTAAATTTTTTTTGATTTGAACTAATATTTTTGATGACATTCCCAGCAAAAGCTAAATATGCCTTTGTTTAGTACAAAGACTCACCATAAGTGTTCTTGGGTTTGAACCAATAGTTTTGATGGCTTTCCAAGCACATGCTACATATTCCTTAGTTTAGTGTAAAGACTCATCAACAGTGTTCTTGGGTTTGAACCAATAGTTTTGATGACTTTCCAAGTACATGCTAAATATTCCTTAGTTTAGTGTAAAGACTCACCATCAGTGTTCTTGGGTTTGAACCAATAGTTTTGATGGCTTTCCAAGCACATGCTAAATATTCCTTAGTTTAGTGTAAAGACTCACCATCAGTGTTCTTGGGTTTGAACCAATAGTTTTGATGGCTTTCCAAGTACATGCTAAATATGCCTTAGTTTGTTGTAAAGACTCACCGTCAGTGTTCTTGGATTTGAACCAATAGTTTTGATGGCTTTCCCGGCACATGCTAAAGCCTCTCTGGTTCTGCGTAAAGACAAATAACAGGATATAAGCCCTGAAATACAATAAAAAATTTGTATTAAATTACAAGTACAGTAAATCTATCATAAACCTATCAATTAGGCAGTTTTTTGAGATACTGATAGCTGGTTTCTTTGGTGTGGAAAAAAAACCAAACATCCAAGTATGAATTAAATTGGTACATGAGACCTAGTGAAAAGCAGCTGTTTTGTCAAGACAAATAATTTTATGTTATTGTGGTATATTAACAATGAATAAAGGCAGACGTGATTTTGACAACAGGGAAAACAGAGCGGAAATCATACTTTGGCAGCCATTTTACTATGTATAATAAAGGAACCGTAATGGAAAAATCCAGCAGAAGAAAATCAGGTCTGTAAAGGGCTTTGCTAAGTGCAGCATGATACGACCGCAACATATCAACATGTAAACAATTTAAACAAAGTGTAAACACAGAATTATGCTTGACCCAATAAAGTTTTTGATATTATAATATACATTACAAAGAAATATTGGACATACTATAAAAACAGGACGAAAAAGCCCAAATTTTTCGAAATCCAGCCACACTGCCTTTTTTGGCATTTTTGACCCAATATATCTCAAAAACCGTAAGAAATTTGTTAAAGGAAGCATTCATCAAGATAAATTGAAAGAAAAAATGTCAATTAAAATCAGATGATAAATAAAAATATAGGTATCCTGCAAAATTGCTAATTTTGACCCCTTTAATCTCTGCAATGAAAAAAGTAAAACAAAAATGCCTTTAGTAATTTTCATTAAATTTCTTATAAAAACATCAAAATTGGATAAGAAATAAAAAAGTTTCAAAAATTAAGGTGTGTCCCTTTTTTGCCCCTTTTATTTCTAAAATGGTAATAGATGATGAAAAATGCATCTTATGAATTTTTTCAATTTTCATCAAGTAACATAAAAACCAAAAATCATTATATCAATTGAAAATTTCAAAACTTTTTAAGATACACCAAAATTATCAAAAAACCCTTAATGACCCCCTAAAAAAATTGGTCAGGCCATATTTTCCAAAATCAGTCACAACCTGTATTTCTTATGCCTGAACATTGATGTAATTTATTATAAGGATATGTTAAATAAACAAAAGTAAATGAGAGGAAACCCTACTGTCTACAGACACTGACGACGACAGGCTCATACCATAATACGTCCTCAAATATTTGCCTGTATTGCTCACCTGGATTTAATGTGCAATTCAAAAATCATAATGACCAACTAATCTACATCATAAAATGCAAAGCTTCATCAGTAAACTTTCACTTATTTCTTTTCAAAATAATGGTCATATTAGTGCAAGAAAATGTCCTCGGACATTATTCCGAATGGAAACCAATTAACCACTTGATAACAGAGACAGATACCCTATTTTTCCCAACTGCTCTCCTGCCTGACTGCCCATTCCCTTCAAAAATCATACTATAAGCTGGATTTTCACTATGATAATGTCCAATTTGGTAAAAAATTGGCCATATTGATAACAGGACATGAATTAAAAAACTTTTTCACCTTAACCAGTAGTTCAAAGGAGAAAATAATTTTTTGTTGATTTCATCATTTTTAGTAATGTCCCCCATACTGGTCCAAAAGAGCGACAGACACCCTCTCCAGACACAATTTTGAAAGGAGATCACCTAAAGACCATATAAAACAAGAGTGCACATGCTGAAATGTCTTGCCTACTTTACTAACCATGATTGCTTTTATGTTGATAGTCCTAAAGATTAAGATTGACTACAAGTATCACATAAATTTAAAATTATCAATGATCCATGAAAACGAGGTCCTGGTCAGATAAACCAAGCCAGACAGACATGTACACCTTACAATCATTCTATACACCAAATATAGTTCACCTATTGCTTACAGTATTAGAAAAACAGACCAAAACACAAATTTTAACATTGACTAATGAACCATGAAAATGAGGTCAAGGACAAATGATACCAGCCATCCAGACATGTACACCTTACAATCATTCCATACACCAAATATAGTTGACCTATTGCTTATGGTATTTGAAAAACAGACCAAAACACAAACAATTAAAACATTGACCAATGAACCATGAAAATGAGTTGAAACCTGCCAGACTGACATGTACTCCTTACAATCATTCCTTACACCACACGTATTTGACCTACTGCTTGTAGTATCTGAGAAACGGACCTAATAACGTAACTTTAACCTTGATCACTGATCCATGAAATGAGCTCGAGGTCAGGTGAACCATGTCTGATGGACATTTAAACGTTGCAAGGAACCATATACGAAATATAGTTATCATATTAAGTGAGAAATTTACATGACAAAAAAACTATACATTTTTTTCAGTCGCTAAACCATGAAAATGAGGTCAAGGCAATGGACATACATGTATGATAGACGGAAAGTTCATAACATAATGTTTCTGCATACAAGATATGAAGCATCCAGGTCTTCTATCTTCTGAAATATAAAGCTTTATACAAATAGTTTACGCCGGCGCCAGATAGTAAAACCTATGTCTCACTCTGCGACTTTCATTGCAGGGAGACAAAATATTAGGTCTCAATTTACCTACAATTTTCCAGACCCCTGGACACAGTTTTGAAAGGGTACCATCCAAGGACAATCCATCTAACTTTGTTCTTTATTTTCCCGTTGGTTACTGAGATTTTTAAAAGAAAGTAAATGACTGATGACGATGGAAAGACACCAAATGATTGCAAAAGCTCCTATTGAACTTTGGGCTAGCTGAGCTAAAGGGCTAAAAAATTGTTTCATCAGGATGACCAGCTTTATGTATGAAAGGATATGGTAGATAAGTTCTTGACACATTAGACATATGCATGTGACAAATTGTGAAGCAATAGGTCACAATCCAACAGATATGTCTTCAAAATTACATTTCTATTCTAAAAATTTGCTCAACTTACCATGATAAGCTTCATATCTATGTGGAGCATGTCTCAAAGCTTCCTGGAAATGTAATGATGCATCCTGGGATTTTTTCAGTTCATATAATGCTGTTCCTTTAAGTAGGTAAGCTTCAACATTGTAAGAATCTATAATACTGGCCTAATTTATCATAAAAAAAAATTTGCAATTCTTAAAAACAATGCATAAAACGATGAAGATCTTCTTTAACATACTAATGAAGAACTTGAAAATTCATCAAATAAATATCTGAACTTAAAAACAATCAACCTTTTGTCAACTTCCTTATTTTACAAATTCATATGTCATAAAATTTCTTTCTAGAGTCAAAATGGTAAAAACTATCACAGAACTTGTATTACAATAGTATTTACAAAGCCAATATCACAATATACAAAATAAAGAAAATCTATTAATCGACAAGGAAAAAAAATCCACTCCACATGTACTCTTACCAATTTCATTTGACTCTACAAACCTTTTGAGCAAAATAAACTGTTCTAGTTCTAGCGACTTTACGTGATACCAATGAATAATAACCAATAGAAATCCAGGGTTCTGGTGCTTTATCGGTTATCTTCATTAAATGTTCTGATAATCTGTAATATATATTTTGCATGTTTTGTATTGAGAAAAAAAAAAAACAGTAAATCTTCTTAGAGGTGAAAAATGAATACCAATTATTATGCTTCTTATTTAAAAAGATTATAGAGTTTTGTTCGTTCTCCAAAAAAATTCTCTTTCAAATTAAAATTTAAATTCTTGGTAATATTTGTATTTTTAATGAGAAAATTAAACAAAAACTAAGAATGTGGAGTTTTCAAATGATAGAGAGCCAAAGAGCAGGTGTTGCAATATATTTTTTCAGTACCGGAAAAGATCGTTTCGAAAACTTATTCACAGTCTTCAGTTCCACATGTTATATATCTATTCCAAAAGTCTGCTAAACAATTCGTTAAAGTGTAAATGGTCACCATTTCCAACTAGAAAAACTTTTCAGATTTGAATATGTAGCTTGTTAAACACACTTTAATTATTCAGCCAAATAAGAATTGCCACTTCAAACTCAAATACATTGTGGTAAATATTTTCAAGCTGCTAAAATTGCTGAAAACTATGGATATCCTGCCAATGGTATCTGAACATTGTGTTTTTTGTGCATGAATAAAATAAATAAAAAAAATTATAAACAGAAATGGAAAATTTTAAATACAAAGCTATCATGGTATATTTTAATGAATGAAGAGACCTACCTTTGTAATTCCATAGTCTTCTTTTCTTTGGCCAATAAATAGGAATATAAATCCATATTTTTAAGGAAAAGAGGATCTAATGCATGTACCTATAAAATATAAGAATTGATGTGACCAGTGGAGAATAAAATATAAAGTTTCAGCTCCTTAATAACTTCACTGAAATACATGGCTTCAATTAGTTTTGTTGGTATCAAAAACAGAACTTTAAGTCATTTAAAAACTGTATGTTTATTTTAAGAATGGAACCTACATGTATATTTGAAAATTAAGAAAATGAGTATTTTTGGTTTACTTTTTATAAAATTTTTGCTCTGCTATTTAGGGGCACATTTAGTGGTGTGGGTTAGTACCAATTATTAGATGAACGATCATCTCTTTCAAGATCTATCTCCATATTAATTATTGTCTAATTAACACACACCACTTATACTTCAATTTCACTTTATATTATATGTATTGGTCTGAAAAAGATTGCCTTACCCTTTGAAATCCCATCAATGCTGCAGTCTCGTTTCCCTCATAAAACCGTGTCTCTGCTATACTATTTACAACATATATATTATCTCTTAAACACATTTTTTGGTCCATTTGTTTAAATGTTGTAATTGCATTACTATATTCTCTTGTTGCTAAAAATGCCTGACCTTTTATCCATGATGACAACCTGAAATAGATTACTGTGAATTGATTCTTTTTGTTCATTGTTAAACATGTCATCTTTGCAATTGCACATGCTTACTTAATTTGGTATGAAAAACAAGCTAAATGTGTTAAACTTATTTCTGTTAGTTTTCTGGTGTATAACATGTTGTGTGTAGTTAATATAAGATATATGAAACAAAAATGTATAATAAATAATGTTGAAAATGTAAGAAATTTATCCAAAAAAACAATTATTTATTATTAAAACTGAATGATAAGATCAATACTCTTTGACCTCTTAATAAGACACACTGTATTCTTTCATAAAGGCAATTCAAATATTATAATAAAAACTGATTTTAAGAACATAAAAAGTTCATTTTTGTTTACAAATCTGTAAGCATTGTTTAAGGATGCTCGCTGGTCATGTTTTGGTCTTCCTCGGCTTTTATCCATTTCTTAAACATGAAATTTTTTGCCCATGAACCCCCTATTTTTCTTTTATAATTGAATCATATATACCTTAAAATGGTATTTGACAAAATTTTATGAAATCCTTTTTTTTCATATCTTTGAGAGACTGAAATTGTCAATGCAAAGACAATGAAAAATCCAGACAAAACCCATTTCCTGCAAATTTTCAAGGCCTTATAGGCCTTAAATGAGCACATGAACCTATATTTTTTTCTTGCCTATTTGTTTACTATTCATATGTTCTCTCAAACTAAAACACCTATTTCAAATCCTATTTATTTCCTATTAGACCAGCGATCACCCTTAATATGGATAATAAAAACATGTTAAGTACAAACCAATCACATGAGGAACCATGTGGTAGACCATTCATTACCAAGGCAGCAACATCAGCACCTTTAACTCCCAAAGACAATAAACCTTGTATTGATTCCAGTGAAAAAGGACATTCCCTGAAAATATATATTCCCTGGTTATATTATTCAAAGTAATACAGTAGACTTTCTATAAAAAATATTTTTAGTTATCAGGCATTTACAGATCCCCAAGTGTAATGTATAATCTTTGCCCAAGCTAATTCCACTGAGATATTAGATCTAACATAAAAGTCTGAGATAAAATGAACTATATAATAATTAGAGTCTTTTCAGGGTAAAGAACAACTTCTGGTACTTTTATTCTCACTTGGAATAATAGTTTACATTGTACAGTTTTTCTAATGTCATGTTCTCCCTTGGTTACATTCTAAAAGAAACATCAAATTTTCATGGCTTTTGCAAACAGTTCATTATATTTTAATTAACCTGAAACGAGTGAGAATTGCTCAGCAAAACCCAGATTTCAACCTGTTTGTGATGCTCTTACAAGTAAACTACATTCCCCAATAATGTACATATACAAACCATGTATATGTATTGTATATATACTCCCAGCTAAATTTATTAGATTTTGTAAGAAAATTACCTTATGACTTCTTTGTAACTTGTGATAGCTGAACGGTCCATTCCTGCCATCAGATAAAGCTTTGCTAATGCCAGGTTGACCTTTGCTGTTCTTTGTTTTGAGCTAATTCCTTCTAACTACAAGATTAATCAATGGATTGATTTATTTTTCAGTTAAATATCATAGTGAAAATATTATATTCACCCAGTATTAAAATTAAGACTCTAACTCCATCTAAGCCAATAGAACACATATATATGTTATTATAACTTATAGTTTATTACATGCCCCTGTTAATTTATCATAAACAAGGTTTCAATGGTTCCATATACAAGGTAACCTGAAAAACTTCTAAAACTTATTCTATTTTTCCAATGAATTTCATCTTATTAATAGATGAATTTAAAAATGAAAAGTACATTTTTATGAAATAAGATAAGTAGTAAGTCAAGGAAACAACATCCCATCTCCAAATGAACTGAACAGAAACATTTCATTTTTAAAAGTCTTAGTTTAAGACGCTGTGGCAAAAATGAACTTTGCTACAGTGTCTTTTTTTATGTTAGTCAAAATTTCATGGATCTAAAATGAGTTGTCTTGATACTGATATCTAGGCGGAAAGACTTCTTCTGGGTTAAAGCCGTTGCCATGACTTAGAAGAATAGTAATAAAAGTATTGAACCAGTGTTTGAACTTTTGTCACAAGCATGTACAAATTACAAGTTTATCCAGCATATTCCCACTTTCATATTTGATATAGCCCTATTTGTGTTTGAAAGGGAATGCTGCATAATATCCTTCTGATAAAACTAGAACTGTCCTGAAAGGGACTAATACCCCCCCCCCCCCCTCTCAGCAACATGTCTGTTTTGAAGCCTACACAAGTTCAAATCATCACATTTTTCAAAGCATTTCACCAAAACAGAAAATCCTGATAATATGCACATCCCCATAATGTGATCTAACACTCCATAAAGTTTCATGAGAATCATGCAAGTAATGTAGGAGGAGTTGTGGACAACACATGGAATCAGGTTTTGTTACAAAATGCCTTAGTCCAAACAGCTGTATATTTTACATTTCTTGTCCAAACAGAACTTCCTGAAAATATGCACATCTCACATATCTAACACTCCATTAAGTTTCATGATAATCATGCAAGTAATGTAGGAGGAGTTGCGGACAACGTTATGTTGGACAGATGGACAGACAGACAGACATACTGAAACCTATATACCCCCCAAAATTCTTTTGCAGGGGGTATAATAAAATTTTGCGGGAGACTAGGAGGATTTCAGTAAATGGAACAACAATCAAAGTTATTTTCAAAGAAATGATGTTTTTGATTTACCAGAGGGGCGGCATGATCATTAACAATTCAATACTAATGTTCAAAACTAGAACATACCCTATCTAAAAGGACAATACATTTAAAAAATTGACCTTACAATTAATTTTTACTCTAAATCTTTGTTTCATGTGTTTATGAAAGAACTAAATGCTTTTACTGTAGTTTGATTGGAATGTTAAGGTGTTGACCAAAGCACATTTTGAATTCATATTAAAAATTTGTACATATAAACATTTTTATAATCATAAAAAATTACTAATATGAAGCATTTAACCTTTCTGATATTTTATATATAACTCAAAAGGTTTGTAGTTATCAAATACATTTGTGTACTGTGTTCCTTTTGTTTTTAATATTCACATACTCTGCATGTTGTCATGAAATGCATGTGTAATTATAGGCATTGGGTTTTAATTGGATATAGAACATTCATTAAAACCACATGATTGTAGTCTGCCAATAAAAATGAAATATTCCCTAGAAACATACATTTAATGTAAGTTCATAACTTATTAAGCTCATTCAGGGGAAATAATTCAAAACTTACAACCGCCATGCCTTCCCTGAATTGTTTCATCTGTGATAAACACTGGTAAAGTTTATATTTTACATCAACCTCAGATGTGACATCCTGAAATATAAATAATACCATATAATAATTACATTATAACTGCATGTATTCTAGACAAATGTTTTTCAAGAACAAAAATCATGACCATTAACTTTTCCAAGAACTTAACTTACATCACTTATACATTATAAAAGGAAATAACTTTGGTATTTTTATTTTCTTTAAAGCATAATTATAAAATAAATGTGCAGTTCACTTGTACCAGCATTAGAAACAGATAGAATTACAAGGTTTCCCAAACATTTTCCCCCTATTTGGAATCAGTAGAGAGGGTAAAATTATTCACCCCTTTTTAATAGGCCAGTAACCAGGCCAACTGGATAATAAAATATACCATTAACTTGATAAAATTAATCTGACATTAAAAATCATCAATTGGAATGTGCAGTACATGTACATATAAACTATTCTGTTTAAAACATTAAATTGTCCTTGTACAGAAAACAGAAAGACTACTTATAATCTTGTTCTGACAAAATTCCAAAACACCGATCAAATTTTACCTGTGAAGGCTGTACAGGTGGTGCTGTTCCAGTTGTCTTTCCTTTACTTTTATTTAATGCCTTTTTCAAGAGTATAGCTCTTCTGTAGATATTCTGTAATAAATAGGTAATACTACAATAAGAGTCTATAGAACTTTATCAATCTTCATGTATTGACATACAACATTCAAATCTTTCACTTTCATGAACAATGAATATTGAGTCAGATTTTAAATCTTCACAACTTTTTTTAACACCATTTAAAAGTCAACTTATTAAGCTATATGCCATCAATATGGGATTAGTTAATACCATTTAGGACATTCATTTTTTCTTGAAAAATACAAACTGAGAATCTCCATGACAGAGTAGCCTAAATAGTTTTTCATAATTACTAATGGTCATTAGTGTGTCTAGATTAAGGCTGATTAAGTTCAATCCCAACTCACTCTCAGTTTTTTTTTAAATTTAGTCTTTCTATTTAAAAATGATTATTTTCTACAAGAAAACTCCAGCCAGCATGATACATACAGAATTTACAACAATGACCAGTTGATTATGAAATTGATCAACTCAAGATAATTAAATTTCCATTTCTAAACTGCGAGGCTTGTCTTGACAGTTTCAAAAAATGAAAATTTAATTATATCGAGAGTGGATAAATTTCATAATTTACAAGTCAAGAGTTTTAGAATCTTTTTCTCTAATGTAAAACTCAGAGCTAGGTCTTCCGAACATTTTTCGGTGGGAAATTTCCTGAGCATTTAACCAACATGTGGTGATATCAGTATTTATTAAGAGGGCCAAGAAATGTATAAATGCACAAAGAATTAGAGAAAATTAAATATCACTGAAAAAGGAACAAAATCCTTATAATCAGCTGTCTCATAATGGCATGATATGCCCATACGAAAGCCACAATAAAATGTTATACAAGTATAAACTGTCACTAATCCAAATATTTCAAACACCGAAATCACAACAATTATGGAAAGGAAATTTTCTTTCAATAATTATTGCTAAACAATGTCAAAATCATGAGAGCTTATGGTCAGCTTACTGATTCATGTATTGAATGTAATGTTATGTAAAAACATTTGAAATTAAGCATGGTTAAAATTAAAGGGAGTTTTGTGAGAATTTTGTACAATTTGTTTATTAGCAAAGCTAGGTTACCGTATGAAATGTGGCAAACAACACCTTTTTTCATAATTTCCATCACTATGGAATAATAAAAGTAAAAATCATTTAAAATTTACAAGAGGTTAAATGCTAATGACTTATTTCATGTGAACAATTTAAAATTTTTTAAAACATGAGTGAGCTAAGTTATGGTATTGTATGAATTGTTGAAATATGGACTAACAGATGGATGGATGGATTGATAAATACATAGACCTTTTTTGAAATTTAACAAATTTATTACCATCCTTTCATGCTTTTACCAACAAAAGCACTATAAAATTATTTAATTTTTTGTATAGATACAGCATTCTGTTGGTAACAGTAAATATCTGCAGTTTATGAATTTTCTTCAATGTTTTTGCTGTTTTTTTTTGTTCTTTGCAATAAGACTTCCAAAAAAATAAAAGTTGGAAAACATTTCTTTCTCTCGACATGCACATTCTATAAATGAGTTTTTCATTTCAGTACTTTTTCATAAATGTATGTATAAAATATATCCTAGAAATTTTTTAATTATTAATTCAGTCTTACCTCAGCTTTGACAAATTCACAGAGTTGATACAATGCATTGCCATAATAAACCATACATTGATATCTCTGTGATAAAGACAGTACTTCAGTATTTGGATTGTTGTCACATAATGATATCACAATAGATGACTGAAAATGTAAAATATGTTACAGTTAAAATATATTATGTAAAATCTTAATGGTTAATCTTAAGTGGGCTAAGCAAGCATGATTGTAAGCATAGCTGTGATTTGAAAGCATTAACACCTACATGTATGCAAGCAAACATTCACTTCTTTCATGGACAGGTTATGGGAAATATCAGCTTGAGACAAACGACGTGCTTCATGGAAAATTGTGAGTAAGAAAATGCATCTATCTTTTTTTATTGCAGTGGAAAGGGAGGACCTTGACATGAAAATAAACAATCTGTCCTTTGAGTGTGGAAAAAAAGCAAATAATTATGCATAAGAAATAAAATATCAATAAAACAACTTAAAGAACGGCCTCTGTTTTTGCTTAATTTTGATTTTGTTTTTGTTTATTTTCTCAATGCACTTGTTCTTGTTTTGCAGTTTCATTTTAAAATAAGAATGATACGGATACAACATTGCATTGGTTAAGAAAAAATTGATGGACGCAAGTGGTTTGTTGGAGATTGAGCATAGTGAGGGGTAAAACTCGCAGAAATATGGCCATCCCATGATAAAAATCAACCACAAACCATGGGTGTCTATGATTTATTTCAATTCTAATAGGGAAAAACATTGAAACACATCTTTAACTTGCCAATGCCATTGTCATTGAACAAAATATGTTCAAAACATATTGTGACGTCGTCACTTCATGCATGTCGTGTTTATTGTAAATTTCACCATTTCATCAGCAGAAAACACAATAGTTTATTGGGACTATTGGCAAAAAAGGTAGATCTAGAATACTTTCATTTTAAACAACAAATGGTAGAGTACTTTTCATTTTAAACAAAACTCAATTCTCAAAAGTATAAAATTTTGAGATATTCGAGAAAAACAAAGTAATTTTTGCAATTCAGTTAAAAAATACAGTAGCATCTAGAAAAATGCAATACAAACTAGCTGCTTTAAATCTTGATAGAGCTCAGATTCATGTATAAATTTAACGTGATCAAATAGGTTCATATTTGGTTCCTTCTCTGTTTATTTCAATCTCTTAGGTGGTTTCATAACAAAAGAAGGTAGATCTAGAGAAGTAACGAAAGAAAAATTCAATCTAAGTTATTTAAATGTTTATTCCTTCTACTCTTTCTTCAAATCTACAAACTGCATTTTAACAACGAGGAAAATTTTTATGTGATTTTTCGGTAGAAAATGTGGACATGACACATCTTAGTAGAGAAAATGTAGCCTATGTTACTGCCGGCTTGGGAGTTGGATTAGTAGTTGGATGGTTTTTAAGGGGACAACTCCGTTCAAAAACAAGATTGGTGGTTCCTAAAATTGGTTCTAATGAAGTAAATTAACACCAGCATTTATACAGTATTAGTTCTGGAATAATCCAAATTCGTTAATAATAATGTTACCAAATTAAAAAAACTATTACTGTTTTCATTAACCCTAAAGTTAACAGATTTGTTAACTTTCTAGATATTTACATTGTAGGTTTTGGCATTTTAATATACACTTGGCATCTTGAGGTCTTTATATTACTTCATACATACTGCCTTTTTTTTTTTAGATATGTGCATGTGCTGGAAGTGGTTTGTCAGCTTTTAGCTCCTCAAATTTTTTCTGATAACCTGCTGAAAAGTGTCATTTACAGCTTAATTTTGAAGTCCAAAAGCTGCTATTAAGTCATTATACATATTCCAATTCATTAATTGTCACTTTATAGATTTCTGAGTGTATGTTGGAAATAATTTTTTTCCCAAGGAGAGATCATGTGATTTTTGGTCGTACGAATGATGTGACTGAAAGGTGACTTCCGGTGTGAACAAAATTTGCACTCTCAGAAAAAGCACAGCTAAATTAGTGTTATTCATTACTAATCTTGCACATTTGTTCGTTCATCATCCAGTGACCCAGAGTAGCAACTGGGTACAAAGATAACGATCATCCAAGCTAACAAATTGTCTTTGTTGCGTCTGCACAGGTCTAGCCCAACCGCAATGCCAGTAAGTCACTTTTCAACTTCGTATATGAACATGCTTCCAATGTTTTTTCATATTTTGATTCTTATTGTCAACATCTCACATGTTCCTGAAATCACTCATGATGAAAATTATAAATCACATTTGTATAAACATGTGACACTGAAGATTAAAAATATACATGCATGTCATACTGCATCATCCTATCGTCCTCTGTAATCCATGTGTCATTCATACTATCACATCGTATAAATCAATATGAGTACAAACCCATCCAAAGACCACCACTATGTACATCAGAAAGCCACATAAATAAGCTTATTTCACTACATGCCATCCTGAAAACAATATGGGTAAAAAAAACGATTAAATAAGCAGCTCAAACCGAGTAAACTGCTGATATTTTTTCTAATGGCCATATTATCTCAGTCAAATGATGTTGAAAACAACCCTGATCCAAGCAATGATAGCACAAGATACATGTGTGGCACCTGTGACAATTCAGTCACATGGAAGCATAAAGGTATAGTGTGTGAAGCCTGCGATCGATGGTATCACATAGATTGTCAAAACATACATAGTAACTCATATGACTTACTAAATGATAGTATGGTTAGTTGGCACTGCTTGATTTGTAATAACCCAAATTATAGTACATGCCCATTTGACTTGCATAATACTAGTACATTAAATTCATTTGAAAGTCTTTACCATGATATGATTGACATTGATAACAGCCTGAAAACACCTATGCACAAAATTAAATCATTTCACCAATCAACACTAAAACGTACTAGTAAATTTAAATCTAAATGTAAAGCACCATTACGGATATTGAACATCAACTTCCAATCTATTAAACGTAAGCAACATCTTGTCCGAAACATACTACCTGATATAATCATTGGAACAGAGACACGGTTAGATCCTAGTATCAAAGATATCGAAGTCTTCCCTGATGAGTATAAATTATATAGGAAAGATCGTAAAGATCAACAAGGTGGGGGAGTACTTATAACAATTAAAAAAGACCTCATCAGTGATGAAGTCGGGGAACTATCTTCTGATAGTAAATGCAAAATGGCATGGGCAAAAGTTAGTATCAAAGGGAGCAAAACTTTATACATATCATCACACTATAACCTAAAACATCAGATGAACAAAGCATAAAATGGTTTGACATATCTGTTAGACGTGCCTCACAAATAAAAAATGCTACATTTCTCATAGGAGGAGACTTCAACCTTCAAGATTGGGACTGGAAATTTGAATTTGGCAACATACTGGATGATACATGCTCGGTACTGTAACTGTTGATTAAAGATCCAACTAGAAAAAACCAAACAATTGACCTAATGATTACAAACCTTCCAAATCAAGTTCCACGCTCAGAGGTCATACTAGGTATATCAGATCATGATATAGTGTTCATTGAGTTTAATATAACACCAACTAGAATCAATCAGAAACTGAGAAATGTTCCACTGTATAATAAGGCAAACTGGGACACACTGAAAAAAGAAATAAGAGCACTATATGTATCACCAACAGGAAAAAACAATATTTATACTGAAATGTGGTTAAAATTTAAAACATCCTTAAACCAACTTGCAATGGACCATATACCACACAAAAAGATCAGATCTAAATGTAAGACCCCATGGGTCACAATTGAAACAAGAAAATTGATGAAAAAAAGAGATTGTCTTTACAAAAAGATGAAAAAATCTGGAAATGACCATATGCAAACCAAATATAAGAAATTTAAATGACAAAGATAACTGAGACAATCATACTAGCATTATATAGAAGAAAAAGTCACTCCTAAAGAGGACGACAACTTTTCCAGTATGAAAAAATTTTGGTCGTAGATCAAAAGTAAGAAAACAATGGAATAACTTCTCTAAAACAACATGGTAAACTCGACCCAGAAAAAAAGCAAACTCAATAAACAAGCAATTTCAGTCTGTATTCTCAGATCCTACCTCCATTACATCTGCAGAGTTCCTAGATCAAAAGTATATGTTAAAAAAGATAAAGTATCCCATAATGCCTGACATAGAAATAACAAACCAAGGCATTACTAAATTATTACTAAATCTTGACCCATCTAAGGCAGCAGGACTGGATGAGCTGAAACCACTCCTCTTAAAGGAATTAGCAGTGGAAATAGCACCCATCCTCTGCCTCATATATCAAAAATCATTAGACACTGGTGAAGTACCTACAGACTGGCAAACTGCTCATGTTTCACCCATTTATAAGAAAGACTATAGAAACTATAGACCTATTTCTTTGACATGTATATGTTGTAAAATTTTGGAACACGTTGTAGTAAGCGCCATTATGACTCATGCAGATAAACACAATATACTGTATCCCTTACAACACGGCTTTCAAAAAAATATATGTTGCGAAACAGTTAATTGAATTTATTGATGATGTATCAAACAATTTGGATAACTCAGAACAAACCAATGTTTTAATTATGGATTTCTCTAAAGCTTTTGATAAGGTCAGCCACATATTACTCACACATAAACTACATTACTATATGATACAAGGAAAAGCCAATACATGGATATCCAGCTTTTTATCAAATCATACCCAAGCAGTTGTACTAGAGGGTGAGACTTCAGGCTATGTTCCTGTTAAGTCTGGAGTGCCCCAGGGGTAAGTGCTGGGCCCAAGTCTATTTTTGTCGAGCCTGCGACTTCAGTCGCAGAAAGCTCGACATAGGGATGGTGATCCGGCGGCGGCGGCGGCGGCGGCGGCGTTAACTCACTTTTTAAAAGCTTTATATTTTAGAAGGTAGAAGACCTGGATGCTTTATACTTTGTATATAGATGCCTTATGTTACGAACTTTCCGTCTGTCATATGTACATTGTCCTTGACCTCATTTTCATGGTTCAGTGACTAATTGAAAAAAAAGTTAAGATTTTTTGTAATGTTAATTTCTCTCTTATTATGAGTAATAGGATAACTATATTTGGTATGTGCGTACCTTACAAGGTCCTCATCCCTGTCAGACAGTTTTCAATTGACCTCGACCCAATTTCAAGGATCAGTGAACAAGGTTAAGTTTTGGTGGTCAAGTCCATATCTCAGATACTATAAGCAATAGGTCTAGTATATTTGGTGTATGGAAGGATTGTAAGGTGTACATGTCCAACTGGCAGGTGTCATCTGACCTTGACCTCATTTTCATGGTTCAGTGGTTATAGTTAAGTTTTTGTGTTTTGGCCTGTTTTTCGAATACTATATGCAATAGGTCTACTATATTTGGTGTATGGAAGGATTGTAAGGTGTACATGTCCAACTGGCAGGTGTCATCTGACCTTGACCTCATTTTCATGGTTCAGTGGTTATAGTTAAGTTTTTGTGTTTTGGCCTGTTTTTTCGAATACTATATGCAATAGGTCTACTATATTTGGTGTATGGAAGGATTGTAAGGTGTACATGTCCAACTGGCCGGTGTCATCTGACCTTGACCTCATTTTCATGGTTCAGTGGTGTGTTTTGGCCTGTTTTTCGAACACTGTATGCAATAGGTCTACTATATTTGGTGTATGGAAGGATTGTAAGGTGTACATGTCCAACTGGCAGGTGTCATCTGACCTTGACCTCATTTTCATGGTTCAGTGGTTATAGTTAAGTTTTTGTGTTTTGGCCTGTTTTTCGAATACTGTATGCAATATGTCTGATAGCATTTACTTTCATTAGAAATACACGACAGGCGAGACATTTTTGTGTGTCAACTCTTGTTATTTTATATAAATGATATGCCAGTAGATTTGCACTCAACCATTTGCTTATTTGCAGACCATACTATTGCTTACCTCGTAATTAAATCTGAAAATGACTGTAATACCCTTCAAAATAATCTTGATAAACTGGGTATATGGGAACATAAATGGAAGATGGCTTTTCATCCTGATAAGTGTAACGTTTTATCCATCACATGTAACAAAATACCATTTCAACACAAATATCAACTTCATGGTCACAATCTAGAACATGTAGACAAGGCAAAATATTTAGGCATCACAATACAGTCAGATCTAAAATGGGACGGCCATGTTAATAACATCTGTAACAAAGCCAACAAAACACTAGGATTTTTCCGTAGAAACTTAAACATCAGTTCCACATCAGTCAAAGAGCAGGCATATAAATCTCTTGTTAGACCATCACTTGAGTATGCCTGCTCTGCATGGGATCCATACTTGGCTGAAACCATAACCAAAATAGAAAAAGTACAGAGACGAGCCGCTAGGTATGTCACAAACATACATAGTAATAAGTCAAGGGAAACATGTTAGAACATCTAGAGTGGTGAAGTCTAGCTGACAGAAGAACAGACTTCCATCTCACCATGCTTTATAAAATTACACACGAAAAGGTAGGAATCTCAAAAACTGACAGACTTATTCCACCTATCAGACACTCCCGTAATACGCACTCACTCTCATACCAAATCCCTGCAAAACCAAACTCAGCGAAAACACATTCTTCCAACATACAAAATGCAACTGGAACAGTCTACCTTTGAACACTGTGATGAGTGACTCAGTTGAGTCATTCAAAACAGCTGTCTAAGGGCTCCAGTACACACAGTAAACACTAAATACATGTACATAGTTTTATCTTATATATATATATATATATAATTTTCTTTTTTTTAATTTCAATAAGTTGAAGGTGGCCAATAAGAAGTACTGGGTTCTCACTGTATCGTGGTACTTATTTTTTCAAGACCGCGTCAAAATTACATTGAAATAACGTCAGAAGCGTGATACAGTGGAACCAGCGATTCAGTGGGAACAGAGTATACATGTATAAATAATAAATCATATCAGAGATTTCTGTCTGGTAAAATTTAATCCATCTTGGAAGTAAAAATTATAGTAATATAATCCAAAGATGTAATTTCAAGTGTATTTCTCAATGGAGAAATAATTTATTTTGGATATCACGTTTCAAGTCACAAACTTAACTGATTTTTACCATCAGCAGATATTTTATTTCACTCTAAGATAGATTTTACACAGTTATCACAAATTCATTAACTTTCAGAGAATTTTGCATCATGTATTGATATCTGCATAGACAAAGTTACTAAATTCATTATTTAGTTACCAAATTTGTTAAGGTTAACAAATTGGAGTTTTCCAGAACTGGTATACATTGTAGTCCATATTTTTTTTTTTGAAATTACAAGTCTTTTTTTGGGAATATCTAAAAAAAAGTATTAATATGCTAACTTTCTTGCGTATAATCTTCAATAATAATTGTCTTTCTCAATGCTGAAATGCCTCATTTATCTTAAGATAAGATATTTTTGGTTTGCAATAGGTTTTTCCTAATCATTTCTCCCACCAAATAAACATGTCATTTATGTTTGTCTTTATATTGTCATTTACCAGCTTGTGAAGCAAGCCTGTATCCTGGCCTCATTCTAAATCCATCAAGAGTCAAATTCATCCTTTTCCAAAAACCAGATATCCTGGTCAGATAATTCACTTTTCATGTAAAACTTCTTTTAGTTACAATAAATTGTGCCACGAAATATAAGTGTGATCTCAGTTTTTAACACTTTCACTTTGTGTAAACTGATACATATTTTATTATAAATAATTGAGATATATTTATCTTCGGTTATAAGTGTTTTAGGTATGAAAGTTAGTTTAAAACTGAGAAAAAAGGTTTTTGACATGCAAATATTTACTTGTACTATTTTGAATATGTACAGTGAAAAAACATCTTATTGATCAATTAACTGGTGATGATGATATAAGAGCCCAAGTAAAATGATTTTGTTATTTGTATTATAAATTGACCACCTGTTTTGTGTAAACCAAAATTTGTTCCTATGAAAAAGGTTCCACTGAAACAAATATTTACGTGATATTAGTTCTGGGAGAATTTATTTCACAATTGAAATGAAAATTATTCCACAATGTAAAATTTGTTCCGTGATTTACCTGGTGAAATATGTTCCATTGATTATGAAATTTGTTCCTTACGTGGTGAAATAAGTTATATATTGTAACATATGTTACTTTACCTGTTGAAATTTGTTCCATATTGTAACATTTGTTCCACTGGTTAAACTGGTTTGTTTTCATGCAATTGAATGCAATGAATATGTTTAAACTTACCTTTTGTGTTTCCATCATCTTGGGTGAGCTTGATTATTGTTTACATTACTAATTTAAAATGGATCCTAATGAATAGAATGTTCTATGAATTTATTGTAAACATTAAATTAGATTTGTAGTTGAAATATTATTCAATTTATTAATACAATATAAAATTGAAAGGACTTATAGTTGAAATATACTATACTGTACTAAAACTGATACACAAGAACTAAAAATATGAATCACCCTTAAATTAGTCTTAACAAACCATGAATGAATTCATGTTGACTTATCTTGCCCCTATTTGTCTTTTTGTCAGAGTACATGTAATATAAAATTTTCTGGAACAAATTTCATTTAAATTATTATGAAATATGTTCCGAAATAAATTTCATAAGTATTGTCATGAAATATGTGCCGGAACAAATTTCACATAACAAAAGTTCCACTGAAACTTTATTCACACCGGAACAAATTTTTTGTTACATTTGTTCCAGTTAACTTGTCAAATACTTGAGTTAACCTGAGGAGAAAGTTATGGCATTAAACAAGCAATGAATGATGATGTAAATCTCAACTGGAGATAAAACCTGGTTTTTCAGTACTTTTCTTCATAATCTTAATATTTTGTAATTAAGTACCGGTATTAAAAGCATAAAAGTGATGATAATTAAAATTTTTAAAAACATGCAATATGTGTAACAAACACAGTAGTGATTTTTACTAATAAAAGATTTTTTTCAGTGATACACATGATTCGAAACAATCATATTCATTCATTTTGGCTTCCTTTATCAATTATATCACATGACAGTTGTTTTGGATGTGTAGAGGCAATACAGTAGAACTTTGATGACTCTAACTTCTGGGGTCTGTCAAAATCTGTTTGTTTGAGTTACTGAAGTTTGTTCAAGTACAGAAAATTACCAGGGCCATTACTCTTACAAGTTGTAAGAGCTGATCATTACTATGAAATATTTTTTAATTAAAAATCAAACATGTTAATCACTGATTAACAGAAATCATGACATTTATAAAATTTAACTGTAAAAATTTAGCTGTGAAGACTAATCTGTATAACACCTGGAAGTTTTAAGTTAACTCCAGTTAGAGTTTTCATGGTACAATACACAAATTTGTTATTGTTGTGACCAAAGTTTTTGTTCGATATTTCAATAAATTGGTGTTCAAGAAATAGGTGTTTTTTTAGTATGAATATAAAGGGAAAATTGATGGGAATCTCAAAACAATTCAAGCCATCATTGGTGTTCGAGCAATCTGAGTTCAAGCTACCGAAGTTCTACTGCACATTGCATGATTTGATTTTTATTGTGAAATGATTGTAGTATACCAAATTTCCGTGGTTTTCATCATTTGGTGTTATAAGTCACAAAATATAGTTGCAAAACTTTTTTATGCCTGTCCACGAATGTGTGACCTGGTTAAGGTTCTGCATTTAGGTCCATTTCTCAGAAACCTATTGAGACATTTCGAAGATATAGATGCATTTATTTTTGAGTGACTTTGGTAAAATTTATTTAAGTGTATTATTAAAGAACCAATGGAAATGTATTTATGATATTTCATAGTTAAAGATGTATAGCACAACACAGCTAAGCTACATTTGAGTCACTATGACCTACATTTTAGAGTGAATTTGATTAAATTTTGGAATTTTAAAAACAATGTGATGTTATATCAATGATATTTTACAACTACAGTCATCTTTAATTCAACATACATGTAGATCACCAACATGTAAATCCACATGGCTTACATTTCATGCTTCAGTGACTAAATTAAATTTTAGCATTTGGATCCTAAGTCAGAAACAGAATTTAGTACTGTGAATTCATTATTTTTAATGGGGTAAAAGTTAATGTAACCAGGAGATATTATGAAACTTTCATATATTTGATATAATTCTCAAACAATTTCCCATCATAAATAATAGATGGAAATTCTATATTCATTGGGACAGGGCATCCATGTCGTACAGACACATGATCTCTAGTTTGTAAATGGAATTACATAAATAATGATTAACTTACAATATATAGAATGTACATTGTCTCCGAATATAAAATTTATTCGGACAATGCTTAGAAATAAGTAGAAATGTGAGCCTTGTCGAGCTTTTCTCACCTGTTTCTTGTAGCTTTCGAATAATTTTTTTGTTAAGAGACAATGTTCTGTTTATCCTAAAACATAAAATCTGTCAAAAAGTGTTGGAAAAGCATGAATTTCTGCATTAAGCGAGCAACATCAAAAGACTGCAAAAGCGAAGTCAAGACGTCATAAGTAAAATTCCAAGGTTTTGTACTGTGATTTTGTATCACTTTTAAATATAGTCCATGCACTTTGGTTGCTCATATAGCAAAGTTGCAGGATAAATAATATTAATAAAATTGATTTCCATTTTTACAATGGAAATGTTTGTACTGAACAAAATAAAAGGGATAGAATTGTGTGTAAAATAGTACCAAAAAAAAATGTACTTGCTAAAATAGATGCCGGAAAAATAAGTCTTTGCTTTTTTATTTGCAGGCTGTTGTTGCATCTGACAATGGAGAGTTTAAAATGGTTTTGGTTGTGAGAAATGATCTGAAAATGGGAAAAGGAAAAGCAGCAGCACAGGTATGATGAAGTAAGATTATGCTTAATACAAATTAAATTAGGTTTATATTATTTACATGTATGGCTGTTTTCAACATCATTGCAGTGTTTCTGTTTTCTTATTTCTGGTATAATTCTTCTGTTCGTCCATTCATCTGTCCTTCTTGCCATCCTTTTATCCATTCATCTGCACCGGTTTACTGCAACTACTCATACATCAGTGAATGGATTTCATGCAAACTTTCACAGAGTTGTCTGCACAAAGTGGCATTGTTCACCACCTAGTTTAATTTTTATCATAATGATTTGTGAGGTTTTCCATATACAAACATGGACTTCGACAATTATTCATAATATGGTAATGTAAAGTGGGTAGGCATGTCCTAAACCGGTGAATGGATTTCTATGAAAATTTCAGGGAATCTTCAGTGTACATTGCCATTGTACAACACTTATTTATTTTGGATTTTCTTGGGTTTTTAAGAGACAAACATGGACTTTGCCATTTCCTCATGTTATGTAAGGGAGTAGGCATGTCCTGTGCACAACTCCTCCAGTGAATGCATTTCTGCGAAACTTTCAGGGAATGTTCACTGTAGTGTAGTGCCATTGTGCACCTTCTAGTTTTTTTGTTTTTTTTTATTAAAATGATTTTTTGTTTTCCAATGGAAAAAAAATGCAATACATTTCTTTGTATTTTTGTACCTATTGCTGGGATATTTGTTTGTGAGCTTCGATCTTATTTTCATTATATCTCTGCAAAATTTATGGAATTCAAGGATTCAAGGAAATTTTAGAGAATTTGTGCTTAATAATTCATAATTGACATGTGAAAAGGGAGATAATTTGACTTGATACCCATAATAATGTAGGATGTTCAACTAACGCCAGGCTGAGCTGTTTTTCTGGAGGTTATTTAAAAACTGGGAAAAAATTATAAATCACGTATCCATACTTCATAGACGATTTGGGTACCAGATATAGTGTTTACAATTGATGTTTCCACCCAGTGCTGTACCTAGCGTTAACTGAAGATCCTAAATATTGTAATTGGGATTATTTCGGTATAGTGATGATTTAGCATTTTTTGACAAAAACGGATTTGTTAAAATTTGATGTGTTAGAATTTGGCATGTTGTGTCAGTTCTGTGTTTAATTTGGTACTATCAACAAAATAAAAATAAAGTTAAAAAATAAAATTCTCTTTAATTAGGGTATATGATGCACAAATCTGTTTAGGAGTGTCTTGTGTAATGTTTATCATATTGTCACTACAAGCTGTCATGATTGACAATTGATTATTGTTGTTATAAAATTCTTATTGATTTGAATTGTTTTGATTAGATAAATATGATTAACAAAATAATAATCAATCAAAGATTTCCTACAAAATTCAAGGAGGCCTCGGTAGCCCAGTGGTTTAGGTAGTTTGTCAAGACTACTAATGATCACTAGCCTGTCAACACTGGGGTTGTGAGTTTGAATCTCACCTGTGATGGGGTGTGTTCAACTCCTATCTAAATTGACAAGTATTGCCAATTTTCCTACCAAAGGTCAGTGGTTCTCTCTGGGTACTCCGGCTTCCTCCACCAATAAAAACTGGCCTACGCGAAATAGCCAAATGTGCTGAAATGGCGTAAAACCCCAACTAAACAAACAAAATTCAATGTGAATAAAACTTTCAAGTTTAAACCATTTCATTTTATTTTGGAACCTAATTTTTTGGCATTTATTTTATTTTGGTGTATAATTTTGACACATTTGCAATGCCAAATAAATCAAAATATAACCAAAACCAAAGCATCCCAATTTGCCCTTTTCCAAAAACCAGATATATAAGTACCATGGGTAGATAATCCAAATTTATGTGTAAAACTTCTTTTAGCTACAATAGACTGTACATTGGAAATAATTGAAAGCTTTGTTTAATCTTGGTTTTAAATACTTATAATTTATGTAAACTTAAACAAGTTGTATAAATAATAATTGAAATATTTTTTTCTTCATGGATATGAGTTTTCTATGTGTGAAAATTAGTACAAAATAGAGAATAAGGTTTAAAAAAAAAACAAATATTGTACTATTTTGAGCATGTACATGTACATTGAAAACAAAATAATATCTAGGCTTAATATTTTTTGTCCACAGATACCAAATGATATTAATTTTGCAGTATATATGTACTTGTCTTGTGATCTTGATCTTGTTTTCACGGTTCATTGATTTCATAAACATTTGTAAAATTTGCATCACATTTTCATGATTAAGTCCCTTTATCAGCGACTGCAATATCTAGACCCACCATATTTGGTGTATAGATAGTTCTTGAAAAACCATGCTCAGCTTCTGAAGGATATATTATGGTAATAAACTTCCTAGTGGGTATGTACCAGGCTGAGACTTGTCAGCTGACCTTGAACACAATTTTTGGCTTGAAGGACTTGCATCAGATTTTTTAGACAAATGTATCATGACTATAACTATTTTTTTCCTGTAAGTTAAAATTTTAGGTAGCGGATGATTTTTTTCTATGTCCACTTAATGGATATTCAGGCGTACGCTCTTGTAATAAGAGAGGTATGCATAGTGGCAGATTATTTTCCCCCATCCAGTGCGGGGACAAAGAAATGCCAGACGTCCCTCTCTGCATCCGTGCATCTGTCATGCCTACATTTCCCGAATTTTTATAAAATTTATATCATAGTTGTGATTTAGTATTATCTCAGTCAAGTTCGAATTTCAGTGCAGTACCATTATTTTTTTGTTGGAGTTATTGCCATGTTGCGGGGGACATTGGAACGCTGTTCTTTTTTTTTTCAAAAGCAAGCATAGTGATAACATATCCTACACATTATTCTGGTCTGTATTTCTGACTCATGTTTATATTTGTAAACAAGTGTTTAACAGGAACATAAATTAAAAATTTCAGATTTGAGTCATTGAAAGTAAAAACGAGATTCTGTTAATGTGTAGATTAGAAAAGTAGTTCTGTAAACATGACACTAATTTACAAAGAAATAAAGGAAAACTTTAAACATCTGTTTTAATATTCACATATTTGTTTATATAAATCCAGTGCTGTCATGCAGCTGTCATAGCACTTGAAACTGTTAGCAGAACAGACAATGATATGTTTAGAAAGTGGAAAATGAATGGTCAACCAAAAGTCGTCGTTAAAACAGAATCGGAAGAATCTTTGTAAGTAGGAAGCTACAGATTTAATTAATAGTCATTCAGTAGCCTTTCTACTTAAAAAAATGAAACTTTATTAATAAGTACATGAACACATTTTTCTTATTGTTTCCAGGGTAAATATTCATAATTATTCTAAAAAACTTAAACCATCCTTACTAAAATGGTGAAAAATGGTTACAAAATATTGCCAAGTTCTTTGTATCTGTGATCAAAGTTTGAAGTTGCTAAAAAGACTCACTAGACTGAAATTTCCTTAGGCTCCTCTATCATGTCTATACTGTTACCGTATTAAAGTCAGATGTTGTTCTGGAGTTATGTCGCCTTGTCCGTAAAAAAATCAAATGTGCACGAAAAATCACAAAATTAACAATTTTTGGGTAAATTAAAAATCGTGTAGACTTCGATGTGCTCAATATATCTTGTTAAAATTTGAAACTTACTTTGTTAAGATAAGTATCTTTTAATGGTCAACTGCTAATCAATGCTAAACATATAGCTTCAACTCCTATTTTGTGTTTTAATTTAATGAAGTTTACCCTTCACTAAATGACAAACGTCAAGTAAAAAGCCTACATTCAGAACTGTAAGTACAATTGAATTAATTTTCATACGTATTGTGTTTTCATACATAATACCCCCAATTTAAAACCATGTAGCAACCACTACATCTTTTCCCATGATGGTTCTCATTGATACATCCTTACATTTCCATGGAAACAAATTTATGAATAAAGTTATGTATTGTGATGTAATTAAAGGTATATATCATGTCAAAAGGGGAGAAAACTCATTAAATAGCACAAAGTTTGTTTAAGATATCAGGAATTGATTTTTCACAGGTTTTGTATGTTTTCTGTCTCAAAAACAATCAAGAAATATATTTTATCATTTATCACTAGGCTCATCAAGGTTTATGCAACAAAATTATGAAAAACAATTGGGGATTTGTGGGAAAAAAAATTTAATGCTATCATGAAGAATTTAAAAATATATATGGCATCTGAAGATGTGACCAGCAAATAACCATTTTATACATAACCACAGAAAAGAATTCAGTATAATCAATCAGTTAAATGATTCTCATAAATCATTGATCCATTTTTATAGAGTCATTCTGTCATTTATACAGAAATTACAAGTTATACTTTGAGATGAATAACAGCAGTAAAGGTGCAGTTTTGTGTCAAGAATTTATCTGCCATATTCTCTCCTATCCATTTATAATGCTGAAAAAGTATGCTTTAAAATAGAAAGAGAAGAATAATGACATTTAGAAGTGTTTAATTTTCTTTTTTAAAACTGAGATCAGATTGAAGTAGCTGTATACATTTTGAAAAATTTTATAACAGTAGTTATAACAGATTGTTACATTTTCCAGATTAGAAATAGCCAGAGAAGCTAGATCACTAGGATTAAATGCCAGTCTAGTTAAAGATGCAGGCAGAACTCAGATAGCACCAGGATCTATTACAGTAGTGGGAGTAGGACCAGGTTTGTTATTCATTCCATATATTTTTCAATTATACTTGAGGCCACACCAAATTGATTTTTATTTCTTTGGATTTTTTTATGGCAAAAATAGGTGCAAGGGAGCGAAATGTTTTCAATTTTCTTTTTTTTTTTCTCTATAGGACTAGATTTTCATAGGAAAAGATCAAATTTACGTACATCACAATTTTTTTAAACTAAAATATTGCAAAATATCGAATCCCAATTTTTACCAAATTTTAGGAGCGGGCGACACTTTTTATTTTCAATTAACTTTTTTTTACAAAATTAAGCAACAAAAAAGTTTTTTTTTTTTAAATTTACAAAGTTGGAAAATCAAAGTGGAGAAATCCGAAGAAATAAAAATAAATTTTTTGTGGCCTGAGTGTCCATATAACTATTTCTATCAGTTTGTTTTAAAATCAGAGCTCCAGAGAAGATTTCATTAATTGTGTTTTTTTACTCATGTGTTTCTTAATAAAATGGGTAAAAGGTTTTTTCATTTGCTTTGTGATTTCAGGTTCACTCCTCTGAAAAATATGTATTGGTTTTTTTCACCCCTCCAGCAGACATCTATTGGGTGATTTAGCCTGGTAATCGAGGGAGAGCTGATGTGATGCAAGGTTGATTTACCACCACAAAATACATATTACCCTGTCTAGAATCTCCTAAATAAAACTGTTGATCGGAGATGCTACCTTTTCTATGAATGTGTAAATTATATTTAAACAAATTTTTCTCTATCCAACTGTTTTGTCCTTCTTGAAAAAGTTAAGCAACGATTGGTTTCCGACAGGATTTCCTAAAGGATTGTTCTTTCATCCTCCATTTTTTTTACGAACTTAAACTGATACATGTTATGAATGTGGCATGCATTCACGAAAACCGATGAACAGGAACCAGATCCAACCGCATTTAAAATTTTAATTCCCCCGTGTAATGGTCTACGGTAGACAATGTAGACCCTGAGAGTATCCGAAAGCCTAAATTTGTTTACACCTGGACTTTAAGAAATGCGTTTTTTATGCCAAATAAAGCAACAGAAATGGGTTTAAACGTATGATCCTCCTGTTTATTTGTGTAATTGCTAAAATGTAATGGGTCCTCAAACATTTGATTATACTTTTTATTTTGAAGATATCCAAATTTTCAAGAAAAAATGTTACTAGAGCACGGAAGTAGATACAGTTCATTTTGTATTTCAATGAGATATAGCTTAAGCTTGTAGTATTTATCTATACAAGTAAAAATCATGTTTTAATTTCATTATAATCAGTGTTTTATTTATAATTTCAGGACCAGAAGAATTGGTAAACCAAGTGACAGGACATTTAAAACTTTTCTGACTAGTTTTTATATTTATATTAAATTTAAAAAAAAAGTTTTTTGATTACATTTGATGGGGTTTTTATTTTAATTTAAACTGAGAAACATATAAAAATTATAAGAAATTAGGTTTCTTAACAAATTGTTTTACCAGTACATAAATTCTATTTTGAGGTCGTGGTGTGGAATTTTTTCACTAATCAAATATATTATGGTTAATCCTTTTTATACCCCCCGCAAACAAAGTTTGGGGGGTATATAGGTTTCAGTCTGTCTGTCTGTCCGTCGTCTGTCTGTCCGTCTGTCCGAAATAACTTTGTCCGCAACGCCTCCTACATTACTTGCATGATTCTCATAAAACGTAATGGAGTGTTAAATCACTATATGGAGATGTGCATATTGTCAGGAAGTTTTGTTTGGACAAGAAATGTGAAAGAGATGGCTGTTTGGACTTGGACATTTTTTAACAAAACTTCGTTCCATATGTTGTCCTCAACTCCTCCAACATTACTTGCATGATTTTCATGAAACTTTATGGAGTTTTAGATCACATTATGGAGATATGCATATTGTCAGGATGTTGTGGTTGAGTGAGTAGTTTGAAAAATATGATGATTTGAATTTTGTGTAGGCTTCAAAATAGACATGTTGCTGCGAGGGGTATTAGTCCCTTTCAGGACAGTTCTAGTTAAATATATTTTGAGACACACTTTTTTGCTCATTTGAATTTAGTTTGCCGATCAAAAGCCTATATCAGAAACAAAATGGGCTGTTAAAGCCATCATGACCAATTTAGTTGTCCCAGCTGCACTGGTTTGCAGGATAGAGTGTCAGATATAATTTTGAAAGAGGACCACTTAAGCACCATACCTGCCAGATATGATTTACCATTAAAATAGTAGATACAAAATCAGTGCAAAAGTAGTAAACATTTCATCAAGTCGGTCAAAATTTAAAAATCTTTTCGCTAAAAGCATGAATTTGTGATTGGCGTACAAAAATACTGTGTAAGTAGCATTGGGACAAGGGAGTAATACTTCCTGATAAGCCTGATTCAGTTACAAGCATGTACATTATAATCAAGACCAAAACCGGGTCTGGACCTGCATTGTAGCATGCAATTCCGATCCAAAAATTGTTTACATGCTACAGCTCAACATTATGAAGCAGCAGACAAAACAAGTAATAATTGTAACAGTGAACTGTTACAAAGTCTCCCAAACGAAGTTCCCCATCAGACCCCCCCAATGGTACCAATTTTGTCTTGTCATAAGGAGTAATAATATATATGGTTATAGGTTGGGGATCTCAATGGTTTTCAAAATATTAAGTCTTTTGTCATTTGAGGGGGTGGGGCATGACCCCCCTCAGACCCCTCTATAGTACCGAAGTCTTCGTCTAATCATCAGGAGTAATAATATATATGGTTATAGGGTGGGGATCTCAATGGTTTTCAAGATATAAAGTATTTTGTCATTTGAAGGGGGCGGGGCATGACCCCCTCAGACCCCCCCTTAGGTACCAAATCCTTCGTCTTATCATAAGAAGTAATAATATATATGGTTATAGGGTGGGGATCTCAATGGTTTTCAAGATATTAAGTCTTTTGTCATTTGAGGGGGTGGGGCATGGCCCCCCTCAGACCCCCCTATAGTACCGAAGTCTTTGTCTAATCATCAGGAGTAATAATATGTATGGTTATAGGGTGGGGATCTCAATGGTTTTCAAGATATTAAGTATTTTGTCATTTGAGGGGGTGGGGCATGACCCCCCTCAGATCCCCCTATAGTACCGAAGTCTTCGTCTAATCATCAGGAGTAATAATATATATGGTTATAGGGTGGGGATCTCAATGGTTTTCAAGATATAAAGTATTTTGTCATTTAAGGGGGGTGGGGCATGACCCCTCAGACCCCCCTTAGGTACCAAATCTTTCGTCTTATCATAAGCAGTAATAATATATATGGTTATAGGGTAGGAATGTAAACTATTTTTGACCTATTCAAAAAATATCAATTTTTGAGGTATTTGAAGGGGCGTGGCACTGCCCCTGGGCCCCCCTACACTTGAAAAATGGTTAGGACCAACATCTCATGGGGTACTATCATTGTGCAAAATTCGATTGAAATCGGTCAAGTATAAAGTACAAAAGAGCCCCGGACAAAGTTGGCGGCGCGAGAAAGAAGAATTTTTCAAAATGACCGCCAAACGTCTCCAACAGATCGCGATTTTTTTTCATCAGTTTGTTCTTCTAATTGTACTTTACAAACCTACGAGGTTTAATGAAATTCTATGGTACAGTTTTTGAGATATAAACGTTTTAAATTTTCGGAGGGTACCGATCTTTGAATGGCGGCCATCTTGAAAATGGCGCCCATTTCGGAAAAAAAAGTATTGATTGCACACCTTCACATAGTGATCTTACTTTCTGCCAAGTTTCATTCAATTCTATCCAGGCATCTCTGAGAACTAAGCCGGACAAAAATCATTGGAAGAAAAAAAGAATAATAACAGAGAAACGGAACAATAACAATATGTCGCCGACTTTCGTCGGGGCGACATTTGAAGGGGCGTGTTACTGCCCCTGGGACCCCCTCAGACCCCCCTTAGGTACCAAATCCTTCGTCTTATCATAAGCAGTAATAATATATATGGTTATAGGGTAGGAATGTAAACTATTTTTGAGCTATTCAAAAAATATCAATTTTTGAGGTATTTGAAGGGGCGTGGCACTGCCCCTGGGGCCCCCTACACTTGAAAAATGGTTAGGACCAACATCTCATGGGGTACTATCATTGTGCAAAATTTGATTGAAATCGGTCAAATATAAAGTACAAAAGAGCCCCGGACAAAGTTGGCGGCGCGAGAAAGAAGAAGAATAATTTTTCAAAATGGCCGCCAAACGTCTCCAACTGATCGCGATTTTTTTCATCAGTTTGTTCTTCTAATTGTACTTTACAAACCTACGAAGTTTACTGAAATTCTATGGTACAGTTTTTGAGATATAAACGTTTTAAATTTTCGGAGGGTACCGATCTTTGACTGGCGGCCATCTTGAAAATGGCGCCCATTTCGGAAAAAAAAGTATCGATTGCACACTTTCACATAGTGATCTTACTTTCTGCCAAGTTGCATTCAATTCTATCCAGGCATCTCCGAGAACTAAGCCGGACAAAAATCATTGGAAGAAAGAAAGAATAATAACAGAGAAACGGAACAATAACAATATGTCGCCGACTTTCGTCGGGGCGACATAATAACTAGAATTGCAATTGCGAGCAATAGCAGATGTCGCCCCTGGCAGCCATCTTGAAAATGGCGGCCATTTCGAAAAAAAAGTATTGATTGCACACCTTCACATAGTGATCTTACTTTCTGCCGAGTTTCATTTAATTCTATCCATGTAAAGTTTTTCGCCATTTTAACATCATTTTTCAAAATGGCCGTCAAACGTCTCCAACCGATCGCGATTTTTTTTTCATCAGTTTGTTCTTCTATTTGTACTTTACAAACCTACGAAGTTTAACGAAATTCTATCATACTGTTTTTGAGATATAAACGTTTTAAATTTTCGGAGGGTACCGATCTTTGAATGGTTGCCATCTTGAAAATGGCGGCCATTTCGAAAAAAAAAGTATTGATTGCACACTTTCACATAGTGATCTTACTTTCTGCCAAGTTTCATTCAATTCTATCCATGTTAAGTTTTTCGCCATTTTAACATCATTTTTCAAAATGGCCGCCAAACGTCTCCAACAGATCGCGATTTTTTTTCATCAGTTTGTTCTTCTAATTGTACTTTACAAACCTACTAAGTTTAACGAAATTCTATGGTACAGTTTTCGAGATAAAAACGTTTTAAATTTTCGGAGGGTACCGATCTTTGAATGGCGGCCATTTCGAAAAAAAAAGTATCGATTGCACACCTTCACATAGTGATCTTACTTTCTGTCAAGTTTCATTCAATTCTATCCATGTTAAGTTTTTCGCCATTTTAACATCATTTTTCAAAATGGCCGCCAAACGTCTCCAACCGATCGCGAATTTTTTTCATCAGTTAGTTCTTCTAATTGTACTTTACAAACCTACTAAGTTTAATGAAATTCTATGGTACAGTTTTTGAGATATAAACGTTTTAAATTTTCGGAGGGTACCGATCTTTGAATGGCGGCCATTTCGAAAAAAAAGTATCGATAGCACACCTTCACATAGTGATCTTACTTTCTGCCAAGTTTCATTCAATTCTATCCAGGCACCTCCGAGAACTAAGCCGGACAAAAATCATTGGAAGAAAGAAAGAACATGAAGAAAGAAAGAATAATAACAGAGAAACGGAACAATAACAATATGTCGCCGACTTTCGTCGGGGCGACATAACTAGAATTGCAATTGCGAGCAATAGCAGATGTCGCCCCTGGCAGCCATCTTGGAAATGGCGGCCATTTAAAATAAAAAGTATTGATTGCACACCGTCACATAGTGATCTTACTTTCTGCCAAGTTTCATTCAATTCTATCCATGTTAAGTTTTTCGCCATTTTAACATCATTTTTCAAAATGGCCGCCAAATGTCTCCAATCGATCGCGATTTTTTTCCATCAGTTTGTTCTGCTAATTGTACTTTACAAACCTACGAAGTTTAATGAAATTCTATCATACAGGTTTTGAGATATAAACATTTTGAATTTTCGGAGTGTACCGATCTTTGAATGGCGGCCATTTCGGAAAAAAAAGTATTGATTGCACACCTTCACATAGTGATCTTACTTTCTGCCAAGTTTCATTCAATTCTATCCATGTAAAGTTTTTCGCCATTTTAACATCATTTTTCAAAATGGCCGCCAAACGTCTCCAACCGATCGCGATTTTTTTTTCATCAGTTTGTTCTTCTAATTGTACTTTACAAACTTACGAAGTTTAATGAAATTCTATGGTACAGTTTTTGAGATATAAACGTTTTAAATTTTCGGAGGGTACCGATCTTTGACTGGCGGCCATCTTGAAAATGGCGCCCATTTCGGAAAAAAAGTATCGATTGCACACTTTCACATAGTGATCTTACTTTCTGCCAAGTTGCATTCAATTCTATCCAGGCATCTCCGAGAACTAAGCCGGACAAAAATCATTGGAAGAAAGAAAGAATAATAACAGAGAAACGGAACAATAACAATATGTCGCCGACTTTCGTCGGGGCGACATAATAACTAGAATTGCAATTGCGAGCAATAGCAGATGTCGCCCCTGGCAGCCATCTTGAAAATGGCGGCCATTTCGAAAAAAAAGTATTGATTGCACACCTTCACATAGTGATCTTACTTTCTGCCAAGTTTCATTTAATTAATGGAAAGTTTTTCGCCATTTTAACATCATTTTTCAAAATGGCCGCCAAACGTCTCCAACCGATCGCGATTTTTTTTCATCAGTTTGTTCTTCTAATTGTACTTTACAAACCTACGAAGTTTAACGAAATTCTATCATACAGTTTTTGAGATATAAACGTTTGAAATTTTCGGAGGGTACCGATCTTTGAATGGCGGCCATCTTGAAAATGGCGGCCATTTCGAAAAAAAAAGTATTGATTGCACACTTTCACATAGTGATCTTACTTTCTGCCAAGTTTCATTCAATTCTATCCATGTTAAGTTTTTCGCCATTTTAACATCATTTTTCAAAATGGCCGCCAAACGTCTCCAACCGATCGCGATTTTTTTTCATCAGTTTGTTCTTCTAATTGTACTTTACAAACCTACTAAGTTTAATGAAATTCTATGGTACAGTTTTTGAGATAAAAACGTTTTAAATTTTCGGAGGGTACCGATCATTGAATGGCGGCCATTTCGAAAAAAAAGTATTGATTGCACACCTTCACATAGTGATCTTACTTTCTGCCAAGTTTCATTTAATTCTATCCATGTAAAGTTTTTCGCCATTTTAACATCATTTTTCAAAATGGCGGTCAAACGTCTCCAACTGATCGCGATTTTTTTTCATCAGTTTGTTCTTCTAATTGTACTTTACAAACTTACGAAGATTAATGAAATTCTATGGTACAGTTTTTGAGATATAAACGTTTTAAATTTTCGGAGGGTACCGATCTTTGAATGGCGGCCATCTTGAAAATGGCGGCCATTTCGAAAAAAAAAGTATCGATTGCACACTTTCACATAGTGATCTTACTTTCTGCCAAGTTTCATTCAATTCTATCCAGGCATCTCCGAGAACTAAGCCGGACAAAAATCATTGGAAGAAAGAAAGCAAGAAAGAATAATAACAGAGAAACGGAACAATAACAATATGTCGCCGACTTTCGTCGGGGCGACATAATAATAATAAGAAACGCAACAAAAACATTAAGTCTCCAAACTTCGTTTGGGACACTTAACAAAATCATTCCCTTCTGTAGAAGCCAAGAAACTTTCACGAACATTTTCCTCGTGTTTTGAGTATTGTTGACTTTTAAACTATCGGGAATCAATATGTGGCTGCACAACAGATCCAATTAAAGAACCGTTGTGAGCATGCTCACATACCCCACGTCTTCATATTGTCACTGGAGAAACAAAATCTCACTTCACAAGTAAAATGAACACAATCAAATGCTTACCTTCACATATTTATCCTAATTTGAATGGCAGCATGTTGGGAATATGGAACAGGGATTACTCTAGCATCGTATACTTTGTCTTTTAGTATATACATATGGTCAATACAGGAGCCAGAAATATGAGTAGGTGAATGCACAACTTGACAGAAATCTTTTGTAGCCAGTGCTTTTATTAATAAGTTATTTGATTCCTTCAAAACATTGATATTAAAGTCACCTACAATCACAATAGGAAGCCTATCCATTTTGTCAATAACTTGTAATAGGTTTCTGGTGAACCCTTTAAGAGCAATCCATGGAGGTCTTTACGCATGAAGTACCAGAACTGACAGTGAATCCCTTTCTGCCTTGAAAAGTTCATATTCAAGTCCTTTGTTTTGATCATGTAATGGTTGTAATGACCATTGAATTGAAGTGTAAGAACAAACACCTCCATAAGGAAGTTTACTGCTGTCTATCTGATCACTGTTGTAACATGATTCTCTGTCAACTCTTAGAATGTTGAATGAATTCATCTTTAAAGAGGAATCAGAGTGTCTAGAGGAAAGCCACGTTTCAGTTATACATATGATATCAGATGTACACAGAATGAAATCCGCCTTCAAATCTTTGATGTGAGCAACCAAGGAATTGATGTTCAAATGAGCAATTGTGACCATGGAATGATCTGGAGTCCATAATGGTAGGAGATCCAAAGGTTGCTCTGAAATCATTCTTTGTATTTCTTTTGTCGCTGTTCAGTATATTTTGGGGAATTTAAATTCCAAGCGAGAGGAGTTAACAGTAATAGTATAGTGAGGCAAATAAGTTCAAAGGGGCGTAACTCCTAGAAAAAAAATTGAATCGCAATTTCCTGTTGATATGCACATCTAAGTAGTATGTCCTTATTATCTGAAAAGGTTTCATGAAATTCTGTTGTGTGGTTTGAGAGGAGTTGCGATGACAAACCGTTGCAGTAGTACATTAAAGTAAACAAGTTCAAAGGGGCGTAACTCCTAGAAAAAAAATTGAATCGCAATTTCCTGTCGATATGCACAACTACATATAGTACGTCCTTATTATCTAAAAAGGTTTCGTGAAATTCTGTTGTGTGGTTTGAGAGGAGTTGCGATGACAAGAAACAGGACTGACGGACGGACGGGTCAAAAACATTATACCCTCCGCAACCCATTGCGTGGGGTATAAAAATTGCTTACATGCTACAACTCAATATTATGAAGCTGCATACAAAATATACAATCATTCCCTTTTGTAGGAGCTTAGAAAACTTTCACGAAAATTTTTCTAGTGTTTTGAGTATTGTTGAATTTTGAAATATCGGCAAACAGGAAGTGACTGAACTGTGACGAAATTTGTTTGTCTTACCTTTTGTGAAATTTATTTAAGCTCCAAAGTTATAAAATTATTGCTTAAACTTCGTTTTGAATCATTGCCGCTAGCAGAAAATTTCTACTTTCACTTTTGAATGTTTTTGGCATGCATTAATTACGGAATCAAGGACGGACCATATTTCCGGGATTTAATGCCCAATTCCAATCCGTGATTTACATAGCCGTTAGTGAGAAGCTTTAATGGTATTCAATAGGTATGGTTATTGTAAGCTCAAATATGATGTTGAAAAATGGTATCTTCTGTTTTACCCATGGCAATAATGGAACAGTCCAAACAATAGTATATAAGCAGGTGTTTCATAGTTATAAATCAGTTCTACGTTCTGATGCGAAGAACCCGCTGGCTGGAAAGTCAAAAGGTAATCTTTAGCTATTAAGGACAATTGTTCAATCCTGAATAAGGATTGACTGGTCATTCTGAATAAGAATTGACCTCTTGCACCGTCTGAATAAGGCAGATAGCGTTGTTGTCCAAAGGCACAATATTAAGGTGACAGAGGTACAGTGTCCCTTTGGGCCAGCGGTACCTTGGTGCTGAATAAGTACCAGGGGTCACTGGTCACATATTATTACCTTCACATATACACAATTGCATCTCTACAGTTAGGAAAATTACATAGACAGGGTACCACAGGGCTGCTGGTGCCGCGGTACTGCATAAGTACCTCGGGGACAGTAGTTACTTACCATAAGGTCCACTTGCACAGTATACCAGTTGTTAATATTTAGCTAGGCACATATACACGGGTAGGGTACCATAGGGCTACTAGCGCCGCGGTACTGAATAAGTACCTTGGGGATAGTAGTTACTTACTGCTAATACCACTTGTCAGGCATACCTCCGGTCAAAAGATCTTCCAGTTTATAGTCCTTTTTAAAGTAAGGCTACACCATAAGGCAGTCATTGATCGGTTTCATTTGCATACACCAGGGATCTCATTTCTGATAAAGTTATCATATCTATAGGGTTTGAATCTATGTCTTGTTGCACACACTAGGATTTGATTTCATTAATTTGAAACATTAAGAGACATTTATTTACGCTACCATTTGACCAGTATATTTTGAAGTCAGCAAATCCAAGGAAGTAACCTTGGCACGGATCCACGGGTACCTAGTACGGTACCATCTGGCGTGCGGGCTGTGGGTGACCCCCTGCACGTTACAGAACTTTTGGTGGCAGCGGTGGGATTTGCTGTTCTTCAAGGTATACTTTTCGATCTTAATTGTCCAAAATGGCCAATGGATATCCTACAAAAACTATTATGCAGGAAATTACACAGTTAGAAAAAGAGTTAAAGGAAATGACTAGCCCTATTCACTCGACACCTATGCCCCAACTTTCTCTTCACAGTGACTCAGGTATTGTTACCACAAAACCCTCAAAATTAGCATCTGACCAGCCAACCACTCATTTTATGCAAACTCCTATTGGTCAATATAGTGTAGGCAGTGGGGCCAAACCAAAGATATTGAAGAAAACTTTAGTCCCTCAGGGAATAGACGATGAACCTTCTGATAAGGGAAAAGATAAAGTAGGTAAGGAGAAAATTCATGTTAGAAATAAAGAGAGGCACCGGGATATTAAGGTGGCCAATTATGACGGTTCAAGTGACTGGAATGATTATCGGTCACATTTTGAAGCTTGTGCGTCCATTAACGGATGGGACGACCAAGAGAAGGGTTTATACTTGGCCGCTGCTTTGAGAGGTCAAGCCCAAGGGGTACTTGGGGATTTACCAGAGGATAGAAGGGGACAATATGTACAGTTAGTAAAGTCCCTCGAGGAAAGGTTTGCTCCGCCAAACCAAAATGAGTTGTACAGAGTACAATTGAAAGAAAGAAGGCAACGGGCCTCTGAGACACTTCCCGAATTGGGTCAAGCTATTCGGAGATTAGTTAATAAGGCTTACCATGCGGCCCCAGGGGAGGTCAGGGAAACATTAGCGAAGGAACATTTTATTGATGCACTGGTAAATAGTGAAATGCGAATCAAGATTAAGCAGTCTCGTCCCACTGACCTTAATACAGCAATTTGTTTAGCTGTAGAACTAGAGGCTTTTTACAAAGCCGAAAAGAACTACGATAGTAGTAGGGCTCATTTACGGATGGTAGATAATGAGTCAAGCAATCGGTCAAAAACGGAAAAAGATTTGTCAAGTAGAATAGAGACCATGTTTGCAACTCTAAGTGACCAATTGGCCACAATGAGACAAGAGTTAGATACTTTTAAGAAAAAGCAAAATGCTCCCAGACAGAACTTTGTTGAGAAACGGATTTGCTTTAATTGTGAAAAACAAGGTCACATTGCTCGAAATTGCAAGGCCCCTAGAAAACCTAAACCTGACGACCAAGGGGATAAAAAGGACCCCAAGGTTCATCATTTTGGGCCAAGGGAAAAGAAGCATCCCCAAGGGTACATAGGTAATAATAAAACCTCGCATGACCCTGGTTTATACGTTGATGTCATAGTTAACGACATGAAAGCCAAATTCTTGGTAGACACTGGGGCTTCAATAAGCCTGGTATCAGAAACATTGTTTGAGAAATTAAAAAGTCGTGATAGGCCCCAAGTAAAAGAAATTAAACAGGTAATAACTGCGGCCAATGGGGAACCGGTCAGGTCAATTGGTAAGGCCCTTTTTCCTATCCGAATTGGTGAACTGAGTGCAGTAATTGAAGCCGTAATAGGGGAAGTATCCGTTGAAGGAATACTTGGGTTGGATTTCTTACAAGACAATGGGTATCTTGTAGACTTGAAAAATGGGTTCTTAATACAGGGAAAACAACAAGTGCCCCTAAGCTTGGAAGGCAAATTAGGAGTCTTTAGAATTGCTGTCAAAGATAAGATAAGTATTTTACCAAGGTCCGAAGTTGTTATTACAGGAAAAGTCTTAGAGCATAAGGAAGGTATACTAGACACAGGGATTATTGAACCTTATGAAGATTTCGTACAAAAAGACATAGCTCTAGTGGCCAAGACTTTGGTTAAGGTTGATGACACTGTGCCAGTCAGACTTATGAATATAAGTGATACTGTTAAAATTCTGGGGGCTGGTACAGTTATAGGGAATATAAGTCATGCAGAAGTACTGGACAGTTCACCCTCTAATTCTGAAAATGAAAAGCTGTCGGAGGGTCTCGAAAACCTTTTGGCAGAAGCTGGCAAGCAGCTTACTCAGAAAGAAAAACTTAGGGTCGAAGGGTTGCTAAGAGAATTTAAAACCTTATTTGCAGAGTCTGATCTGGACCTAGGGCATACAGACATAGTGCGCCATAAAATCAATACTGGGGACGCCAGACCAATTAAACAACCCCCAAGACGTACCCCAGTGGCATTAAGAGACGAAGTTGACAAACATATTGACAATATGTTAGCAAAAAAGGTCATTGAACCTTCTGAAGGGCCTTGGTCCTCTGGAATTGTATTAGTTCGCAAGAAGGACGGGTCCACGAGGTTCTGTGTTGACTATAGGTCCTTGAACGCTTGTACCATTAACGATGCGTACCCCCTGCCTAGGATAGATGACTCCTTGGAACAGTTATCTGGAAATTGCTGGTTTTCGACCTTGGACCTCTGTTCAGGGTACTGGCAGGTGGAGGTTGAAAAATCTGACCGTCCAAAGACTGCATTCGCCACGAGGCGAGGTTTATTTCAATTCCGGTCTATGCCCTTTGGTCTTGCATCAGCACCCGCCACTTTTGAGCGCCTGATGGAGAGTGTCTTATCTGGACTCCAGTGGGACATTTGTTTGGTCTATCTTGATGATGTGATTGTTATGGGCAGGGACTTTGACAAAATGATTGAAAATTTGCATAAAGTTTTTACTAGACTACAACAGGCAGGACTTAAACTCAAACCTAAGAAATGCCATTTGTTTGCAAAAGAAGTTGCATTTCTAGGGCATATCGTGTCTGAGGCAGGGGTAGCTACAGATCCCGGTAAGATTAAGTGTATACAGAACTGGCCTACCCCAAGGGATGTAAGCGACTTAAGGTCCTTTCTAGGGTTGTGTGGGTATTATAGGCGTTATATTCAAAACTTTTCTGAGATTGCCAAATGTTTACATACGCTTACTGAGAAGGGTAGGGAATTTTTATGGACAGACGAGAGTCAGGAAGCTTTTCAAAAACTTAAAGATAAATTAACACATGCCCCGATCCTTGTCCACCCTGATTTTTCAAAGCCCTTTACATTGGATACAGATGCAAGTAATAATGCTATAGGTGGGGTTTTATCACAGATTGTTGATGGGAAAGAACGGGTCATTGCCTATGGCAGTAGGACACTTTCAAAAACCGAACGCAGGTACTGCGTCACAAGAAAGGAACTTCTTGCCGCAGTCCACTTTGTAAAGCATTTCAGGCACTTCCTGTACGGGAGAAAATTTATTATAAGAACTGACCACAGTTCTTTACAATGGTTAATGCGATTTAAGAATCCAGAAGGCCAACTTGCGCGCTGGCTAGAAGTTTTGACTTCGTATGACATGACCATAAAACATAGGCCAGGGTCCCAACATAGAAACGCTGATGCGCTCAGTAGAATACCTTGTAAGCAATGTGGGTTTACGATAGACTGGGACCAAAAATCGAAAGCGGTAAATACTATCAAGGGTGATATATCAGATGACAAGAGCGAAGAGGATCTTGGGTTGGATATTAGGAAACTGCAGGAGGAAGACGAAGACCTGCAGACTGTGGTCAAGTGGTTACAGGCCAACTCAAGACCCTCTTACTCAAAAATTGGAAAGTACAGTTTTGTTGTCAAATCATTATGGTCCCAGTGGAATTCTCTGAAAATAATAGATGGGATATTGTATAGGGAACAAACTGACACAAAGCAAAGACAAGCTTTAATACCCATGAAAGAGCGAAGAAGGGTCCTAAGATTTGTGCATGATAATAAGACCGCGGCACATTTAGGTATAAAGAAAACTTTGGGACGTATACGGGAAAAGTACTATTGGCCAGGGGTTAGGGGTGACACTTGGAGTTACATTTCAGGATGTGCCGTATGCAATAAAAGAAAGAAACCTATACCCAAGAGAAAAGCCCCAATGCAAATACAAGAGTCCGGGTACCCAATGGAACGTATCGCCATAGACATACTTGGCGAACTACCCCAGACAGATATTGGCAACAAGTATATAGTAGTAATCAGTGACTACTATACTAAGTGGACTGAAAGCCACCCAATGCCGAATATGGAGGCATCAACTGTTGCCAATATACTTGTTAAAGAAGTAATAACTAGGTTCGGTGTACCATCAATCATTCACACCGACCAGGGCAGTCAATTTGAAAGTCGGCTCTTTTCTGAAATGTGTAGGCTGCTTCAGATTCAAAAAACACGCACATCCCCTTATCACCCCAAGTCTGACGGGATGGTCGAGCGGTTCAATAAAACCCTGGCCACAATGTTATCTGGATATGTAAATGAGTACCATTCAAATTGGGATGTTTTGCTTCCTTATGTCATGATGGCATATCGGTCTGCCGAGCACGAGACCACCGGCTACACTCCAAATCGTCTAATGCTCGGTAGGGAAGTGTCAACGCCCATAGACCTTGTATATGAACTGCCTCAGCAAGTCAAACCCATCCCCCAAAACCACTGGGCTTGGGAATTACAGGATCGAATGGAACAGGCCCACCATATTGTAAGGAAATATGTATCAGGACAAATGATGAGACAAAAGAAAAACCATGATAAAAATGTGAAATGGGGAAAATTCCAACCAGGGGATCAGGTGTATGTGCACTTCCCTGTCCGATCCCCTGGCAGATCACCAAAATTTACAAGTCAATGGCGTGGGCCTTTCGAAGTTTTAGAGAAGACTTCAGATGTAACCTTCAAAGTCAACTGTGACAGGAAGGCACAGGGGCAGGTCATTCATATTGACAGAATGCGACCGTGCCCTAAACAAATTTTACGAGGGGAGTATCCCAAAGAGGACTTAGAAGAAACAGTCTATGACAAGTCTAGTGAGACAAAGGACTGTACCCCAAATAGAGAACAAATTCGACATTTGCCTGACCCAGAGATGGGTTTTGGCTCTGGTATCATCGAAGAAAGAAATGAGGACCTCACGTCTTTCTCTCTCGAAGATGAATCTTTGAATAGTGATCGTCCAAGGCGGCAGAGAAAGCCACCTGCTTGGGTCAAAGACTACGATATGTATGACGAATAGGGCATAGATAATAAAGTATTTTTGTACATATAAACAGATAGTATGTAAAAAGAATTATTTTGACCAAATACTGATAACTTGTTTTCATATTTTTCAGATGGCAAAAACCAAGACGACACCCAGAAAAGATTGTGGCTTTCGATGCCCGGTATGTGGAGACAAGTTCCAGGCAGAAGAGGACTGGAAGGCTCATGTGTTGTCCTGCTGTGAAGCCAGGAGAGACAAGACAAGCTTTGTTTGTGAGAAACCTGAGTGTACCTACGCCGCCACGAAAAGTAGAGACCTCAATAGACATTTGAAGCGAAAGCACTCTGAAGTAGTGATCGAGGATACCGAAAGCGAGACCGAGGCGGAAGTATCCAAGTCCGAAACGGAGAAGCCAGTGACGCCATCATCCGCAGATGGGCCTACCGTCAGGAAGCCCACTTGTCCGCTTCCGGTCTATGGCACAGCTAAGAAGAGAGCCCTTATGACAAGGATTGCAAGTCCTCCTTTTATCAGACTGCCAAGAGTGACGGCAACAGCGCCAAGGCCTAGGGACACTTCAAGTCCTGTAGCAACTTCGCCGGTCCTATTTGATGCTCCAGTTATTGGCATGACTACGATCCCAGTTACTTCCACCGAGGGACCCATTTCACCGATATTTGTTGCAGCCAGGATATCTTCGGACACTTCTACAACCTCATCAGACCGGTTTCCTAGGCTGTTGTCGGCTAGAAGAAGGGACATCGGGACTCAAACGCCCTGGAATATCCCACTGGTACAGACGGAACCGGTACACCGCCACCTCATTAGGAAAATAACAACCACATACGAGAATGGGGCTAAGGTAGAGCTAGTTGAAGAGGAGACGTGGCAGGAGTGAACCATGCCTTATGATCGCCCTGAGTAAGGAAGATGTTTGGGACAAGAACAATAACGTTTTATTTTCTTGTTGAGAGACTTTTTTTTTTTTTTTTTTTTTTGGATGTTTTCTTTGTTAATTTTGTACATTATGGTAAATGATACCTTTACTGTACTAGTGTTATTTGATATGCCATTGGGGGTTCTGGGAGAAAGTCCTTCGGATGAGACTATAAACCGAGGCCCCGTGTTCAGGGAGTGTCACGCCCTGGGCACGCTAAAAACCCCTCCTGCAGAGTTCGATAAGAGTAGGCTCCTTGGGGCCGCTGCAGAGGCTAAATTACTTCAACACCGGTTTTGGTATTCATATATCTACATTTTCCAGTGACAGTCAAAATTATAAACCGTTTGAATTTATGTTAGGTCAAAATTTAGTAATTTTAAAAATCCGTCATTGTTACTCAGTTTTTCATTCACTTTCATACCTTAAGCACCATTGGAAACATATTTCTGGGATATAACGTAAGAATTTCGTTAGGCTGAAGTTAAGTATTAGCTGCGGCACTTTAATTGTGTTTATGGATAAATGAAATTTAAAGTTCAGTTCCCATGCAGAATGATATGGGTAAAGGCTGAATGGATCTGGAACTGTTTTTGTTTGACCTTAGTGTCGGAAGTTGTTTACTGATGATCAAGGCTTAGGAGTCCTTGTGTTACTTTGATACAGTGTCCAGTGCTTAACGCTGCTTCGCAGGTTGATGAGTTTGGGTCTGAAAAATGGCCACAGGTGCGACGTTATCGGCAAATATGTAGGTAAATGCGGGGACGCATTTCTTAGAGGCGTGGGTAATGTGACGAAATTTGTTTGTCTTACCTTTTGTGAAATTTATTTAAGCTCCAAAGTTATAAAATTATTGCTTAAACTTCGTTTTGAATCATTGCCGCTAGCAGAAAATTTCTACTTTCACTTTTGAATGTTTTTGGCATGCATTAATTACGGAATCAAGGACGGACCATATTTCCGGGATTTAATGCCCAATTCCAATCCGTGATTTACATAGCCGTTAGTGAGAAGCTTTAATGGTATTCAATAGGTATGGTTATTGTAAGCTCAAATATGATGTTGAAAAATGGTATCTTCTGTTTTACCCATGGCAATAATGGAACAGTCCAAACAATAGTATATAAGCAGGTGTTTCATAGTTATAAATCAGTTCTACGTTCTGATGCGAAGAACCCGCTGGCTGGAAAGTCAAAAGGTAATCTTTAGCTATTAAGGACAATTGTTCAATCCTGAATAAGGATTGACTGGTCATTCTGAATAAGAATTGACCTCTTGCACCGTCTGAATAAGGCAGATAGCGTTGTTGTCCAAAGGCACAATATTAAGGTGACAGAGGTACAGTGTCCCTTTGGGCCAGCGGTACCTTGGTGCTGAATAAGTACCAGGGGTCACTGGTCACATATTATTACCTTCACATATACACAATTGCATCTCTACAGTTAGGAAAATTACATAGACAGGGTACCACAGGGCTGCTGGTGCCGCGGTACTGCATAAGTACCTCGGGGACAGTAGTTACTTACCATAAGGTCCACTTGCACAGTATACCAGTTGTTAATATTTAGCTAGGCACATATACACGGGTAGGGTACCATAGGGCTACTAGCGCCGCGGTACTGAATAAGTACCTTGGGGATAGTAGTTACTTACTGCTAATACCACTTGTCAGGCATACCTCCGGTCAAAAGATCTTCCAGTTTATAGTCCTTTTTAAAGTAAGGCTACACCATAAGGCAGTCATTGATCGGTTTCATTTGCATACACCAGGGATCTCATTTCTGATAAAGTTATCATATCTATAGGGTTTGAATCTATGTCTTGTTGCACACACTAGGATTTGATTTCATTAATTTGAAACATTAAGAGACATTTGTTTACGCTACCATTTGACCAGTATATTTTGAAGTCAGCAAATCCAAGGAAGTAACCTTGGCACGGATCCACGGGTACCTAGTACGGTACCATCTGGCGTGCGGGCTGTGGGTGACCCCCTGCACGTTACAGAACGACATATCCAAAAATTGCTTATGTTACATCTTACATCCTGTAGATTCATCCTGCCTAAGGATCACTCCCAAGGGATAGGTCAAATACATATAATTAATTTTATAATTAATTTTCATACTGTACAGCAACACCTTCACCTCAAACGTTTCGAACGTATTTACAGTCTTTGTACACAGTTAAATATCCACTGAATAAAATGTTCTTTCACAAAATATAGGTTTTCACAGTACGGTTGATAAGGTTTAGACAATGACGTTCTTATTTGGTGTTAAGAAGCGTAGCTCTCTTGGTATGTAGACCATAGCAAAGTGTTCTTGTCATGCCTTCAAGTTCTTTGAAGTTGTTAATTTTCATCCTTCTCAGAAATGGTTTTAACTCTGTAGATGTTGGTTCCAGGAATAATTTCAACAGAAGTCCCTCCTGATTTAGTTTTTCAAAGCAGCTATATTGTTCATAGGTGTTGATATATCGTTTTATGATGGTTATAGATCTTTGTCTTTCTAACGACAGAGAAGTACAGTCCAAAAGAAAGTGGTTGGTGTCTTCTATTCCATTTTCACATATTTGACATGTACTGTCTTCACGGCCGTTGTTAAATTTTGCTCTATCTGATTGCAGAGTGTAAGTCCTTGTGATTATTTTTGCTTTTACTTCAGCTTTTCGTACTTCTAAGGTGTTATTAGGCAAGTATTTCCATATTGGGTGTGCACTTCTGACTGGTCTATTGTCCATATATTTTAAAGTTGATCTTGCCTCTTTTTCTTCTTGCATTGTACTATCCAAATGTTTATCAAGGGCTTTTCTAATCATCTTTTTCCATAGTTTCTTTGGTGGTTTGTCTTCTAGTAGGTCTTCTAATCGTGGCAACTGATATTTCTCTAATGTAGTTTGTACTTTGGCTATGAAGGATTGTTGTATGATTTGCCATACATAGTTGTCTTGCTATAATATGAAACTCTATGGTATCATCATTTTGGAGAATATTTCCTAAGAAGGTTAACAACTGTCTATCTACAAGTACTTGAACTGGTTCCAATCCCAAAAGCAGATATACACTGACATTTGCAACTCTTGTAGGTAATCCTTGTATCTGTTTTAGAGTTTTAAGCTGAAGTGATTCTAATTTTCGAATGTCTTTTTGGGTGTATGATAGTACTTCTTTGCCATATATGATCTTGGGTATGACATAAGTGTTCCATAATTTTACAGATACTAACGGAGACATTCCTTTTCTAGCATACATTCCAGGTCCAAACAATGCGTACATCATTTTTCTTGCTGTTTTCAATCGTTCATCAACATTGAAGCAGTTCTTATCGTCCCTCTGAATACCTAAGTGTTTGGCTGATGTAACTTGTTGTATCTCCTCGTCTCCCAAATGAACTTTTATTTTAACATTTGTTTTGGTCAGTGGGATGATCTCTGACTTTTTTGGGTTGATTGTGACTAAATCCTTTTGCGTACAGTCATAGACAATGTCCAAGAGTGCCTGAGCTTCTTCCTGTGACGATGTGAGTAGTGCGATATCATCCGCACATGTCGGACCAACTACAGAGATGTTTCCAATGGAGGCTCCTAGATCGGATCTTTCGAGAGCATCTAAGATATCGTTGTTATATCTTTTATATAACACTGTTGAAAGTTTTGAGCCTTGTCTGACCCCCTGATCCTGTGTGAAATCTTCAGTTAAATTTCCATTCCATTTAACTCGGACAGAGACATCAGTATAAAGATTTTTAAGAAGCAGCCACATGTGTCCTATTATGCCATCATGATACAGCTTGTTTAGTAAAATGTCATGATTGACCTTATCGAAGGCCTTTTGAGCATCTAGTGTAATCAAATAAAGGTCCTTCCTCTGATCTTTGTAGTGTTCTATTGCTTGAGTTATGATAAAAGCCGTATTCAGAGAAGAGGATTTTGCAGTGAAACCTCGTTGTAAGCGGTTCTGGGTTTGTACTAATGTTGGTTCGATCCTCTCTTTCAGTATTCCTTCTAACAAAGTAGATAGAGTGGTAGTGACAGTTATGCCTCTGTAGTTCTCTGGTAGTCTATGGTCCTTTCCTGGTTTTGGAACGGGTGTAAGGACCCCTTTCTTCATTGCCTTGGGGATCAGTTGTGTTTCCATGATAGTATTCAGCTTATAAGCTACAACTCAATATTATGAAGCTGCAGGCAAAATATAAAATCATTCCCTTCTGTAGAAGCCAAGAAAACTTTGATGAAATATTCCTACCCAAGACTTTCGGGCGGAGTCAAAGCAGTCACTAGGGCTGCTTTCGACATTGGCGACTCAGGTAACAAAGTCTATTTAGTTGTAAAAGAAAGATACAAGCAGCTGTGGTTATTGATGTCAGACAAAGATCTATATATGAATTTGGCAGTCAAGGTCACCTGATACAATTCTGAAATCTCACCATGACTGCCAAATTAGATACAAATTGGCCTAGTGTTTCAGGCAAGACTAAAGTGTACAGGCAACATGGACGATAAGGAATGCCAGTTGGGACAAGACGCGCAATTATTTTCCTGTTACAGAAGTCATGAAATAATCATGATAATAGGCCACCATTAAGTCTGTAAGTTTTGTTGAAACATGGGAGATGGCTCAAAACGATCGCCGTACACTGGAACAGATCCAGTTAAAATTTCAGGGTGTGATTTCAGCCTACTTTTTCTGTAATTTGACAAATCACGAGCCATGGTAAAAAATTCTCCTTCTGCAAAGCAAAATGTACCTCTTTCATGGTTTCCATGTAGAATAAAAATTTTCTTGGATTTATTAATATTTCTATGTCAAATGCATCAGGTAAATACAGTTTTAAAACAACACTAGTTATTAAGTTATCATGGTTGGTTTTGTTACAGTAGGTCCATATCCCTCAGTTCAAAGTTCATTGCAGGTCTTCAGCAAGTTGATTGCAAAAGCTTTCGTGCAGGTAAGACAAATGAAAGGATATGAGGTATCTATCAACAAGGCAATTTCAGACAGAACTAGAACTGTCCTGAAAGGAAATACCCCCCCCCCCCCCCCGAAGCAATCTTTCTGTTTTGAAGCCTACACAAAGTTCAAATCATCATATTTTTCAAATTACTCGCCCAAACAGAAAATCCTCATAATATGCACATCTCCATAATGTTATCTAACATTCCATTAAGTTTCATGAGCATCCTGGAAGAAATGTTGGGCCTCGAGGAGTTGTGAAGTTATTTTGGACAGACAGACTGAAACCTATATACCCACCCCCCTCCCAAACCTTGTTTGCAGGGGGTATAATGATGATGATAAAGGTACCGTAGATGTCATGTAACCTTTTAAATTCAGCACCACAAGATAATCACTATATAATCTACAAAAATACTAAACTAAACTGCATTGCTTACCAGGATTTAATTTACCAATGCAAAACTACATGCTTGGGTCAGAATGATGTCTTGGTAGTCTGTGGCATTAACTGAAACACTTTTGAAAGAATCATTACTGCCAATTTTGATTTTGACGGCCTCCGTGGCTTCAGACAAGAATATTGTTACGGAAATTTCCTATGTTAAACTAAAATCACTTTTGGAACAATCTTGGTAGGTGGTCTGGGTCATCAGATACAAATTTGAAAGAGGGACACCTAAGGAATGTTGCTGCCAAGTTTTGTTCCAATTAATCAGTGGTATCAGACAGGAGGTTCTCTTGGCCTTTACATAATGTTGTAAGATTCTGTTTTCTGGCCACTTTCAGAACAATTTTATCTTTTAAAAGAAAATACACATAATACCCAATCTTGATATTAACATATTAAATACTAGTATGAAACACCTCTTGGTGACAAACATACAAACACACACATCAGTTAATTTAACTTGGGTTGTAAGTATACCCAAAGGATTCTATTAAACTAGATATGGTCAAAACCTTGAACATCTACCAACTACAGGCTGCCAGGAGCCTGTATCATTCATCTGGAAATCATTTGCAGACTTAAGACTGAATAGATTGTTTGACTATGTCCATCTTGGCTAGCAGTCTGGAGGAACAATGCTACCAAGTTCTAATTGGCACACTGGTCTTGCCAAATTGCTCACTGGTTTCTATTGAGTATAATTCTGAAAGAGGATAATATATAAGAACCAATGCTACCAAGTTTGGTTCTAAATGGCAAAGTGGTTTCCGACAAGGTGTTTAAGTGAATTTCCCATAGGTTCCTATTTTAAATTAAGCATGTCTCTGGTGGCCATCGTGGCTGGTGGTCCAGGTTATCGGAAAGAGGGTCATCTAATGACCATTGCTGCCAAGTCTGGTTCCATTTGGCTAACTAATTTCAGATGAGAAGATTTTTAAGTCAATTTTTCCATAGGATCCTGTTAAAACTATGTTCAGCTTTGGTGGCCATCTTGGATGAAGGATGGGGTCATCAGATACAATTCTGAAAGAGGACCATAAAAAGACCATTGTTGCCAAGTTTGGTTCTAATTGGCTAAGTGGTTTCAGACAAGACCTTGAAGTGAATTTCCCATAGGGTCCGATGTTAAATCAAGTTTGCCTGCATTGGCCTCCATGGATGGCAATCATCGGATACAATTCTGATAAAGGGCCTTCTAAGGACCATTGCTACCAAGTTTGGTTCCAACTGTATTAATGATTTCAGATAAAAAAAATTAAGCCAATTTGCCTATAGGATCCTATGTTAAACTATGTTCGGCTCTGGCAGCTATCTGGGATTAAATTCTGAAAGAGGACAATCTAAAGACAATTGCTGCCAAATTTTGTTTCAATTGCCCCAGTGGTTTCAGAGAAAATCTTTAAACAGAAGTTTACGACAACAACAATACCATATGGAAGATGGACGCCAAGGGATGGCAATAACTCACATGGCCTTTGGCCCAGGTGAGCTAATAATATTAATATATTAGAAATAGATTACCTGTAAATAGCTAAAACAAGGATAACCAAGTTCCCTAGTCCAAACATTTTTTTAATAATAAACAGATAAAATGTTTGCATTCATAACCCCAAATTGCATTAGACAATTATAAGTACAGGAACTGCAAGTATATTGTTGTATTCATCATGAAATATAAACAAAGATTTAACACTTCAACATGTGACTTACTTTGGACTTCGCTGAAATTTGTTTTGTAATATGTATGGTTTAAAGAATAGAGAGCTTCATTCTGCATAGCATCATTTGTAGTACATTATCTTTTTATCATTGCTAGAGCTGCAAATTCCTCTTGATAAACTCTAACAGTACATTAGAATAATGACAGTTATGCCATGGTGGATATGTTTTTGACACAAAATCCACATATTAAAGAATCTTACAATCTTTCATACAGACAGATGTAGGATAGAGGAATTCCTCCAGAGGGTCCTGATGTTTGGACATTATGATGTCTGCAAAATGTACTGTTACATGATGTTCACGTGATGTAAATCAAGAATTTACCACATGAGTTTCTTACAACACTGAACATGAACTTCGACCTCTTGTAATGATGGAAAACTTTTCTAACTACAAAATGTTGGCAGAAAACTTTTTTATAGAAAAAAAGCTTTATTGAGAAGTAAACCTGTGTATATTATCAAAAACAATATCATAACTTTGAATTATCAACAAGTACAAACAAATGTATAATAAAGTGTAATGTATTTCTAAGTACAAAATTTGTTAGAGAAATGTAATATAAAGACAACATAAGAAAATAATAAATTTGTAAATAAAATACATCCTTGCATTTAATATCAAATCATTCCAAAATTGTTAAAAACATATTTTTTATCTTTTGGGGGAACAGTTACAATTCTTATTATCACAATCTCGGGGGTTCTATGAAAATAAATCCAATTCTTTCATCTAACGGTAGGTGTAAAATTATTAGTGTATAACCATTCTATAGAGTTGATCTACATTTCATATATATATATACAAAACTAACGGTAACATTTCAGTTTGACTGGAATTACTATTGAGTCTGATACACTCTTTATGAAGACTTAAAGCCATCACATAAGAATGGTAAACCTGATCACACAAAACAAACCCAAGAACAATAATGAACAATGTTCCAAGAATTATATCACAGTTTTCTATATTAAATCTGACTTAGCTGTCTTTGATATAACCAGAGTCAACTCTTTACAAAAATATGATTTACTTAATTAGGTCAACATTTTAGCCCTGAGAGTGGTTTAAGAAGCAAGTTTCATCATTTACTTCAAATTTGATACTTTCCAATCAAATCAACTGAACTTGCAGAGAACCTTAGTGAAGGTAAAGAATGGGTACCAGGTATACTACAAACATGATATATCAATGATAATAAAATTTCCTTGCAGAAAAAAACAATATCATTTGAAATCTACTCTTAAGAACTGTTATAATGTTAAAAAACGAAAGTTGGACATTTCATTTCACCAAATTAATCCAAAATTTGGAAGCATTAAACTAGGATTTTCTGGTGCTACTTCCTCATCATTCAAATCTTTTAAAACAACTGTCATTCCACGAGATTTAGCTATATCTATAATACACTGATGACCTTCAGACGATATTTTATGATCATATATATCTATATACTGTAAATTAGTACAATGTACCATAATGTCAATAATAGCTTTCTCAGACATTGTCCGTATCCAACTGAGATTTAACTGACGTAAATTTTTAGTGTATTTACACAATGCTTTCAACGTCCTATCAGTCAAATGTTTACATGCACACAAGTTTATGGATTCTAATAATGGTAAATTCTGAAATGAAAAAGGAAACAGTATGTTATTACAATTTAAAAATCTTTATTAAGACATTATGTAATCTTATTTTTGGAACATTAAAATAAATACAATGTATTATACATGTAAATTCTAGTGATACTGTCAGGAATAAAGTTGAATTTTAATTATGAATTGGACAAAATTCATTTATCTCCTTTATTAAAAGTCTTGGTCAAGTTCATCTCAGCTTATATTTGTTGTTTTACACTTTAAACTTTAAAAACTTTTGTCCTCTGAAATTGCTAGGCCAAATTATGATGTATTTTTGACTATGTTTACAATGTTTTTTTGTTGTTGTCCCAATTGGACCATTAACATTGCAGCAATAGCCACTTCACGGTCCCGATTGGTCAAAATGTTTGAAAACTTCCCTGAATCTAGAACAAACGACCTAAAATTTCATAAGCACCAATGGGAGTCTCTATGAAATTTGCTCATTTTTCTATGAATAAGACTGCTAATAAATAAATCTGAAACCGATTCACCAAATTAATTAAAACAAAGCATTTGTAGGAGCTCCTATATAAAGTTTGCTTATTTTGACCAAATTGTACAGCTTACATAGAAGCAAAAGTCAATAATTGTGTCTCATTGTGTCTCATAGGTCAAAATTTTTAAAAAAAATATCATTTGAAATGAACATAAATTTTATATGAAGCAGTCAAAGCAGGGTCTCTGAGAAGTTTGGAATTTAGTGAAAATGCAATGCCTGTTTCTGATTCATGAAAATAAGAAAAAAATCTTCTCCTCTGAAACTGTTCTGAAAAAATGAACAGAAATTTCATATGAAAGGATCTTTATGAAATTTTGCCCCTTTCCAACAACTAGACTGCTAAAATAGAGGCAGATGCTTTTTTATTGGTCCTATTTTTTAAAGATATCTGAGACTAATTATGAAGGGCTGATGAGCTTTTCAAAAAGTTAACTAACCCCTCCCCAACCCCCCACCCCAAAAAAAAAAAAAAATCACTGGCCAAAGACCCAATAGGCCAGGTTGGGTTCAATGTGTATAAATGGATTATATGCAATATCAAACATATAACCCAGTAAGGTCAATGATGACCAGTAACAAAATCAATGTATTGTAAGTATAATAAAAATTTGGAGGGGGAATTTCACATGGATAATCTAGAGAAAAATCTTGAATTCTCAAATTTCCAAAAAAAGATCTGTTTAGCATAGAAGGGGGAGATAATCCAAATTTACATGTCAGACTAAAATTATTACCTATGTGGCTGGCTTAACAGACCATGTCTATCCTATCAAAATGTAAAAGACAGGAAAAATCTGTTGACATACTACTGAAAGCACTTACATGTATCAAGATGAATTAAAAGAAAAAATATCAATTGAAATCAGATGAAAAATAAAAATTATATGATTCCTCCAAAATAACTTTGATGCCTTATATCTCTGAAACATCTATTGACATACTACTGGAAGCACCTATTAAGATTGGATTTTGTGTACCAGCTGTAGATCTTGCAACAATGATTATTTTTGCTATTTAATGTATACTGTCACAATTTTCTCCTTAATACTGACCTGTACAGCTAAAATATAGAATCCTGAACCCAAACAGATATGGTTCCTATGGACCTTTTCATTAGTTGCTATGGACTTTTTCAATGGCATCGACTCTTGACCTTCAATTTTGAATTGAACAGGAAAATTATAGGGTCGGGAAACCCAAATATATACGGTTGCTAGGGACTTTTTTATCGGTTGCTATGGACTTTTTCAGTGACCCTTGACCTTTCTTTTTGACTTGTACAGGTAAGGTCCTTAACCCAAATATAAATGGTTGCTATGGACTTTTTCAATGGCATTGACTCTTGACCTTCCATTTTGACTTGAACAGGTAATTTGTAGGTTTTCTGAACCCAAATATATATGGTTGCTGGGGACTTTCTCATTAATTGCTATGGACTTTTTCAATGACCTTGACCCCTGACCTTTCTTTTTGACTTGTACAGGTTAATTATAAGGTTCTTAACCCAAATATATATGGCTGCTAGGGACTTTTTCATTGGTTGCTATGGAATTTTTCAATGACCTTGACCCTTGATGCTCCATTTTATTTCAAGTAACGCCCTCAACATTTGTGACAATGTCAGACCATTATTTTCTGTTTACATATAAATAATCTTTAAAGGGTTTTTTTCCTAAAAGGGGTCAATTGACGATTTTGGTCATGTTGACTTATTTGTAGATCTTACTTTGCTGAACATTTTTGCTGCATACAGTTTGTCTTTAGGCCAACTAAAATTAATTAGTAGATTTTCATCCAACTTTTTGAAAAAAACTGGGGCGGGTTTATTTCATATGAAACTATTTTGTAAGGTGTTATTAATATGTAAACGTTATAAAATGGCTTATATATGTTTTTATTCCAGAAACATGCACAATAGAAATTTCAACTCCAACCTCTGCAGACTTAAGCTGACCAAAAGACATCTAAAGGTCATTCACACCGCTTACTATTATAAGAATCACGACAACCATGTTGAATTGTTACAGGAAGTTAACAAAAAACGAATTATTGACACGGATACCGGTAACGGAGATGAACAAAATCCAGAAATCGTAAATTTTAGAAAATAAAAAAAATCGGGGCGGCACAATTTTCGAGGGGCGGGTGGGGATGAAAATCTATCAATTAATTTTAATTGGCCTTATCAATAAAAATATTCAAGCTAATAACCTAAAACTGCATAATTGCCTTAAAATTAACAATTGAGGGGCAATAACCCAAAAATGGGTTGACCGATTCGTCTGAAAATTTTGAGACAGGTAGATCTTGACCTCATAAACATTTTTACTACTTGTCAGTTTTGCCCTAACTGCTTTAGTGTTCGAGATATGAGCAAAGAGTGCATTTTCACCTATGTTCTATTTTTAGCCAGGGTAGCCATGTTTCTCGATAGAAAAGAAAATAAAGCATAAAATTTATACTAGATACCCCAAGGATCTATCAGCCTAAGTTTGGCTGAAATTGATTTTGTAGTTTCAATGGAGTAGATTTTTAAAAGTTTACAAAGATGACAAAAAAATGTGAAAAAATGTCTTTGAAGGGCAATAACTCCTATAAGGGGTCAATCGACGATTTTGGTCATGTTGACTTATTTGTAGATCTTACTTTGCTGAACATTTTTGTTGTTTACAGTTTGTCTTTATCTATAATAATATTCAAGATAACAACCTAAAACTGCAAAATTTCCTTTAAATTAACAATTCAGGGGCAATAACCCAACAAAGGGTTGTCCGATTCATCTGAAAATTTCATGGCTGGTAGATCTTGACCTGTGGAACATAGTCAGTTTTGCTCTAAATACTTTGGTTTTTTAGATATAAGCCAAAAACTGCATTTTACCCCTATGTATTATTTTTAGCCATGGGGGCCATGTTTCTCGACAAACAAGAAAATAAAACATAAACTTTAATCTAGATACCCAAAGGATCATTCAGACTAAGTACGGTTTCAGAGGAGAAGATCTTTGAAAAAGTTTATGACGGACGGACGACAGATGCCTAGTGATGGCAAAAGCTCACATAACCTTTTAGGACAGGTGAGCTAAAAATCATCAAAATCGGATTAGAAATAAAAAGTTTTGAAAATTAAGATGTGTCCCTTATATCTCGAAAGCAGTAAGAGATCTTGACTAAGTTTTTCTATTTTTATCGAGAAATACTAAAAACCAAAAATGAAAAAAAATTGGACAAATATATTTAAAAAGTTACACCAAAATTATCAAAAACCCTTAAAGACCCCCAGAAAAAAAAGGCAGGGGCCAGATTTCCCAAAATCAATCTTGTATTTCTTATGGGGGACCATTGTGATAAAATATTATAAGGATACATTCAATAAGGATGCTGATAGGCTCATACCGTAATACATCCACAAAATTTTGCAGTCATATAAAAACCCTTAATGACCACCAGAAAAAAAACAGAAGGGGCAAGATTTCCCAAAATCAATCCCAACCTGTATTTTTTATAAGGGAACATTGTGGTCAAATATTATAAGAATATGTTCAATAGAACAAACATAAATGAGTGGAAACATAACTGTCTACGGACACCAACGACAGGCTCATACCATAATACGTCCGCAAAAATTTGCAGGGAAGTTTATATTTTAAAATCTCAACAATAAAAGTTAACTAAAATTTCAAGTGAAGCATCAATGGAAGAGTCTCTATTAAATCCATAGATCAGTTTGCAATTCATCTGAAATATCTATGCGTGGCCTGAGGGTCATGGATGTTGTCCTTGTGATTAGGTTAGTCAGATTTACATAAGTTCCAGGGAAGTGATACATGCCCCTCGGAGCCTCTAGTTCAAGTATGATCAGAACCTGAATAAACAATTTGCCTTTATGCAGTACAAAACTTGGTATAAAAGTTAATTTTACAAGTCTACCTTTAGCAATTGTTCCATTAGATTGTCTGTTAAAACATAACCACAGTCCTTTAAACTGATGACCTTTAAGATTGGGCACGACCTCCAAATGACCTTTATTGTCCCTTCTGTGACATACACTCCATCAAGGTCAAGGTGCTCCAGAATAGGGACAAGTAATTGTCGTAATGTTGCATTGTTAAGTTTCTTTTGTCTCTTTAATCTATGAATCATCTTGCTAATAAAAAAAATGTAAAAAAATAAACATATATATCTTTAAAAAAATATTGGTAAAAAACTTTCCCTTCTTTAGGGTGTCTTTCTGAACAGAGAATCAAAACCCAGTACCATTGTTTTCGATATTGTGTAAGTATTAAACAATTGTTTGTACATGTATAGTGTTCTGGTTCACAGTTTTTCTGATGTCATGTTTTCCTTTGCAACACCAAGACCTGTCTTTAAATCTACTAAATAATAAAATTTTCCTATTTTCATGCCTTTTCTCTAAATCAAATAACAGTTTAGTATTTCAGGATAATCATACTGTAAGTGCATTGTCAGAAAATACAGCTATTGAAAGTAAGTAAAAGAAAGGAGCCATGATTGGAAGCTATCCCACCATTACAAGGAATTTAAACCAATGAGAACCATTGTCAAGTAAACATTTATACATTTTGTACTTACTTTATTAAATACTCATCTGGAAAATCTTCCAGGTCATACATATTTATGTTTGAAGTCACAAAATCTAAACAATTAGCCAGTAGTGTTGGTACCATTGATCCTTCATGGTATGTACTCTAAAACAGAGATAAAGTTTTAAACTGCCTTCATTTGTTTAGGTTTAGGGATAATACACAAATATAATAAAAAAAAATTTTAAATTTTCCAAAGAAGAAATGATGCAGATCTAACACCAAATTGTAACTTAAGCTCAAACTGACTCAGTCCAGCTACAAATGTATAAAAAAAACAAAAAACTTTGAGACGCTGTGTCAAATATTTCTGGAAAGACAGTACAATAGATATCCATATGAGGTCACATTTGAGTTTATCAATTCAATGATAAAATGATTCTTGACTGATTTAATAGTACAAAAGGGCAATACCACCAATTCATGATGTTCCGTGCAAGCTAATTTTTGTAACTACATGTATCAACCTTATGAATTATAAAAAATCTAGGTCTTTGTATCAATGTACATTGGTGTAACACAATGTTACTTTCTTTAGCCTATAAATGTAAAATTTGTAACTTTCAAATGTATATATTTTAAACCAAGCTTTGGAAAAATTACTCTTTCACATTTTCCACCAATTTTATATTTTTAAAACTTGACAGAGTTTTCTTGCTTTGATTGGTTTTTTTTTACCATACATGTATATATGATCTTGAATCTTTATTACAGATATTTCTTGATAAATATATATGTACGTAAATCTTATTACAATTAGGATACATACTAATTCCATATTACGACAAAAACAAGCTCTTATCCATTTCTTTCCATTTTCTAATCTACATTCAAATCTCTTTGCCCCTCTGTGAGAAACTGATGTATCAACTTCCTGAAGTACCTCTTCTAAACTATGATGCTTCATTAAGTCTAATGTCATCAGTTGTGTTAGATCCACAAAACCTAAGACAGAAAAACCGGGTTAGACATTTTAAACATTAAGCAAAATACAGCTAATATATCCTTTTGAAATGCAAAATTATTTGCATTAAATCCACAAAATCCCCATCCTCCCAAGTCAGGGTTTTGTATCCACATTCGTTCCTACAAACCCCTGACATCACACATTCATATTTTGCGGGTAAAACATATTGCCACCTGGTGTGTGACCTAGAAAATTCTACCTACGACTCAAATGGATTCTCTTTTGACCTAGAAAAGTAACCAATGAAAATTGTTCACTTCCGACCCGTAAAATATGAATGTGTGATGTCAGGGGTTTGTAGGAACGAATGTGGATACAAAACCCAACCCTGACTTGGAAGGATGCAAAATCCCAAGCCTGCAAGTTTAAAAGGAGAAAGGGCTTCAATCACTAAGATTAAGAATAATTTTTTCCTAATTTCTTAGTCACAACCTTATAATAAGGCATTATACACCCTTAGATTTTAAAGTGTTCCACATTATTTTAACTTTGTGAGAATTAAATTAGATACTTATTAAAATAAGGATTGTGAGGATTTTTTTCATCCATGTGTTGATATGATTGATATGTATATTTGTTAATACATGTATATGATTGGTCACTTGTTTCCTCATGTTAGTTGATGGATGGTGATGGATGAATTGTTTAACGTCCTGTGGCAGCCAGGTGCATATCAGGATGAGAACATGTTGATATGATAATGAATAAGATTCCTGCTTTGTACTAGACCGACATGCTAAGCCAGATTTTTAATGTGCTAGCTCACGAGGTAACTGTCCGCAGGAAGACATATCACCCCACTCAGACACATTATACTGACTCTGAGTCGACCAGTATGTTAGTTGAAGGAGAAGATTGAATACACAAGTTGGTTAATACACATCAACTTGAAATGCAATCCCATATAAACATGATAAACTTAACTCAATAATTTGTATCAGAATTGTTGATCTTTTCAGTTGATTTCCAAATTTTGATTTGCATTAAATCCACAAAATTCCAAGCCTGCAAGTTTAAAATGAGAAAGGGCTTCAATCACCAAGATGAAGAACTATTTTTTCATAATTTCCTAATCACCACCTTATAATAACGCATTAGACACCCTTAGATTTTAAGGTGTTCCACATAATTTTAACTTTGTGAGAATTAAATTAATCAGCTACTTATTAAAATAAGGTGCTGCCAGTAATGTCTGGCATGATGATTATTTTAAGAATGTTCCTAATAATATTAAGGATTGTGAGGATTATTTTTTACCCCCTTGGGGTAATCCTAACCACTCATACATGTGCTGATGATTTTATATGTATAATGCAATTTTAAGTTTTTCTTCCTTTGTGAACTTTTTGAAGTTTATATGTTTACTCTTAAGATAAAAAACAACAGAAAATTGACTAACTGAAAACATATAATTTATTCTAAACCTGCTGTATTATTCATAAAATAAAACATTTAATATATTTATCATGTAAGAAATTTTATATATTGAATATTTTAAATTATTTGAACAATATAACTTATGTGTATTTCCCCTTCTGGTAGCCTTGTTATAAAATTTGCTAAAACAACAAACTGAAGTTGACCTTCAGGGGTGGGGAACACACCATTTAGACAGCAGTGTGTTGAAATGATCAATTAATGTAAAAATGATGTGTATATGAAAGGTAAAATGTACAATACAAATGTACAATACACAATCAAGAGGACAATTCCATGGAAGCACTTCTGAGGAGATTTTAAACTCAACAGTATGATAAATATCAAATGAAAATAAATGTTCAAAAACAGAAGAATTAAAGAAATATGTATTTAAATAATCCAATTGAAGCTTTTCCACCAATAATCATGATAGCCCTTTTCAGAGTCATTTCTGGGATTCTTAAATTATAATTTGAGGCAAGTTATTTCCCTTGCTGGGATGTAACTTACTGGTTTGCAGTGCAAAGCAACCATTAGGAATTAAATAGCAATTATTTCCAGCTTTATAATCAAGTTTGATTACAAGTATGTTGGAAGCAAAAAGATCATAAGTAGTTCCCAAATTTATATAAACCGAACATTACGTGCAGTTAATCCTTTACTCTTTGTAGCAGTTCTACTTCCCAAGGGAAATAACTTGCTTCAAATTATGATTTTAGAGTCAGAATCGTGATTCCGGAAACATGGAAATGAGTTTCTGAAAAGGGCTATAAGGCAGGATTTCACCTCAATGTTTTTTACCCCCTGTGGTGCCAAAATACATTGCATCTCCTTATACATGTATACTAAATATTTTCAGTTTTAACAAACCTCCTTCGTGAAGCTCAAGTCCCTCTTTCAAAGCACCATATCTAAGAACATAACAAAGTCTCTTTGACAATCGTTCTTTCTGGTCATATGCTTTACTTGACGATTCCTGCATCTGATTTGCAGGCAATGTTGGCTGTAAATCAACCCTACTTGACATTATGAAAATACGCTTAAATTAGAAGCTTTCAAACATTTCAAGCCAAGTTGCGTTAAATTGTTCAGTGAAGTCTGAAGACATTACATGATGTTGTGAAATGCTTGCTGATGACATACAGTGAAACTACAATAATGTTCCACATATAGCTATTGTTATGGACTATTACTAGGTATTTTCTGGGGGGATGAATGTCTTGAATACTGATAAAGCTTTTTTTTTCTTTTTTTCATGCAGGATAACATAGCCAAGGAGGGGGGGACCAATCCGATTGGCGGGGAGTGAAAGATAAACAACCGGAAATATTAAATGCTATAGTAAATGAAGAATCGGGAACTGGTACATTAATTTTGTCCGGAAACTAATAAGAGGCCCCACCGAGGCAAAAAGTAATAAAAAATCTAAGAAAATGGAAAAAATAATAAATAATAGGAAAGAAATTAAACAGTGAAAAAGTGTCAAAATTCTTTCAAATTATCAAGGAATATAAAATAGTACATAAAAAGATATATATCACAATTATTTTCATTATTTTTTCAAATGACCGTAAGAGTATAAATGCTATAGGTTTAAACAAGACCTGTCACCTTTAAGTCTTTACGAAACTGGGCAGAAAAATCGCAAAGCTCCACAATTTCTTCAAAGATGTGAGGAAAAAAGGACAAATATACCTAAGAAACAATAAAAAAGAAACGTAATCCATTGGACAGACATACCCGGGAAGACAAATGAACAACCACAAGCACAACAAATAAACACAGAAAACTAAAAAACAATGAACAACACTGAAATAACTTAGGCATGCATAAGACAACAAATATAACATGTGGAACGTATATTCAAATCTATACCAGAACACATAACAAAGTAACCAAGGATGTGACGTTACATACGGAACGCCAAAACGTAACGTTACGTTACGCGCAATTAAAGTCATTACATTTCTCCATTTCTTCAAAAGTGTGGTGTTGATCTATATCCCATTAACATATCCTGAATCGCATCGTTACTGTGATTACCTTTCATATGAGCTATTTGTTCCGTTTTGTTTAATAACTTCATAAAGTTCTCTGCCTCGCCATTTGCTCTCGGATGTTCTGGTGTTATCTTATGATGATGAAATCCCATTTCAGTTGCAAAGTTCGAAAATTCATTTGAGCTAAATGACGATCCATTGTCTGTTTCTAATTTTTCCGGAATTCCATGGGTTGAAAATATATTTCTCAGTTTTTCAATTGTTGCTCGAGTTGTTGTAGTTTTTGTTTGTTCAACAACTGGGTATCTCGTTCTTTTGTCTATGACCACTAAATTATAATGTCCATCTGGATATGGTCCTCCATAATCTGCTGCTAAAGTATGCCATGCTGTTTCTGGTATTTTAGTTGGTTTGATAGGTTCATGTCTGTGTTCTTCTATTTGTTTTGGTCTTCTCTGTACAAATTTTACATTTCCGCTCTGAATTCCTAAGTCATTTGGCTCTTTTAATGTTCCATCTTCTTTTATTTGTAGCATGCCTAATTCAATTAGTGTTTTCGTTCCTATAAGCGGTGGTGAATTAATTTTACCTTTTATCACAATAATTCTTGTTTTTATCCCTCGTGTTGCATTTTTCACTGTTGTAATAAATTCTCCTTTTACTGATAAACTGCTTTGCAAAGTACTCAATTTCGTTTTGCTTTCTAATAATTCAGCTCCCTCTCTAGTTCTGTATTTGTATGCTCTGTACTGATACTCATCCATTACATTGACGTCGGCTCCACTATCTGGTTCTATTTCCACTTGTACATCGTTCATCATAACTGGTACTGTTCTTGCTTTATCTCCAATTTTATGTACATTTATTTTCTTAACTGCTCTTAAATGATTTACTGTACTTCCCAAAAACTCATCATCTGAATATTCTTCTTCGCTTGTATCTTCCATTGTTTTTCTAACATTCCTACCTTGATTTCTTTTAATGTGTCGTTTATTTCTAAATCGGTCATTACTCTGGTTTATGGTTGCCATTTTCGATTTGCAAACTACAGCAAAATGATTCCATTTCTGACATTTGTTACACTGTTCCCGTAAGCTCCACACGCTTCACGTCGTTCAAACGAATGTGTTTTTCCACAATAATTACAATTATTCTTGCTTTTATGTCTCATTGTGTGTGTTTTATCTCTATTTTGCATGCCGTAATTTCTTTGTTTTCCTCCATAATTCGTCACTTTTGCAATTTCTCCGACTCTTGATGCTGTATGTAAATCTCTCATGTCATGTATCTGCAATGTCGTATCTTCTAACTGGTGTACTTCCTGTAACATTTGATCAAGTGTCCACTTTCTGTTAATCGTCTTTTTGATTAGCGATTCATTATCTGTGGTTTGAATAATATGTTCTAAAATTCTGTCATCTTGATTTTCAAACTCACAATCAGCAGCTCTCTCTCGTAGTCGTGTCGCGTATGCCACTGTTGACTCTCCATTAATCGGTCGCATTTTCAGAAATACGTATCTCGCATAATGTTTATTCTTCTTTGGAGCAAAATAATCATTCAGTTTCTTCTTTAACTTCTCATATACATCCATGCGTCTGTCTACGGGATCAGGTGTACTTTTCTCTAATCTGGAAATCTCTTTACCTCCGTAAATAATCATTGCGTCCTTTTTGTCCTCGGGATCTGTAATGCGAAAATATCGGAATTCTCTTTCTATTCCTTCTAGCCATTCCTCCCACTGACTTCCCGTAGTGAGATTATCCTCCGACGGTGTGAACGGTAAAGTTCTCAAATTCCTGTTTTCTGTCACAACTGTAATTCTTTCAGCCATTTTTCTTTTTTTTCACTATTTATGCCTTTAAATCTCTTCTTTCAATCGCTTTTCATCTTCTTTCATCCTCGTCGCCAATGAAATAACTTAGGCATGCATAAGACAACAAATATAACATGTGGAACGTATATTCAAATCTATACCAGAACACATAACAAAGTAACCAAGGATGTGACGTTACATACGGAACGCCAAAACGTAACGTTACGTTACGCGCAATTAAAGTCATTACAAACACGAACTCCTATAAAAACCAGGAGTGAACCAGGTGCTCTAGAAGGGTAAGCAATTCCTGCTCCGTATACGGCACCCGTCGTGAAGTTCAACAAAGTCAATCCGGGGGAAGTCACAAATCGGTGGAGGCACATGAAAGGTTACGACAGAGGGAACAGGAAATCGGATAAGCTGAGAAACGTAGACGCCATATGCAGGCGATGCTGGGATATTGCTACTCAAGAAGGGGAAATTAACAATAGGAAAGTTGACGTCATCACGTTTGTCATAAAGTTTTGTCTTCAAATGTCCCTCATAGTCTATTTCAAGAAACAAATCCAAATGTGAAGCGGACTTTGGTGTATCTGTAGTATCCTTAATTTCAGGCTCACTGGGGTAGATAAGATGTAGAAAGTCTTGGAATTTGTCGTTATTTAACGACAACACATCATCTATATAACGAAAAGTGAAATTAAATGATTGGGCTAGTTTCTTTTTGTTTTCACGTAGTAACCCTTGAGTGAAGTCCGCTTCATATGAGTACAAAAACAGATCAGCGAGGAGAGAACCACAGTTGGTTCCCATTGGAATGCCGATTTTTTGTTTGAAAATTAGACCGCCAAATTCAACGAATATGTTGTCTATGAGAAAATCTAACATGTTTGTAATTTCATCTTCAGAATACTTTTTGTCAGAATCAGAGTGGTTCTTCACGAAATAAGCATTTTCTCTACCTAGATAAGAAATTTATACATGCGTGTGCCATTTTTCTTGAAAAACATTGATTAACAAGTTGCTTTAAGCGATCGTTTAATTGAGAATGTGGCATGGTAGTGTAGAGTGTAGAGAAGTCGAATGTTTTTATGCTGTTGCATGTAGCAAAAGATTTTGATTTTAGATATCGAAGTAAATTTTTGTAGTTTTTAAGAATCCACATCTGATTGACGCCACTGCTGGAATATGATGTTTCACAGTAATTCTGAAGGCCCTCTTTAATACATGTCAATATGAATGTTAAAATCTTTGAAAGAGGATTTGTAGAGCAATTAAATGACCCAGCAATATACCTTTGTTTAAACGGATACTTATATAGTTTATGAATCCAATAAAGAGCAGGAAGGTCCATTTCTTCACCCTTTGAAGAAATGAGAAAGGAATGAAGAACGGTCTTGTGGTTATCAAGGACTTACTGTTTAGTGAGTGTGGTGGGTGTATAAGTTGTATAAGAAAACACTTACACCATCTATTTAATATGTGTCTGCGTGACTATATGTTTCCAAGTGAGAATTTCGAAACGGATTTTGAAGACTCCCGGACCACTTTTGTTTCATAAAAATCCTATAACGACTAGGCGTACTGTAATGATATTAATTTTCCAATTACGAACTTTCTTTTTTATAAGTATTATCTTACAGTCTACGTACACATGCAGTAAATCAACGCGTCGCTAATTAAGTGTTTTTTTCTTAATTTCTAGTTTTTTTTTATTGCGTAGACCTGTATATTTCTCACTTCTATCATTTGCTTTCATTCTTTAGTTAGTTTAACTGCATATGTAGAACAAGAAGAATAGTTTATTTCCAATCACGGGCACACTAAGAATTTACATGAATATCATAACATAAGATCCTTAGACATTGATATAAAAATTGAAAATCATAACACAGAAAAAGAAAAAACAAAACAATAAACATTTCACTACCATATCATTGCATATTAAATGCAAGCATGGCTGATAGCAAATAAACTCATATTGATCATTCATTGTCATTTTCCTTAGTTTCTTCTGTTACCTTTTTTAACATCGGACTCGGACATCTTTTGAACTGAGTTTTACTGTGTGTATCGCTGTGTGTTTAATTGTTTATTCCACACTGGCCAGAGGTATAGGAGAGGGTTAACATCTCACAAAACCCCGCTGCATTTTTGCACCTGTCCCAAGTCAGAATATTTGCTATCTTTGCGCTTTTTATAGAGCTTTTTCTTTTTGTTTATTAGTTTTCTCAGTGAATTATTGATCCAAGGTAGACGCTCAATTCCGCCCGTCCGTCGTACCGTCAGTCCGTCCGTCGTGTCGTCCGTCTGTCCGTCCGTCGTACCGCCCGTCTGCCCGTCCGTCGTACCGCCCGTCTGCCCGTCCGTCGTACCGCCCGTCTGCCCGTCCGTCGTACCGCCCGTCTGTCCGCCCGTCTGTCCGTCCGTCGTATCGCCCGTCTGTCCGTCCTACCGTCTGTCTGTTCGTCCGTCCTTCACGCTTAGGGTACATCTGAATGTGTAATCTGAAACTCGGACTGTATTGAACCAATATTTTGAAAACTCTGCATAGTGTTTATATATACATATTGAAGATGTGCACCTCCTATTTGGGGGCAATTTGACAAACATTTACTATGAAGTTTTGCATGTTGAACTTAACCATTTTTCAGCAATACATGCTATGAACGGTGCGTACTATGTGTAATCTGTAACTCCGACTGTATTGAACCAATATTTTTCAAACTTTGCATGCATAGTGTTTATATGTACATAATAGCATTATGTCCTCAACTTTTCAGAAGTGTTCCGTGATTAAAGTCTTTCAGTATACTAAAGTGTTGAATTTTCATGGTTATAAGATAAAGAAGGGATTTGCTGTATTAATTCATGACACAAAATCCCCATAATCTCCATACCCCGAAAAATATAAACGCAATCATGACCTGAATATTAATAGGTAAATGGAAGCAAACTTTTTATCTAAAATACATACATTTCAGAGTAAAAATAACTCAGTTTGCCCTGACAAACATATGACGGTGACGCAGGTCCATACATGTAATTGGACTTGTTTGACTAGTTCTGATCTGATGTTTTCCCAGTTGGCATTGTTATATTTGTATGTTTTCCTAGGTGATTCTCTAACATCTTCAGCCAGATGTCTAGCTCGGCAAAGACCACATCATGGTCGCTTCTTAGACCAATAGGAGGAAGTGTGAATACTTTGTTTACGTAGGTTGGATTATTTATTTATTTATATAAGTCTAACTTGAATTCTATCATTTCAAGTAGGAATGTCTACGAGTTAATGCAGGTTTGGGTTGTTAAAAATATCCAGAAAAGCTAAAATTACTTACCCAAAATTATCCAAAAATAATAAAAGGTCGTTATCAGCAGATTCATGCTTAATTAGTTGGTAATAGTACAGGATGTTAAGATACTTTCAGACAACCTTTAAATCTTTTCGTTTGATTGGCCTTTTATTGTGAAAAGTCAACCTGAATTCTCCTCAGTGCTTTAAAAAATCTGCAGAAATTTTTTAAAACCCCGACCGGAATTCTCCAGAGTGTCAAAAATGAAATCCAGACCCGGTTTTGTAAAATCTTGACCCGAATTTGCCACGCGTCCCGTATCTAAATATCATTGAGCATTTTTATATTTTTTTACGCTTAAAATTCGAGTTCAGTCTCTGTTAACCAGTCCTTAAATCACGTTCATAAAATATAACAAGAAGTTACGACTTAAATTCCGTGTTTTTAAAACTGAGAAGTTGTTTATTTTCATATTTTGACAGGATAAAAAAATAAGTTTTGAAATCAGCCATGAATACAGATCACTGGGTCATTTAAACATTTCTTCCCACTCCGTCACAGGTACCACCTTTTAAGAGAAGATTGCAGCTCAGTGAGTCCCATATCGCTCACCTCCCTGAGGAATTCGGAGATAGACAAGAAAATTTACCATAAAATAGTCTTTTTGTTTAATTACATGTACTTTTTATTTCAATTTAATAGACCGTATTAAGATTTCGATAAATTTCTATGGTTTTGGAGACGGTCAAAAAAGACTTTTCACAATGTTTTATTGATGTTACTGACTATCATATGAATTAAGTTTTTTTTCAAAGATGTCCTTTCTCCATTCTCTCCATTACCCATCCGTAATGTTGTACATACAATATTGATTTAAATCATACTATTTTGTTTAATTCTGAGGATTAATTACGTTACGTTAGAAGTTATGGGAAATAATTAAATTAATGTACTTTCATTTCAAAGAAACGTTTTGAGATACCCCCACTAAAAAGTACACAACCTTTGGTTCAAAAAGAAACTAAACACGGTGGGTGGGTATATTTTTTTAACTTTTCAAAGCGGACCCCCGGGATAGGATCTCATTGCAGTTACTTGAAAAAGTCCCGCCAAATTACTTTTGTTATCTCGCGTGAAAAAAGAGTTTGTTTACACTTCCGGTTCCGCTGTTTACACGAGACTAAAAATGTCAACAACTGAACGTTTTGAGGTACAGTATTTAAAACATAATAGTCAACCAGACTGTCACAGAGAATCAACAGAAATAAGCATACTTTAAACCCTCATGCTTATAATATGATTAATTTCAATCTTTCCACTGTCACTCCTAACTATTATTGTCATTTGTATCTTTTAGTTTAATATGTTGGAAATGACCATTTATTGTAAATGTGTTTCGCTAATAAATATTGTATTGTACTGTATTGTAGGTGTTAACTCGAAAAATAAGCTTTATACACAACAAGAAGTAAAATCTGATAATAGAAAAACCATAATGCCATATCGACTGAAATGTAAAAAGGTTATATATAAACAAGATTAACTGAAAACTTATTTTTATATAGGGATTATTTTTGAAGCACCATCACTCACATGATCTATGGAAGTAACCAATTTTCAGTGGTGTTTTTAAAGACCAAACAGCACCTTATTAAATTCTGCAGGTGATTTTTGTTTCAAATTTTTTCAATTTTTGTCAAAATAATTTTTCATATGGAGAATCAAATCACAAAAAAAATTATAGGGCTTGTTTTGTTGCATAGCAACTTTAATTTCGTGTTTTCTCTATATTGGAAATAATGTTTTTGTAAAATATTTGGTATTTTGTTTACTTCCCTCCAAAAATGAACTGAGAAATTTGAAGAAATTTTCTGCTGTAAAAAAATTCTGTGGGTGATTTTTTCCTTATTTTTACTATACATTTTGAAATTTACCTATAATTTTGATTCCCTGGACTCATCATGAAAAATTCTTAGTGTGAACCCTGGATTATTTCTCTCTGACTTTTATATAGAAAGAATTGCAAATAGAATGCAAAAATACTTATATGATTGTCAAATTCATTACGTTTGATCAAATAAAGCTTTTATTTGTTACCGTAAAACTGCAATTTTTAGCTGTAAACATAGCCATATTTGTCCATTTGTTATGATGCACCTTTAGGGAGATATTTTCCAGTAGAGTTCTAATACTGAAATTCCAAATTATGAACGAACAAAATTGACCAGAACAAGTCGAAACACTGTTCAACAACACAAACAATTTCTTACCTGTGTTCTGAAGTTTTGAATGGAAGCCGAAATACATGTATCCGTGGGACAAAACAAATACAGATACAGATAACTTTATTGGCCAATCAAGGTGCCCATTGATGGGCAGATCTAGATTAATCACAATACAATCATTCATAACATAATAAAAACAAACTAAAATTATGAAATAATAAGACAATAACTGTTCATTAGATTAATTATTGGATTGATCATATAAAATACAGTTAACTTAATCATATAATAAAAATTAAAAAAAAAAAGCATAAAAATGTCAGGACATCCAGCTGGATTTGGACAAAGAGAGACGACTCCATCATCCTCATTTGCTTTAGTAATAAAACACAAATTTCTGTTAGTTCTGATATCAAATTAAATAGAAGTTTTATAACATAAATATCTTCATTAGTCATTAACCATAAAAAAATTTTCCTCTGAAGACAGTTTAATAAAGTTATTATAATTAATATTCAGGTTATCTATAAATGATTTTCTATAGTTTTCCAGCTTTGGCTCTTGTTTTACTATCATTATTAAATTCTTTATGCTAAAGATCAATAAATTTTGTTTTTAAACAATGCTTTACTTTATTTATTATGTAACTCTGTTTATGTTTTTTTTAAATATTAATATATAAGTGCAGCATTGCTCAAGATTCAAAAATTGAAATATCTGATGAATACAATTTACCCATGATTCTTGTTTGGCAGTTGACATTGTTACTGATTCTTTAAAGGCAGCTTTTAAAATTTGGTTATCTTCATTTTTATTATTACATTTGACTTCCTTATTGTCTAGTGTTTCATCACAAATGTCTGGATCACCGCATCAAAAATATACATGTGTTTAAAAAGTTATACACACGCATCATTAGGACTTAAAAGGAAAATGACGAAGTAATATTTACCTACCAATGAGCACCAGAACAGTTAGTTTTTATTAGTTTTGTTCAAATTTAGTTTGTGGGAAACGTTGATAGATGCAGACAATTTCCGGTAAACCGAAAGTAACAGCATGCATGTCCACTGGCTGGGCACGTCCGCCCTACTCACCTGTATATGTATAAATCCAAGATTCAAAATTTGGTTTTATTAAATATGTATACTGAGATAAGTCTCATAATATATATATATATATATATATATAGCATAGCTAAGCCCAACAACATTACTTTTGCCCATGTTGGCCACTTATATCTTCAAAAAAATATATAAAAAGACAGAAGAAATCTGTGGAGATACTACATGTACTTAAAACACTACAATAATAAAGATGAATTAAAAGTAAAACTTCATAAAATAGGATGAAAAATAAAAACTAAATATACTTCAATAGCTTATGGTTCCTGAGATCTTTTCTATCCCAAAAACCATAAAAGGCAGATGAAATATAATGAATAAATTAATATTTCAAAATTACCTTTTTGGCTTGCATGGCTTTGATCCTCTGTAATTCAAAAATACTTAAAAAGAAGACATCTGTTGGACTACTACTGAAATCACTCATCAAGATCAGTTAAAATAAAAATACTCATTGCGTTTGTATGAAAAATGAAAATTTTATATATTCTGCAACATACATTGCATTTAACTTTTTTTTCCTTAGAACCCAAAATAGATAGAAGAAATCATCATAATTTCTGAAAGAAAGATTAGCAAGATTTCCCAAAGGCAATCCCAAACTATTATGAACTATTCTGGTGAAATGTTAAAAGTTGATAAGCAGAAACCTTACTCTGTGGATGCCTACATGAACCTTCTAATTTCAGATATGATGGGAGACAACTCTTACTCATTAAGAGACAGAAAATGAAATGGGATCAGGTGAGTTTATTATCAAATTAAATCAGATGTACAAAGTTAGATAAAATATACTCAAGCTATATTAGTTAGTTATTGTTTTCTGTGGCACAATAAAATATGGCCGCCATGGCTGGACTTATTTTAACATTGAGGCTATGGGAATTTTACTTTTTCGTCAACTCCTCTGAAACCACTGAGCCAATTGAAACCAAACTTAAGTGGAATGGTCCTTGGATGGTCCCCTTTAAAAATGTGTTTGGTTTTCCGGGTTGCCATCCAATATGGCTGCCATGGTTGGACATAGTTTAACCTTGGACCCTATGGGAATTTTAACATTTTCGTTATCTTCTCTGAGACCATTAGGCCATTTTGAACCAACCTTTGGTAGAATGGTCCTTGGGTGGCCCCTTTTAAAATGTGTGTTCTGTTTTCCCGAATGCCATCCAACATGGCCGCCATGGCTGGACTTAGTTTAACATTGAGCATATTGGAATTTTACATTCTCGTCAACTCCCCTGAAACAACTGAGCCAATTTGAACCAAACTTTGGTGGAATGGTGTTTGGGTGGCCCCTTTCCAAACATATTTCCAGCATCCCCAACTTCCAACTGACATGGTTGCTGTTACTAAAAATAGAAAAAAGGGGGATGAATTTAAAAAATCTTCTTCTATGAAACTACAAGGCCAGTTGCAACCAAACTTGGCAGTAATGGTCCTTAGGAGGTTCTCTTTCAGAAAGATATCCAATGACCCGGACTGTTAACCAAGATGGCAGTCACAGCCAGACTAAGTTAAACATAGGGCCCTATGGGAAAATTCATTGAAAAATCTTCTTTTCTGAAACCACATGACCAATTGGAACCAGACTTCGCAGCAATGGTCCTTATGTGGTCCTCTTTCAGAAGTGTGTCCGCTGACGTGGACTGTCAACCAAGATGGCTGCCATAATCGAACTTAGTTTAACACAAGGCCCCATGGGAAAATTCATTGAAAAATCTTCTTGTCTGAAAGCAGTTGACCAATTGGAACCAGACTTTGCAGCATGGTCCTTAGGAGGTCCTCTTTCAGAATTGTGTCCGATTTTGTGGACTGTGAACCAAGATGGCCGACACAGCCGAATTTAGTTTAACATAGGACCCTATGAGAAATTCACCCAAAAACTTCTGGTCTGAAACTACTGAGCCAATTGGAAGTGAACATGGCAGCATTGGTCCTTAGATGGTCCTCTTTCAGAATTGTGTCCGATGACCTGGACTGTCAACCACCAAGATGGCTGCCACAACTGAACTTAGTTTAATACAAAGCCCCATGGGAAAATTCATTGAAAAATATTCTTGTCTGAAACCAGTTGACCAGTTGGAACCAGACTTTGCAGCATGGTCCTTAGGAGGTCCTTTTTCAGAATTGTGTCTGATTTCGTGGACTGTGAACCAAGATGGCCGACACAACCAAACTTAGTTTAAGATAGGACCCTATGGGAAATTCACTCAAAAATCTTCTGTTCTGAAACCACTAAACCAATTAGAACTAGACTTGGTAGCAAGGTGACATCAAATTCTTTTTTATTTTTCGATGTTATCACGGCGGGGGTATCACTGGTGAGCTTCACTGATGTATTATAATTCAAGTTGGTCTTGTGTGAGGGCTTAAATGCAGTGAAATTTACTTATTAAGTGGTGGAAATCCCCAATTTGCAACTCTTCCTTTACCAGTGATTGATGAGAGTAGGTGATAAAATTATTCCATGGAAACTAAAAAGTTTTTAATGATTAATATACATGAACTAAAGACCTGTTTCTCTTATGTAACCAAACAAATAGTAATTTGATTGCTGTTCTTCATCATGTAGTAATGTTATCCTTTGTTTTTTCTTTTAATTTATGTCTATACCATTGATGAGGAACAGCAGGGAGGTAGTCTACATGTATATAAGAAGTCAAGATAATTTCTAAATTGATGCTGCTTTAAATATAAGTTCGGATGCTGTAATTTTTATTATGATATTTTTGCACTCCTTTTTAAGGACCCATTTATTGCTTCTCTTCTGCTACGATTGAAGTCCACACACTGTCCTTTAAAATCAGGTCTGTTGTATGATCAGAATGATTTTGTCTCAATAATGTATACCCCATATCTCTATATTGGATTTTTGCAATTCCATTCCATTGTTATAAACCTTTCACTGTGTTATCACATCCTAGCAAACTATAACATACATGTATTGATTTCTTTGTTGTATAGTATTAACAATAGCCAAATTATGTTATATTATATCAAACCACAATAAACAGGCCTTGATTTATTATTCTTTGACAAACTCCGAACTTTAACATTGTTTTAACAAAGTTTTATGAATTTAAAATTGCATGCCTTTTACACAATACAGTAATGATTATCAGGAGTCCCGTTTGTTTCCAATACAATAAAGTTGTCAGTTTGATAAATAAATAATTGGGTATTGAATAAAGTGCAAAGTAATAAATTCTGGAGGGAACTGAAACAAATTAATAATGTAACAAGGGATATTGGACCAATGTGTATAGATACTAAGATCTTTCTATATTAGCTTGCTGAGGTAATATTTAATGGACAAGTGTTAATTGTAAACTAAGAACATTCAGTGTATATTTACTGAGGTAAGACGGTCATTATTAGTATGGTATTGTTTCTGTTGATAAAAACAAAAGGTTTAATCTGCATTTATACCACTTTGAGTGTCATTGAGTTGGCTATATTTTAGCAGCAAGTTTTTATTGGTGCAGGAAGCAGAGTACTGGGAGAGAACCACCGATGTTTGGCATGAAAAAATTACAAGCCATGTCATTTAAGATAAGAGTTGAACAAACTTTGCAACCATTTGATTAGAACACACAACCTCAGTTTTGACACATTAGTGTTTATTAAGACCACTTGACCTCGAAAGTGATAGTAGAGGATATATGGTAAATGTTGATGAGACAACCATGAAAAGGAGGGAATATAGCGTTTGGTTTGTCCGTCAGTTTATAAAGGTCCAGATTTAGAACACTGCAAGTCATATAGGTATAATATTTCACCAGTGGATGCAGCTTGGAAAGTAACGCAGGCCATATAAAAATTGTATCACCTTGACCTACATTTATGCATGAGCGAATCTGGTTAAGTTTTGTGTTAAGGTCCAGTTCTAAGACACTGTAAGTCATATAGGTATGATATTTCATCAGTGGATGTATCTTGGAAAATAACAATTAAAGGTCCATATAAAAATTGGATTGCCCTGACCTACATTTTATGCATGAGTGATTCTGGTTAAATTTTGCATTAAGGTCCATTTCTAAGACACTGTAGGTCATAAAGGTATAATATTTCACAAGTGGATGCGTCTTGGAAAATAACGAATATTATCAATGTTGTAAAATGTCTTAGCCTTATGTTCAAAACAAGTGATAATACGGGAGAGGGGATTAGCTGTTGTTAACAGCTACTACTATAGTTTATTATTGGGCTATACTGCATAAACCTTCTTCATCTATTTATGTATCTCTGCAATTTTCATATCTTCACCTGCAGCCTCTGTTATTAACAAATTACCTCAATATAGATCACATCAGCTTAACTGCTGAATGGCTGCTTTTATTGATATTCATCATTTGAGTTACTCTCATTTTATTGAATGTTGAAGACACTTCAAGAAATATTTGGGTTCCCTTATACATGTATGGTAACTTGATGAAGAGAGATAATCCTACAAAAAAATTTCCCTCTATGCCTTTTATAGTAACAGAGACATATTACTTACAAAGGTCTTAGTATACATACACAAAAATGTTGCAACTAATTAAATTCAAATCTAACATGATCATGTTTACAGATAATGAGATTTATTTGTTTAGGTGCTAGTGGCATTTGTGGGAATACAGATACATTACATTTTAAGTTAACTCCCACAAGGAAAAGACAAAGACACACAAGAAACAGTACATCTTACAGGTAGGATATCACTTCTTTTTTAGCAATCTGGTAATCATGTTTATTTTTCATTTTTTTATTTTATAAAAATGAATTATAATTATTGCTGTTTTATCATTGTGTTTTATGAGTTCTAAAGACTCAGTGAACCAGTTTCATTTGGTAGAAAAGAAACATTTTTTGACAAAGATTTCTATGTTGAGTAGATGATTTGGATATTTTTACCTTCATTTTTCCAAGAATCAATAGATATGTATCTTTAATACATATTTGTGCTGTACATGATCTTCTGTTTCAGAAATTGTCAATTCTTTTGAAGATAGTTTTATATTTAAAACACAAACAGAAAACATAACTGCTGAGGCTATCTCTCACATTAGGACTAGCAATGAGATTAATGTCAATTTTTTTATGGTAAAGTTATGAAATCTTGTCCCATAAATGTATTTTCAATTGCCATTCAAGGGTCCTGATTGTATTTTAATTTCAAAGTCATGAAATATTTATATATTTCATTATGTTTTTACATTATATTTGTGGATTTTTCATCCCATAAAATGTACAAAAGTTTGAAAATGATAAATGTTTTACAGTTCATTGTTAAAAAGAAAACTGTTTTGTGTCCAAGTAACAGTTATATGATTAAAATAAATAATCAATCAGTTTGATAAAATGAAAGTATTCATTTACAAATAAACATGATACTGTAACTAATTGAAAATAACTCTTTTGAAGTAATCATGAAGCTTTGAGATCAACATATTTTAAGCTCTAATAGCTTGGATGATGATTACTGTCATGGTTATTGAATGTTGGCTTTTGTATAACATGGCATCCAAGTTTAATTTCTTTGCTGTAATCTCTCCAGAATATTAGGCACAAGAATCATAAATCAGAGTTGGTGAGCAGATTTTGCTAAGAGAGGCTATACTGTGGATTATTTAATTGTTGAAGAGGAAGGGCACATAGATTTTTATTGAACAAATTTTTATTGGAGTGTAAAAGCTTTGATTGAAGCACATTTTGTATATTAAAGAGTGGAAATAGTTCGTACAAAAAATGTCCATGCGATAAATAGCAACATATTGCAGCCATGTAGAATGTAACCAAAATTGATATTTAGCATGCAGTACGTATTCTATGATATTGTACACCATGCATTATTGCTACAAAAATATCATTTCTTCCAAACCATGTGATTATAGTCTGCCAACACAAATAACGGTAACAGATTCCATGAAACATATTTGTATTGTATAATATAATTTTAACATGCTGAATGACAAAGAATGCACAAGTAAAATGAATTGTTTTGTTCAGTGATCATAAATATTACTTCCCTTTGTAAAATTTAAAAGGGGATTTTCTGTATTAAAATGTGCAGAATCAAAAACTTCTGAAGTAAATTTCTTTCTTGTTTGATGTGACAGTGTATGATATCTATGAGGTTACATATATCCATTAATGCTGGCATTATTAGCTCTAAGAAGATGTCACATTGGCCATTAGGGTAGAAAAGGATAGTAAATACTACTTTCATTAATGGATTGGAACCTATGTTTTTTCTTTTTTTTTCTCACCTGGGATCCTTTCCGATTTATTGAAGATTAATTATAGGAAAAGGATTTGTAAGAGATAATTACTAGATTAATGGAAAAGGTCCTTTGAGGTTTTCTTCATTATATGGTATAAAATAAAGTTAAGAGATGTCAGTACATCAGAGGTCTAATGATTTGATCTATGGATCTTGATAGGTCTTTCATTTTCCTGTAGATTTAGTCTATCATTTGAGCATCATTTGAGCTTTTTTGTTCATGATCCATAATTAGGTAAAAAAAGAATATGGTGGATCAGTTCTGAAAAATACCTGTATAGAATCCACACATGAATGCATGTAAAGAAGTTCAAACAAAGGAATAAATCTTTTATTTATAATGTACAAATATATGTAATCACAGTGAAGCCTTCACCATGGGCAAAACTATCCCATGGCTTCTTAGCATTATGGTTTTATTGGAATTCTTTCTTAAACAAATAATTAAGGACATGTACTCTTATGACATCAGTTCTTAATTTTAAGGCTAAATTATTAGTCAAATACCGGCAATGCTGAAGGGAGGTATAGGTTTGCACTCAGTCCGTCCATCCATCCATCCATGAGCCACACTACAGTTTTCCAGGCTGTTTTCAGAAACAGTTTAACCTGGGTACTGATCTTATTTTTGGCATGTGAGCTTATAATGATGGGCTAGAGAACAAGTTTGAGTTTCACAATGATCAGATAATTATTGTGAGAGTTATTGCCCTTGTATTGCTCAGCAGTACTCTCAGAATGCTTTTTAATACATGTATATGATTTATCATATACAAAAAGTTCTCACAGGGATTTAAAACATTAAGTGAAAAAAGATATTATATGACATCAATTTTGTATGTATATTTCTTTGAAATAGAACTCATCCGTTGTGGTTAGTTAAGGCTGAAGATATTAACCAAATTTGAAGATGAGATTCAGAATACTGGAAATGACATCTAAGGATAGAACTTTACATGAGGGAAATACTTTTTACCGTAGTTTCCATAAATTTTGACAGATTATACACTTTTAAAAGTATCTAATATATCAAACTATGCAGACGATGAAATTGTTCTTTTCTAGCTTCTGCTAAAAGTAAATGCCTCTATCTCTATTCAGTCCCAAAAGACATGTTTATCCTGCAACTATGTCTTTAGCTGACCAATACAGCCTGCCCAATTAAACTTTACAAATATTTATAGTATAACTACCTGTTGTCATGTAATCTTGAAATTCGAATACCTACAAATCTACAGCATGTTACCAAACAATACATAAATTCACGAATGTGCGTAGCACCTAACTGAATTATTAGTGTTTTTCTGTCACAAGTTGTAGATTTTAGGTATACAAATTTTGAGATTAGTTATTCTGTTATTTACATTGACAAATTCCATGTATTCATAATATTTAACAAGAAAATATAAGGGATTATGTTTTTATGTGACTACGCATCAACCTTTATATAGAAAAGTTGTTGGCAATGGATTTTATTACTCCTGGAGTGAAATATGACTTGTTATTTCATTGAGTGAATTATAGAATTTTATCTCACTTGGAAATCCCGGTATTTCACCACACTCAATGTAATAAGTTTATGTAAAGGTCCTTAACAATTGTTATTACTTTGGTGGGGAATTGGTGCCGATGAGAAAGTCAAGATGGCCACCACAGCCAAACTTAGTTAAACGTAGAACCCCAATTGAAAATTCATTGAAAAATCTTCTTGTCTGAAACCACTTGGCTAATCGGAATTCAAGTATGCAGCAATGGTCCTAAGATGGTCCCTTTCGGAATTCTGTCCAACGACCTGGACATTCTATTATGAAAGCTGCCATAGCCAGACTTAATTTAACATAGGACCCTATGAAAAAATTCTTTTAAACATCTTCTAATATGAAACCACTTTGCCAATTCGAACTGGGCTTGGCAGTAATGGTCATGAGATGGCCCTCTTTCAGAATTATGTCGATTGACCCTGTGTATCTACCAAGATGGCATGCACATACAAACCTATCTTATGGAAAAATTCATTAAAAATCTTGTCTGAAACCTGACTTGGCCAATTGGTACAAGATTTTGCAGCAATGGCTGCATGTTAGTTGGTCTTCTTTCAGAATTGTGTCTAATGACCCCACCTAGATGACTGCCATAGCCAAACTTAGTTTAACATAGGACCCTATGGGAAAATTCATTTAAAGATATTTTTGTCTGTAATCACGTAGCCAGTTGGAACCAGACTTGGCACAATGATCCTTAAATGGTCCTCTTTAAGAAATATTTATAATGACCTAAATTGCGCGAAGATGGCTTGCACAGCCAAACTTAGTTCAACAATTAGGACCCTATGGAAAAATTCATTTAAAAATATTTTTGTCTGAATTTACTAGGCCAATTAGAACAAGACTTGGTACATGTAGCAATGGCGGCATATCCTTAGATGGTCCTCTTTCAGAATTATTTCCAATGATCTATGTTGTCTACCAAGATGGCTGCTACAACTTGGTTTAAAATAGGAAAATTCTTTGAAGGTCTTCTCATCTGAAACCACTGCACCAATTGAGACAAAACTGTGGTAGAAGGGGACTTTGGTGATTCCATTTCAAATTATGTCTGGTGACCTGGCTTGCCAACCAGGATGACTGGTGTAACCAGTCTTAGTTTAACATAGGACCTTATGAGAAAATAATCTCTTGCAGATCTACTTGTCTTAGACTTCAAAGCCAAATTGGATTAAACTTGGCAGAAATGGTTCTTGGGTGGGTCTGTTCCAAAATTATTGCCATTGATCTGGACATTAAAGAAAGATGTTCACCACAGCCATCATAGTTTAACATAGGACCTTTTGGGAAAATGTCTTAAACGTCTTTTCCTCTGAAATCTCTGGGCCAATGGAGACCAAACCATGGTATAATTACTTATCAAAAATGTCTATTATGACCTTGACTGCCAACCAAGATGGCCACAACAGTCAACCTTAGTTAATCATAGGTCCTTATTGGAAAATTCAGTTGAAACAAATTTAAGTGGCACCATAATGACAAATAAAGCCAAATTTAGCTGCAATAAGATTGCATCAGTTACTCATAACTCACGCTAACCACCAAGAGTATGATTACCAGTCAAATTTTGAGTTTTGCTGAAGTTGTCCAGGGAGCCTGTAGTTCTTGAAATTTTTATTTTCGCTTCTTTTAACAAGCATACAATACCGTGGATTAATCAAGAGTTATTGTTCTAGTAGAGGTATGTTTTAATGTTTATATGAAAAAGGAAATCATTTTTACAACCATATAAAACAAGTATAATTTCCGAAATATTGATAGTCTGCTAGATGTTAAAAAATACTATTCATAATACTTGAGTGTATATTGGGGTAATATTTTTAACCTCCTGATATCTTGGTTAATAAATGGAGCACATTCAGGATGATAATGAATCGGAATAAAGTCAATTATACAGCAATGCATGATTAAAAACAGGAAAGCTTTCTGGCATGTTCACTTTAATCCTTTAATGTAAATTAATTCGTGCAGAGCAACCAATCCATTCTACAATGAAAGGTATTAACTCATGTTAATCTCTGAATCAAGTCTGATGTGAACATTATCGTGGGACATCAGTCTACGATCCATTAGGCTTATGTTTTATCAACAATCTTAGTCTGCCGTCATTAAACAACATTCTAAACAACCCCAACAAGAAGGAAATCATGTCTAATTTTGCATAATATTTATTTCTATATTGATTATTAGTGAAGTTTTGCATTATTTTTTTTCCTTACATGTTTATTAAGATTACTAGATATAGAAAATTGAATTGAATAAAGCAAAAAAAAAAAAACACAAAAAAAAAACAATAAAAATTAAAAAAAAAGTAAAGAAAGTAAAGATAAGAGGAAAAGAAAAAAAAAATTGAACCCAGTTACATGGACAAGTCCAGTTGCTGAATTTGTTATTTATTGACCTAAAACAATTAATATTTTTGGAGGTACTGAGAAAATGGTTCTACTGCTTTGGTTATCCTGCTAAATATTGGTATAATAATTGAAAAGGAATTCATTATATTTATTTTCTCAACAGATTTAAACCAAATTTATATGAAAGTTGTATATGGACAATACCTTGATCAAGTTAAAAATGAGCATTATCGGTAAATTTTTGTGGGAGTTACTGCCCTTGACATAGGTTTTCTTTATCAACTCTTGTTTGTGCGCTAGATTCTACATTTTTTGTATCAATTTTAACCAAGTTTATGTGGAAGTTATATATTGACAATGCCCTAATCAGTCACTTAAAATATTTTTCTGCTCTCTTTAACAATATATATGCAGCGCTTTGTGATGATCACATCATATTATTCTAGTTAGTATAACTCAAAATGCATTACACTTAATCATACAGATTAGTAAATCATACTCCAATTTAATTTAAGTTTTATTTGAGAAATAATTCATGACGGCTTCAAAATATCTTGATTTTACCACGGATAGACCCCTTATGCCAAATATTTTGCCACGAGCAATAGCGAGTGATAAAATATCGGCATAAAGGGCCTACTCATGGTAAAATCATGATATTTTGAAGCCATCGTGAATTATTTCTATTCTAATAGGACAATTTTGAAATGCCGCAACATAGGTATTCAGACACGAAGACGCCATTACGCGATGCAAGTTATAATATGATGTTGCCAAACAAGCCTTCTGACGTCTGTGACATTGGAATCAAAATATCCATATTTTACCACAGATGTAGACTGAAGGGGTTTGAAACAGGTAATATTTGAATTTTACTTTAATTTATTTTTAGCTCACCTGACCCAAAGGGTCAAGTGAGCTTTTCTCATCACTTGGCGTCCGTCGTCCGTCGTCGTCCGTCGTCCGTCGTCGTCCGTCGTCCGGCGTCGTCGTTAACATTTTACATTTTGAACTTCTTCTAGAGAACCACTGAATGGAATGAAACCAAACATGGCATGAATGTTCCTTATGAGGTGCTGACCAAGTGTTGTTACTTTGTAGCCAATCCATCATCCAAGATGGCCGCCAGCGGGGAACTTAGTTTAACATAGGACCCTATGGGAAATGCATACAAATGACTTCTTTTAGAGAACCACTGAATGGAATGAAACTAAATCTGGCATGAATGTTCCTTATGAGGTGCTGACCAAGTGTTGTTACTTTGTAGCCGATCCATCATCCAAGATGGCCGCCAGAGGGGGACTTAGTTTAACATAGGACCCTATGGGAAATGCATACAAATGACTTCTTTTAGAGAACCGTTGAATGGAATGAAACCAAACATGGCATGAATGTTCCTTATGAGGTGCTGACCAAGTGTTGTTACTTTGTAGCCGATCCATAATCCAAGATGGCCGCCAGCGGGGGACTTAGTTTAACATAGAACCCTATGGGAAATGCATACAAATGACTTCTTTTAGAGAACCACTGAATGGAATGAAACTAAATCTGGCATGAATGTTCCTTATGAGGTGCTGACCAAGTGTTGTTACTTTGTAGCCGATCCATCATCCAAGATGGCCGCCAGCGGGGAACTTAGTTTAACATAGGACCCTATGGGAAATGCATACAAATGACTTCTTTTAGAGAACCACTGAATGGAATGAAACTAAATCTGGCATGAATGTTCCTTATGAGGTGCTGACCAAGTGTTGTTACTTTGTAGCCGATCCATCATCCAAGATGGCCGCCAGAGGGGAACTTAGTTTAACATAGGACCCTATGGGAAATGCATACAAATGACTTCTTTTAGAGAACCGTTGAATGGAATGAAACCAAACATGGCATGAATGTTCCTTATGAGGTGCTGACCAAGTGTTGTTACTTTGTAGCCGATCCATAATCCAAGATGGCCGCCAGCGGGAAACTTAGTTTAACATAGAACCCTATGGGAAATGCATACAAATGACTTCTTTTAGTGACCCACTTAATGGAATGAAACCAAACATGGCATGAATATTCCTTATGAAGTGCTGACCAAGTGTTGTTACTTTGTAGCTGATCCATCATCCAAGATGGCCGCCAGCGGGGAACTTAGTTTAACATAGGACCCTATGGGAAATGCATACAAATGACTTCTTTTAGAGAACCACTGAATGGAATGAAACTAAATCTGGCATGAATGTTCCTTATGAGTTGCTGACCAAGTGTTGTTACTTTGTAGCCGATCCATCATCCAAGATGGCCGCCAGAGGGGGACTTAGTTTAACATAGGACCCTATGGGAAATGCATACAAATGACTTCTTTTAGAGAACCGTTGAATAGAATGAAACCAAACATGGCATGAATGTTCCTTATGAGGTGCTGACCAAGTGTTGTTACTTTGTAGCCGATCCATAATCCAAGATGGCCGCCAGCGGGAGACTAAGTTTAACATTGGACCCTATGGGAAATGCATACAAATGACTTCTTTTAGAGAACCACTGAATGGAATGTAACAAAACATAGCATGAATGTTCCTTATGAGGTGCTGACCAAGTGTTGTTACTTTGTAGCCGATCCATAATCCAAGATGGCCGCCAGCGGGGGACTTAGTTTAACATAGAACCCTATGGGAAATGCATACAAATGACTTCTTCTAGTGACCCACTTAATGGAATGAAACCAAACATGGCATGAATATTCCTTATGAAGTGCTGACCAAGTGTTGTTACTTTGTAGCTGATCCATCATCCAAGATGGCCGCCAGCGGGGAACTTAGTTTAACATAGGACCCTATGGGAAATGCATACAAATGACTTCTTTTAGAGAACCACTGAACGGAATGAAACTAAATCTGGCATGAATGTTCCTTATGAGGTGCTGACCAAGCGTTGTTACTTTGTAGCCGATCCATCATCCAAGATTGCCGCCAGCGGGGGACTAAGTTTAACATTGGACCCTATGGGAAATGCATACAAATGATTTCTTTTAGAGAACCACTGAATGGAATGTAACAAAACATAGCATGAATGTTCCTTATGAGGTGCTGACCAAGTGTTGTTACTTTGTTGCCGATCCATCATCCAAGATGTTTAGAAGTCTATCAGAAAATTGTAAAAAAAATTCTGAATGGTCACAACTTGACCACATATTCAAAAATAATAATGATAAGATGTCTTCAGTAGCTATTGTAATCACATTAGATACAGGTGAGCGACACAGGCTCTTGAGAGCCTCTAGTTTAATTAGTGCCAAATTTTAACACACCAATATTTAACAACCATGTTTTTAACAAAAACCACCAAAATATCCGGATTTACGGTATTCTGTTTATTACATTGTTGAAAATGAAAGATTGAATAAGAAGAAATGAGTAATTATGTTTTTATGTGGGTATTCAATGATGTCTATATAGTAGCAATGTGGTGACATCTGTTGTTATATCACTTCCTTGAGTAAATAAAAGCTCATGAATTGTATGCACAGTACGATGAAAATTTATTTTAAATTTCTACAACTAAAGCGTCATAATTGTAATTATAGAATTAACAGAATCCCCCATATGATATAAATAAACTATCAAGCTTTGAAATATTCCTCCCCTCAGCATATATAGTAGCTTCGGGTGGTGCGTCTGTTTAAAAAGAAATGTAGGATTTTCTTTCACTCTGATATCGCACTAAGAGTAATATAACACAGATTTTATAACGATGATTTTTTGCATGTAAACTGTTTTTACAGTGTACTGTAATATTTTAAAAATAAAAAAGTCTGTTTATTTTCGAATTCATTATTTTTCCCCCTCAATTATTATTTGGATGTCTCTATTGTTTTTCTTGGAAATCGAGTTGTGCATATGTAAATTTAACTGAGCCATTTTTACATGTACTCTGTAAAAAATTGGATTATTTGGTAACTTACAGAGGACAGGTGAGCAAATAGGTCTCTCAAAATCAGCGAATGATGAATGGAATTCTGATTTACTGTCACTGACTACCTCTTGTCTTATGTTGTTAGGAGGACTGAATGTACTCTCACAGTTGAAATGGTGCAGACTCATTTACAACTAAGCAATATATATGGAATTAATACAGTTAGTAGGTACACATGAATATTATTGCTTCAAGCACTTGTCTCGCAATAAAACTTAATATGTCGGTGATTGAGGTAAAACATTATCAGTCTCGGTATTGTATATAAACTAATGGATTTTTTGTTGACCATACATGAAAAAGTAAAATTGATTTGGTTTTTATTGAATTTACGGAAACTGTAGGGAAATGTATACTTAAGGTTAAAAGCATTCTTGCAGTTGTTGGCAAATATATTCATATTGTCATGTCAATTCTGCAATTAGATGTAAAGTACAAAATGTATCAGAATATATGTGTTTGTTGACGGTGTTATGCAAATTTCTAGAAAGAAACTCTTATATGAACTTGTTCATTAAAAAAGCTAATAATAATAGTATTAACAAACAAGAAATTCCTTTTCAGTGCATTTAGTCTGTGAACTTGCAAGATATTATGAAATATATGATATTTTTTCACTTTGTAAGAGAGAAAAGTGCATTAAAATTGCAGTCTCCAGTTTCATCACGATCAGCTCTTTGACTGGCTGTTTTGATTGTGAAATTATTATTGGTATGTTGTTCTATAGAATTTTGTCATGAAAAGATCACATTTTCGTCTCTGTTATCAAACATAGAATTGTCACAGTATATAATGTACTACCAGATGAAAATTATTTTCAAATTAGAATTTTGTTGTAATATTACACAACTGTCAATGATAAAGAAGTCAGGCACTAATTAAATTGTATGATATATGATCAGAACCTTGTAAATGACCTCACATCCCGACAGGATTAATTTGGCGATAGAAAACTGTCAAACTGAAGTGTCTACATAATAAAGATACATGGACCCTAATTTTATTTGTAGGAGTACACTCATAAATGAAGATTAATTTACCCTCGTGCACAGCTGCGTCTTATGATATTGGATTACTTCCCTTGTTTCCAGGAATATTAATGACATTAATTGTTTTTAGTGGGAATGATTGATATGTAAATGTGTTGATTTTGTCCCTTGTTCATAGTTCTATGAAATTATTACCCCCTTCTGTCAAGCATCATGAACTTTTTGTAATGATTTCAAATTATCCAATTGGTGGGTAGCACATATGCTTCAATTCATCAAAATTGTCCATCAAGTATTTGTATTAATGACTTACAAATGTACATGTACAAAGAGGGGCAGAGGAACATTTTTGAGGATTTTTTTATTCACAAATCAGGACTGTGAACTTTAAAACACTGGAAATTTGGGATGTTTTCAACAATCAGGACATAGGATTATATTTAGGAACATTTGAACTTGAGAATTAATCATCTCAGCCAGGATGAATTTGGGATGAGAAAAATTGCCCATTGATAGGTTAATATGTTTATTATTTTCATTTTCTTCTTCAAATTTTGGTAGTAATTTTTATGCCCCATCCACAAATGTGTAAGTGCATATAGATTTACCTTAGTTAAGTTAGTGTGTTTAGGTCCATTTTTCAGAAATCCATTGAGATTTATCAAGGATATTGTACCACTACAATCCCCTTATAATACTAAACACAGATAAACAACATTTTGGGTTGCATTGACCTACATTTAACGCATGAGTGACTCTGAAAAAGTTTAGCCTTTAATTTCATATCCTAGTAATCCATGGTTTAACATCAATGATATATCATCACTATAATCCTCTTACATTATATAATCAAAGTACTGTCGTACTGTTAACTTGTGTGCCTAATGGAATCGATATAGTGACTTTTGGCATATTTAGATATTCAATACTACCAATTAAGATTTATAGGTATAAGTCATGTTTATGTTGTTAAATTGGTTGCTAAACACTCAACTATAAGGCAGTTATTTTTAGTTTATTTTTCAAGAATTTGATTGGCTGTTAATTTATTATGACATCATTGATAGTTTTGCATTGTTACTGCAAGGTCCTGTGTCTTATCAATGTTTAAAACTCCTTTGTTTGTTGATTTAACTGGGGCTGCTGTCACCAGAGCTAAATTTCTGTCAATTTTCAAGCATACTTTGGATAGTTTAGGTATTGACTCCACCTATTACAGTGGCCATTCCTTTCGCATAGGGGCAGCTACAACTGCTGGTTCAGTTCATGTTGAAGACCATTTGATAAAAGTTATGGGCAGATGGTCTTCAGACGCTTATTGTAGATATATAAAAACTTCAGAGTCTGAGCTGAAAAGAGCACAAAATTCTTTAGCAAGAATTGATTAAATTGGCAAAAAATATAAATAATAATAAAGTATTATGAACAACTAACCTTTCTACAGTATATTATATTGCAAATCTATTTAAAATCACGTGTATTCCTTTTGCCATTTTGTTTAGAGTAATTAGTGATTTATGTAGTATGATGACAAGATTATATGTTGCTTTGATTTATTTTATGTAGAGAAATACAGAAATTGTTTTAGGTACTTGGCTATACAAAACATGGTATTTTGTATACTTATACTTAATTTTGGGGCACTCAGACCGCATACATTTCATGTATACAATCTGACTTATGGCCGTATTAATTAATTAATCTGGTAATGGGAATACATAATTCATTAATTCCCCAAAATTCTGTAGTTTTCATTGGTTTTGATGTACGAATGGGCAATTACATTTGTCTAGCATTTTTGCTATCTTCATCCACATCAATTTGAAGTAATGCTCTTCCGGCTCTTGTAGCACACTTGTCTTCCGGCTCTTGTAGTTGTGGCTACACCGAGTAGCATCTAACATTGCTTCCGGCTCTTGTTGCTAACTACACCGAGTAGCATCTAACATTGCTTCCGGCTCTTGTTGCTAACTACACCGAGTTGACCGCTACACCGAGTTGAGCATTATTTCCATGTGCATTACTGACATTGTTATTCCGGCTCTTGTAGCCTAAGCTGCACTGAGTAAACAACTACTTTTCTGCTCTGATAGCTTTACAATAGCTGCTACACCGAGTTTAACTATGTCAGTAATTTAGAAAATGCTGAGTCTGCCCCAAACCCAAATCTAGTATAAGTTTAGCTATTTTGTATTAAGAAGTTATGTATATAGTATAATCTTTTTGACAAGAGTAATTTTGTGTGATTTAATGTGTATGTTAATATACTGATATTATGTTTTTTAGTAATAGAAATTATTAACTACTTTAGTTTTTGTCTAATTATTACATTAGGGAGCGACATCTTAGATTTGAGAATCGGAATAGTAAGTCGACATCACTTTTCTTATTACTATACTAGTGATAAGATCCATCGTCAAACTTATACATGTAAATGTAGATTATTATATTAGAAGCTGCACTCATTGCAAATATGGGGTATATGGCAATGCATACCAAGCAGAGTTTAACAGTAACCCGTAGGTGCCTTATAATAGATCTTACGACATAAATTCTTGAGCTGATCACACACTAGGTTTATCTTGAGTTTTATCTAAGTTGTTCTCTTGCATAGCCATATCTATATGGGCATGGTTTATTGTTAAATTCTACAGAGCTCACAATTGAAAGTTAGTTGCATAACACTATGACCACCTAACAGTCAAGTACATTACAAACTATACATGAATGCTATTTGATCTCAGAATTATGATACAATACAAATGCAATATTTGGTACTACCATTCAAGTGGGGATAAAAATACAGCTGAAGGAGTGAACTGGGTTTTCTATTCTAATTCAGTATTTACAACATAAAGATGTGTTAAATTTTATAACAGTTGCAATAGCCTATGTTCTATTTTTATAATTTTGACCAAGTTTCAGTCTATATTTATAGTTACTGTGACCTTTAATTTTGATCTGTCATTTCAAATCTTTTGTTTTACATTTCTCAGTAGTCATATCCATTTATATTGGATGAATTTTCAAAAGATATTGTCTGGAAACAATATTTATTAAAAAATTGCAGTCTATTTTTGTTGTTACCTTATTTTTGACCTAGCGATCTGAAAATCAGTAGTGGTCTTTCTCCTTTCCATGTATGACTAGATGTATTGTTTAAAAGAGAAAAATACCTAAACCAAAATTTTGCCAAAATTTCAGTCTACCAATAGCTACTATGACCATGACATATAACCTATTGGGATTTCCCTCACCAACAGCAACATATATTTGGTGCCACAAAATATTGAATTTTAATTGTGATTTTACCGTGGTTGTTCAGTTCAACATGATAAATTGACATGGCAGATAGTGCCAAGTCTTTGTTCCACGGAAAACATATTGTTATTGCCTGGGTTCTCTTAGAGTGGAAAATCTCCATAATGTATCAACAATTTTCAGAAAAAAATAATTTTAAAGATGTTTTGCATCCAAGGATTCATTATAATTACATTTCATGTTATTAAAAATAATGCATGCATGCACATATTGAAATATATCATTATTTAGATATTATTAGTATTTTATTTACAGATATAAAACAAAACCTAAACATCATATATATAGGTCATACATTGAAAGCTAATATTCAAAAATGAATTGTATGCACAGTACGATGAAAATTTATTTTAAATTTCTACAACTAAAGCGTCATAATTGTAATTATAGAATTAACAGAATCCCCCATATGATATAAATAAACTATCAAGCTTTAAAATATTCCTCCCCTCAGCATATATAGTAGCTTCGGGTGGTGCGTCTGTTTAAAAAGAAAATCAATTACATGCATTGTACATTTCCAAAAATATGAAATTGATTTGGCCTGATCTCGATTGATTTTCCGATTCAAAGTGATGAAATTTACGATCTATATCGCGTAAGAATGTTATGAAGTCAGTTATACGCGAGCGATGCCAAATTATTTTCTGTTGATAGCTATACTCGGTGGCCCCGGAGGGCCATCCGAGTAAAAAGGACAAATATACCTAAAGAGCAAACCAAAAAAAAGCAATCCATCAGACAGACAAACCCAGGAAGACAACTACAAGCACAACAAATAAACTCTGAAAACGAAAAAAACAATGAACAACATGAATTCCTATAAAAAACAGGAGTTAACTCAAGTGATCTGGAAGGATAAGCAATTCCTGCTCCGTATACAGCATCTGTCGTGAAGTTCAACAAAGATAATCAGGTGATTGAATGAATTAATGATATTTCACAACTGTAGTCGTCTTATATAGTACAACACAAATCAGCAACATTTCAGTCACCACAATCTACATTTTATACTAAAGTGCTTTTATTCAATGTTTGCATTTAGAGGTATTATAAAAGAATCTATGGTAATATATTAATGATATTTCACAATTACAGTTATCTTATAATAACAACACAGCTCAGCTACATTTGAGTGACTTTTATTAAATTCTTGCATTTTAGTCTATTTCTAAAAAAAAATCTGGGATATATGAATGATATTAACAACTACAAACATCTTCTCTAGTTCAACACATGACCTACATTTCATGCTCGAGTGACTCCATTTAATTTCAGCGTTTGCTGTGGATTCATTGTATCAAATGGTGTAAAAGTTAATGTAAGCAGGATATATTATGAAACTTTCATATACACATGTATTTAAAATAATTCTCAAAATGATTTCCCGTCATAAATTAATAGATGGGAATTCTATGTGCAGGAGGACTTCTTAAAGACATACAATCTTTAGTATCTATCTACTGTAAATTTGTATTTAGATGGGTATATATTTATTGTTGCAAATATTTGGAAATGGACAAAAGTGTTAAAATATATAATGCAGTTTCATGGTTTAATGCAATAACTACCAAGAATTAAAATTCAAAGTTGAATTATTGCCATTTTAATACTGTCAAATATTTTTATTAATAAAGACATTAATTTCTGAATTTACTGTTTTAAAAATTTGTTGTAATTTCAATTCACTTAGGTTACGAGTTTGAGCATTGAAAATCATGTTAAACTTCTTTGACAATCGACAACTGTATACATTAAAAGTTATGGGAAATGTTTTAATTGCTTAATGAGGTATTATTGTCGAGCCTGCGACTTTAGTCGCAGAAAGCTCGACATAGGGATGGTGATCCGGCGGCGGCGGCGGCGGCGTTAACTCAGTTCTTAAAAGCTTTATATTTTAGAAGGTAGAAGACCTGGATGCTTTATACTTTGTATATAGATGCCTTATGTTACGAACTTTCCGTCTGTCATATGTACATTGTCCTTGACCTCATTTTCATGGTTCAGTGACTAATTGAAAACAAATTTAAGATTTTTTGTAATGTTAATTTCTCCCTTATTATGAGTAATAGGATAACTATATTTGGTATGTGCGTACCTTACAAGGTCCTCATCCCCGTCAGACAGTTTTCAATTGACCTCGACCCAATTTCAAGGATCAGTGAACAAGGTTAAGTTTTGGTGGTCAAGTCCATATCTCAGATACTATAAGCAATAGGTCTAGTATATTTGGTGTATGGAAGGATTGTAAGGTGTACATGTCCAACTGGCAGGTGTCATCTGACCTTGACCTCATTTTCATGGTTCAGTGGTTGTAGTTAAGTTTTTGTGTTTTGGCCTGTTTTTCGAATACTGTATGCAATAGGTCTACTATATTTGGTGTATGGAAGGATTGTAAGGTGTACATATCCAACTGGCAGGTGTCATCTGACCTTGACCTCATTTTCATGGTTCAGTGGTTATAGTTCAGTTTTTGTGTTTTGGCCTGTTTTTTCGAATACTATATGCAATAGGTCTACTATATTTGGTGTATGGAAGGATTGTAGGGTGTACATGTCCAACTGGCAGGTGTCATCTGACCTTGACCTCATTTTCATGGTTCAGTGGTGTGTTTTGGCCTGTTTTTCCAATACTGTATGCAATAGGTCTACTATATTTGGTGTATGGAAGGATTGTAAGGTGTACATGTCCAACTGGCAGGTGTCATCTGACCTCGACCTCGTTTTCATGGTTCAGTGGTTATAGTTAAGTTTTTGTGATTTGGCCTGTTTTTCGAATACTATATGCAATAGGTCTACTATATTTGGTGTATGGAAGGATTGTAAGGTGTACATGTCCAATTGGCCGGTGTCATCTGACCTTGACCTCATTTTCATGGTTCAGTGGTGTGTTTTGGCCTGTTTTTTGAACACTGTATGCAATAGGTCTACTATATTTGGAGTACGGAAGGATTGTAAGGTGTACATGTCCAACTGGCAGGTGTCATCTGACCTTGACCTCATTTTCATGGTTCAGTGGTTATAGTTAAGTTTTTGTGTTTTGGCCTGTTTTTCGAATACTGTATGCAATAGGTCTACTATATGTTGTGTATGGAAGGATTGTAAGGTGTACATGTCCAACTGGCAGGTGTCATCTGACCTTGACCTTATTTTCATGGTTCAGTGGTTATAGTTCAGTTTTTTGTGTTTTGGCCTGTTTTTTCGAATACTGTATGCAATATGTCTGACAGCATTTACTTTCATTAGAAATACACGACAGGCGAGACATTTTTGTGTGTCAACTCTTGTCTCAATATATGTGTGATCAATATACCAGTAAATCCATTGTGTAGGACACCTTGAAAGCTCAATCTTGACAACTATAAATCTGCTAAAATTACTAAAGGAGGTTGTTCATTCTCCTCTAATTCTCTGATTTCCTTTTGCCAATAAAAAGTGGATTTTACATTAAAGCCAAAATGTCACTTAAGCTTGTCAAAAAAAAAAAAAAAAAACAGAAAAAAAAATAAATTATCACCTTTTCCTTTCTGTATTTTTACATCTAATGCAAATTCTAATATGACATACTGCTTTCACTTTGTGAACAAACTATGTTTTGACCCCAGCAATTAGGACTTTCCTAACTATGTCATAAGTTTTAATGTTGCCAGATTGACGATCATGAAGGAGAAAAATATATTTTATTAATTTTGCTTGGTTGAATTTATTTCTTTCTCAAATTTTTTACAACATATCATATATACATGTACCCACAAGGTACATGGCTTTGTATCAGCTGTTGTATAGGTAATTTTAATTTGTCATAGAAAATATAACAAATGTTCATAAGAGATGCACATAAATCAATATACAGTTGTTACAACTAGAGTTTCTGCCAAGCATGTTTATAACGGTAAATTGCCATTCCCTTTTTTGAATGGTGCGATGCACTTTTATGCTGTGCCATGCCCTTTTTGACTTCACACCATGCCCATCTTTGATGTTTTCAAGAACTTAATGAAAAGTGAATTTTATTGTATTTTTAATAGATTTCAATTTTTAGTAATTTTTTTAAACTGAATATTTTGATGTATGCAGTGTATTGTGAATATAATATTAGGTATAACTAGTTGTTTTATGTAGATATGCCCGAACAAAATTCATGTGCCATTTCTGAAGGCTGGGAGAAACACTATTACACACTGATTGTTTATAAAGACTGAGGTTGAAGTTGAACTACAGATGAGTTGAATTATTTCTATGGTCCCATCAACTTCAAGAAAACAAGAGTCCACTGTACTTGGACTGTTCTGTAATTTCAACTGTTTTTGTAAGGGTCCTCAGGGTTTTTTATTGACAAAAGCTTTATTCTAATTACACAGCAAATGATGACAGTTTTCCCCTGCATTTGTTTGATGTCATTAAGTAAACCACCTGAGAATTTGTCACAATTAATAATAGTATTGTCCATATCATAACAATACATTTGTTTTCTGCAATCATCCAACAATTTCCATAGATCCTCATCAAATTAAAAAAATTCTATATACAGTTATTGCTAAATCTCTTTGCATCAAAAGCTTAAAGTCGCAGCTTATTTTCATTTGAATCCTGAGATTTTATATTATTTGTCTTAATCATATGACAACATACATGGATTGAAATTTGTATTTGATGATGTCTCCAGCTGAAAAATTGATTTGTTTAATTTCTAAGCAGCTGAATTCTGACAGATGAAACATAAATTGTCATACAGCAGGAGTTTTAAGATTTCTATAGAATCATTTATGCCCTCTGTATGACTCCAAACAATTGCAAGAGACATTGTTTTTTTTCTGACATAAAAAAAATATTAGAAGTGCCATCTTGTTGACACAACTTTTAATCTTTGAAGCTGATACGATCATCAGTCATAGTGGTATTCCTCTTTTGTCTCAGAATTATAATGCATTTAAATATTTAAACAAAAATCCAGAACAATCTGTAGGAAGTGTTGAATAGAAGTTTGTTTTTTACTTCAGGGTAAATATTTGTTTTATTGACAATTGCCATAGTGATTGGAAAATAAAATAGAATGGCAATCGTGTATTAATAATGATATCTGTTTAATTATACATTACGGAATGGTTTTATGACTAAAGAGTATTGTATCATTTCTAATTAGTATTTTCAGCTCGTTCTAGAAAATATTTAATATTCAGGATAGCTGATATTGACATTGATACACTGTCTATAAATATAGATAACCCTGCTGGGATGATTTTAACACTTTGTTTCAAATATCATCACTTGCTTGTTTCAAAATGATTTTCTATCATTTGTTAGCACGTTCAATTGGAAATATGACTATATTTTTAATGTGTAAAATGATAAATTGATAAACAGAGGTCCAACTTTGGATTTCATGTTACTGGTAATAATGTTTTGCGTGTGTTATGGTTCCTAAATTTGAAAACTGACAAAATGTGTAAATTTGTCCTGACAATTCATTTGTTTCAACACCAGTGTGGGGGAATGAGCTGAATTTTATGTCAGTGCCAATTTATTTTACATGGAAACTGACGTATGTGAAAATCTGATCAAAATTGATTGCTTGTGAAAGCGGAAATAAAATTGAAGACTTGTAGGAAAATTTAATTGTAACATCTTTGGTTTTTGTAATTTGTTTAATGAACGAGTTATGATCTTATTATCATCCTTGATTTCTGTTGATATTGATGATTGGATATGAGAAGAAGAGAAATATCCTGTGACATTATTTGTATAAATATCTTAACACGTTGTAACCAATTGGTATTGTGAAATTGGTAGAAACAGCTGAATAATATTTTTAATCAATAATTAACTTTAAAAAACTGAAGTTTTGAGAAGTGTTGTTTGAAATGGAAAGAAAACAAGAAAAGAAATGGAAGATGTTGCTTTGTTGTGGAAGTAATCACTGCTTAAGGTAAAAATTACTTTTGTTGTGGAAGTATTTATCACTGCTTAAGGTAAAAATTACTTTTGTTGTTTAAGTAATCACTGCTTAAGGTAAAAATTACTTTTGTTGTGGAAGTATTTATCTCTGCTTAAGGTAAAAATTACTTTTGTTGTGGAAGTATTTATCACTGCTTAAGGTAAAAATTACTTTTGTTGTTTAAGTAATCACTGCTTAAGGTAAAAATTATTTTTGTGGTAGAAATAATTATTGCTGCAGGTAAAAACCTCTTTTTTCTGAAACAATCCATATTTAGGTAAAAATTACTTTTTTGTCAGTAGTAATTGTTACTTCAGGTAAAAATTACTTTCTTTGAATTAATTGCTGCTTCATGTAAAAATTACTTAGTTGTGGAGAATTCATTAAGACAGATAAATATTATTTTTTTGAAATTATCAGTTCTAATACATTTGTCACTTTACCACAGGTTTTAATAATTTTCTTCAGGTAAAAATGATTTCAGAAGCAAATGTTGCTAAATAGCTGAAAAATGTAGAAAGTCACAGTGAACTATCTCAGATAAAAATGGTTGTGGAAGTACTAACAATTTTTGCTGCAGATAATATTACTTGTAGTTGTACAATATACAATATATATGTAGTATACATATACAGTTAAAATAACTTTGTCGGGGAGATAATTAAGCAAAAAGGAGAATTCCCAAAAAATAAGTGTGATTCTGGTTATTATTATGAAGATATAATATAGTAGGTAGGTAGGGATTTTTTTTAATTTGACAATTCATTTTCACATTGACATTCTGACTTAAACAGTGCTTATTGAAAAATTTTTTGGTAGGTGCCAAAAAATAGGGTAGGTAGGGTAACCAGATCAACAAATATTTTTTAGTTTTGGTCTAATGATTAACTTCTTCATTGAAAGAATACTTTGTTGTGGAAGTAAGTAGTTTTTCAGGTAGAAGATCAATTGCTTCATTGTGTTATGTGTGAAGTAACTGCTGCTTTGTTGTAGAGTAATACCTGCTCATGTAAAAATTGGTTTGTTGAAGGGAGTAATAATTTCATTTTTGGAAATAATTACTTTTTCATTTAAACACTACTTTTTCTGAAAGTTATTATTTCTTCTTTAGTTAATTTTTTGGTTTGTTGTTGAAGAAATTACTGCTGCCATTGATGTTGAAATAATTACCAATTCAGGTAAAAATGTCTCTGTTGATAAATCAATGCTTTATATAGATATTGTTTTGTCAGGGAAGTATAATGACTGCTTTGGGTAAAAATTACTTATTTTGGAGGTATCAGTGTCTTAGGTTGAAATTGTGTTATGTAGCCAGAATTCCACTTTACCATATAAGTAATTACTCATCAGACAAAAATTTTGTTCATTTCAAATTAAATTACTTTATTGTGTAAGCAATCACTGATCTCAGGGGTTGAAAATTTTACTAGCCTAATGTCCATGGGACAGGGCTGGTGTTCTTTGTTGGCTGACTTTATGTTTCAAATTAGTAAAATCCTGATGGGCTACTGAATTTTCATTTCGAACATATCACTACTGATTTCAGAAACAATTTTGACAGATAGTAATGATCCCGACAATAGGAATAACCTACTGATTACTTCAATATACCTAATCATGTAAATTTCAGTACCCTAAAAGTTCCTGGCTAGTAGTTTTACCTATTGTGCTTGAGTAAATTTTCTGTACTGTATGCCCTTGGCTAGTGTCTTGGTGTGTCTAGTAAATTTCATCTGCTAGGCTGTAATCAGACAAAGATATCTTTGTTCTAATTAATCATTGATCAGGCAAACATTGCTTTGTTAATTTTGGAAGTTATGATTGATTAGGAAAGAAAAATGTGGTTGTGGTGAGTAATCATTCTTTTTAGTTAAATTATACTTTTCCCTGTTGTAACTTCATGCTGAAATGATTCTTAACTTCTTAATGAAATAATCACAGCTACAGCTGGTTACTGATAAACATATAAATCATATTGTCAAAATATTTACACTAACAAAAAGGAAAAAGGTTTGAAATTTGTTGTTTCTTTTTTTATTATTTCATTGCTTCTGAGTAAGCTAATATAATGTTGGATTATACAGGGATTAAGAAGATTTAAAGATATCATGTTTCTGACATTTATTTTACTGTTGGTAGAATATTTATCAGTCGCCTACAGGCAAAGGAGAATTACAGGTAATTAAGCAATGTGACACAATGACATAACATGTTATGAGCAATATTGGGAATACTTTTGTTATAGACATCCAAAGCACTGACTACAGATAAACTTCGTAGAACAGCCACAAGTTATCTTTAGTTCACCTGGCCATAAGGGCCGTGTGAGGTTAATTGCCATCACTTTAGTCCATCATTCAGCTGTCCATCTGTCTTCCGTCTGTTCATCAGTTGTTGGACAATTCATCATTTCATCTGAAACCACTGGGCCAATTTAAACCAAACTTTGCAAGAATGATGTATGGAAGGGTGTCTATAAAAAATCCTCATTTCAATGGATAAATAATAAAATGCTCCGCTGGGCGCAGCTAGATACGACCACAGATGTCGAACCCTGAATAGTTGGGGCAATTATGAACACAACATTCAAGCTTGATACAATACTGAATTTGGATTATGAATAAATATTTGACACAGCATAGGTTTCTGACACAGAATGAATGTTGTCTAAGAACTTAAAAATTTTTAATTTACCTATTTAAACCATATCAGTATTATTTGTTTTTATATATAAATCAGAAATAACCAATTTAAAATTTAAAATTGGGCACACATATCAATTTCTTGCTATTGCGCAATACTGTGCAATTGAAAATTTCTTGAAATAATATTTGACACATAATAGGTTTCTGACACAGAATAACTGAAATCAAAGAAATTAGAATTGGTCATATGATTTCAATTTATATACAATTTTTTGCTTCTTGTGCAATATAATATGCTGTGGAGAATTCCCCCCCCCCCAAAAAAAATAATAATTTACCCCTTTTTTTAGCTTTTGTGCAATACACTATGAAGTTGCACATTGACCCCCCCCCCTCCCAAAAAAAAAAAAACAAAAAACAATAAAATTTATTGTAACCCCCCCCCTTTTTTTTGCTAAAAAAAATTTGAAATTTTCTTTTTAATTTATGAAATATGAAATGAGAAAAAAATTGCCCCCTCCCCAATTTCTCATTTACTCCCCCCCCCTAAATTTTGTTTTCAACCCCCCCCCCCCCCATTTCTTTATACTTTGCAACCATAACAGCCCATTTAAATACACCATAACATATTAAAATAGAAAATGACATCATAGTCATGGATGGCAAATTTTAAATATACATAATTTAAAAGCAGTTTAGATAAGATAAACAAAAAAGCTTCATCAGCACATTTTATATTGGCAAATTTACAATGAAGTTCATTAGAGTTATTGGCAAATTTCCAATGGAATTTGTTAATAATAAAGTTTTGATAATAGGGCACACATATCAATTTCTTGCTATTGCGCAATACTGTGCAATTGAAAATTTCTTCAAATATTTGACACATAATAGGTTTCTGACACAGAATAACTGAAATAAAGAACTTAGAATTGGTCATATGATTTGAATTTATATTCAATTTTTTGCTTCTTGTGCAATACAATATGCTGTGGAGAATTGCCCCCCCCCCCCAAAACAAAAAAATTTACCCCCTTTTTAGCTTTAATTTTGGACCCCGATTTGGACCAACTTGAAAACTGGGCCCATAATAAAAAACCTAAGTACATGTTTAGATTCAGCATATCAAAGAACCCCAAGAATTCAATTTTTGTTAAAATCAAACTAAGTTTAATTTTGGACCCTTTGGACCTTAATGTAGACCAATTTGAAAACGGGACCAAAAATTAAGAATCTAAATCACGGTTAGATTCGGCATATCAAAGAACCCCAATAGTTCAATTTTCGATGAAATCAAACAAAGTTTAATTTTGGACCCCGATTTGGACCAACTTGAAAACTGGGCCCATAATAAAAAAAACTAAGTACATGTTTAGATTCAGCATATCAAAGAACCCCAAGAATTCAATTTTTGTTAAAATCAAACTAAGTTTAATTTTGGACCCTTTGGACCTTAATGTAGACCAATTTGAAAACGGGACCAAAAATTAAGAATCTAAATGCACGGTTAGATTCGGCGTATCAAAGAACCCCAATAGTTAAATTTTCAATGAAATCAAACAAAGTTTAATTTTGGACCCTTTTGGCCCCTAATTCCTAAACTGTTGGGACCAAAACTCCAAAAATCAATCCCAACCTTCCTTTTGTGGTCATAAACCTTGTGTTTAAATTTCATAGATTTCTATTTACTTATACTAAAGTTATTGTGCAAAAACCAAGAAAAATGCTTATTTGGGCCCTTTTTTAGCCCCTAATTCCTAAACTGTTGGGACCAAAACTCCCAAAAACAATCCCAACCTTCCTTTTGTGGTCATAAACCTCATGTTAAAATTTCATAGATTTCTATTTACTTATACTAGAGTTATTGTGCGAAAACCAAGAAAAATGCTTATTGGGCCTTTTTTGGCCCCTAGTCCCTAATCTGTTGGGACCAAAACTCCCAAAATCAATCCCAACCTTCCTTTTGTGGTCATAAACCTTGTGTTTAAATTTCATAGATTTCTATTAACTTATACTAAAGTTATAGTGCGAAAACCAAATGTCTTCGGACGACGACGCTGACGACGGACGACGACGCAGAAGACGACGACAACGCCAACGTCATACCAATATACGACCGCAAAAATTTTGCGGTCGTATAAAAACATGACAGGCAGCGAGGCATTTCTTGATTCTGATTTCTTCTCTTCTAAAACTTCAGTGCCAAATCTTTTTAATGTTTTTTGGAGATCCCCTTCTAATGCTGATCAGGTAGCATACATAATTGCAGCTACAGTTGCACATAACTTTGCAATGAATTAAGCCTATGGGAAATCACAATTTCATAATTTCTTTTGAAACTACAAGGCCAGTAATCCAAAATGGTAGGAATAATGTGTGGGAGGTCCTTTATAAAACAAATTTCATTTGATTGGTCAAATTTGTCTCCGCTATTACTACGCAAAATTTATCAGAATAATAATTGGGATACCCTCTACAAGGAGTCCCTATACATGGTTATACATTGCAGCCTATAGGAAATAAAAAAAATCATCATTTCAAGGCCAATAATAACCAAAGTTGGCAGGAATAATGGGGGTAGGGGGGGGTAATGTTTTGTGATGATGCATCAATAATTAATGTTAGCGACAGCTATGAAAGATTGAATATTAAATCAATGAGTGTGCAATCACCAATATATGGCAAGTATATGAAATACATGAACATAGATGTAATGGAGAATTTCTGAAATTTTAATGTTTATTAGTTTATGTGTTAATGTAAATCTATAATTAAAGCAAAAAAAACCTGTGGAGAACATTAAAAAATGCATGTTCATGTAAATAAATAAATAAATTACAAAACCCTAATTTGCCTATCACGCCAAGAGGAGATACCTACCAAAATTTCTACAAAATACAGAAACAATCCTATATATGAAAAGTGGGAATTCATATTTCTGATATCCATACAATACATGAAATAGAAATACTTAATTACAGTTAATGGCACTACATCATAAAAATACAAACTCAGACAGCAGATGTAATCAGTTTTACAGTAAATAAACAGATTTCTGTGTTTTAGGAGAGATTATACAATAGCTTGACAAATATATAATGCAGTTTCCATGTAGTGTTGACATTAATATAATGATAATAATGGAAATTGTCTTGCATAATTCATAGAAAAGAGTTCTGTGTAGGTTTTGATATCAAATACTAAATGAATTACTGGCCTAGGTTTTCCATGTTTTGCATTGTTCATACCAAATTGTCAGAGTTTTTTTTCATGAAACATACTTTTGGTAAGAATGATACCAGTATATTTACATATGCAGATTGAGTTGATATGTTATTTCACTTCAGCTATTTACAGAATTACAGTCCTTGGACTGTATTTTGCTTGGAAATCTGTCCATAATATGGTATTATTGCGTAAGGTTTTCCATATTGGCTTAGTTATTGGTCCGAGGCAAGCCATATTGCACTGAGGCGAAGCCAAAGTCCAATATGGCTATCCAAGGACCAATAACTAAGAAAATATTGAAAACCTTGCGCAATTATACCTTTATTGACTAACCAGTCCAATATGTCATATTGACTAGTCCAATATGATCCTTTAATGCCTAACCAGTCCAATATGTCATATTGACTAGTCAATACGGCATATTTGACGGGTATGTGTCATATTAGCATACTTTGACATTTTGTATTGTATTGACAGGTTTTATCATATTTAGGCTGATATTCTATTGTTAGTCAATAATGTCGGCATATATTGACAGGATAAGGTGTATAATTAGAATTTTTGGTTTATTTTGCTTTTTATTTTGGTTGAACTTTTTTGACAAAATTATGGCCCAATGTTCTTAAATTTTCTGTCAGCATAAACAGTCTTGTTAAATTAACATATCATGTTAGTCAGGTTCTCATTATTGTATTGGTTGATGTTTAGTGTATGGTTAATGGCTTTAAAACAGTGATGAAAGAAACACTGATTTTCTATCAATTTGACAACTCATCTCTTGTTTTTTAAAATTATTTTAGGAACCCCAAATAATGTCCCCCCCCCTTCACAAACATTACAGTTTTAGGAGAATGTCTTGAGATATTGTGATAATTATCATATTTGTCAGTTGTTTGTAGATAACACATTTTATTTGAATATTTAGAAAAAAGGATATGAGCCTTATATCATATTAGATATGTAATAAAGTTTTGTGGTCAGGAAATAATTCTGTTGGATTTGTTTTGGTTTGGAAATGATAGTAATGTCTTTGTTAATAAAGTTATTGTGTAATCTACAGAGAGTCATTCTTATGTAATGTTGTTACCTGCAATTTATCAAAGGTAGTGTTATTTTTCATCCAATAATGATTTCATGAAAAAAGTGAAATTTCTATTAAGTTGGATTTCAATATTCTTAAATTGTATTGGTTGCACTCAGTTTTCACAATGTATCCAAGTGACTTTGTTTAATTTTATTTGTAATATCAAGGACAACTGAAAACAGAACAACAAAATTAAAAGCATATGACTCTTGACAAGTGCATTTTGAGTTATTTGTTACAGAAAAATTAAATGCTTATAGAATTGCTTGTTATTCAGTTTGAAAAGATTTATTTGTTTGATCCCAGTACAAATGCTCTGCGTCATTGGTAGAAAACCAAATTTGTTGTGAAAACAGTTAAATTGAATTTGTCACCATTCGTTATTCAATAAGGAATTCCTAATGAACGAAAAGCCCTTGTTTCAGTACAATAAGTCTTGATAATTCTCATATCAAACGATTCGTCTGTTGTTAAGTGAAGTCGTATTGGAATCAACTGTCGTCATTTCTTCATTACAGACATTAACTTTTTTATTCTGTGCAGCTACAGGTTTTAATTTAAGGTCATTGAGACATAAAATCTTTGTGGTTTTTGACATGGGTTGTTTTTGAGTGGTTGATACACTTTTCACTAGAAAAAAGTTTGTTAGGTTAAAAAGGGGAACTGGATGTATTGGCTACATTTGACATTTTTTCTATGTTTTGTTGCAAAATGTTACCAGTATTATTTTATTCAGAATAGTTATTTATTATTTTGGTCTTATGGGATCTTGCCTCATTAGTCTATCTTTCTTTACTTTGTCTGAGGTTACACCCCTTTATATCATTCACATGAAAAAATAACTAGTCAATATATATTCATTTAATACATTTATATGAAAATTTGATTACCAGTAAGTTTATGAACTATACAATATAATGATCAACTTATAGAAAAAAGTTAATAAATATATATATTTTACCACATCTTAAGCCTTGAATCGAATAAAGGTACAGCTTGTAAACACAGTAATGAAATTAAATTATGGATGTTAGATCTACCAGACCAAAATTTCAATCACCTACTTGGAAATTAGAGATTTGGAGGTACATGTATTATGGATCTGTATGAAGTTTGTATTATTATATCCATTATCAGGCCAATGTCATGTTCTACTATGGGTTTACAAGAACAGTCAACTTACGTAGCAAACTTAAACGATTAAGCTTGCATATCTTTAGAGTAGATTCATTAAAGTTATAAGACAGTCTGGTTGTTGTCGAGTTTGAATATCATTGGAACCACTTTTACTTCACTGTTTCTTTGAGCAAAAAGTGGTTATGAAATTACTCCCAGTGGTAATTTAGTTATGCAGGGAAAAAACACATAATATTTGCTTCGAACGTACTGATGTTCAGACAGAATAGTATTTAGTTCATAAGAGATGTAATTCGTTCCCACTAAATGCATTCAGTTCAATAGAAAAATAATTCCCTCGAATGATCGTGATAATTATTTCAAGGGAAAAAAACAATGGCTCGTGCAAACGAAATACTTATTTTGTCCTGTTTTGAAATTTTATTTCTGGAGCATGAAACAGCTATTTTTAACAAATGCAATATGTATTTCAAAAGGAAAGACAAAAATATGCTCATTATAGATTCAAAAAATTAGGTGGGAATCGGAAATTTTGGCATAGGGGGAAACTGCAATATGTTTATGTATTGAAATTCTACAAAGTGTGAAAAATGGCTCTGATTCAAAATTTTCTAGGGGAAAAAATAGGTTCAAGCCATTGTTTCCCCCTGGGGAAAAATTGGCATGGAGGAAAAACATTGGTAGTTGAAAGATGATGATTGTGAACAATGTTTTATAGATTGTCATCACATTTTTTTGTCTTTTACGTGTTGCCAACAGTATTTGTTTTTTTTTCAGTGAGACCACTACTATTTCAAATGTCATTTTAAATTAAAGACAGGTTTAAATCAAATTTGAAGTGGGATGTCGATTAAAATGATTGACTTTCTCCTGCTTCTTTGTTTTCCCCTATAATTAACTTTTCAGTTTCTATTGTCAAGGTCAGATTAACACACAAATAAAGAATGTTTTCCAGTAATTATATACTGTATTAAAGAGGTGTTTGTTATTTCCCCTTCATTACCTATAAATTTAACTATTTAAAAAGATAGTAATGTTTCCATTGATGTTTATTTTGGGCATATTAATCTTCATGATTTGTTAAAAATTTGTAATTTCAAGGATACATTTAGTTTGGTATTTCTATAACACATAACCATATGTTTAACAGTCACCAAAATTTATGTTTAATATTAGAAATTCATAAAACTTAGTATTTAAAAAAAAATGTAATGAATCTGTAATATGATCAGGCTGTGATTTGAAATACTCAGGTTTCAATCATTAAAACAAAAATTAAAGCCATTTTATCACAATTTGAAAGTGGCATGTCATTTGGAATTCACGATTCAGTGTGAAGTTAAAAATCTAGAAGATGAGAAAGAAGAATATATATCTCCTGACATGATGGCTAGTTGTGCAATGACACTCAATCTACATCAATAAAATAAAATATAAATAATCTAAAGAGGATTGCCACATTAGCCTAAACTTATCATCCTGAGGGTCCTCGAAATATGAAATGTACAAACACATATACAATAAAAAAATTACGTGGCAGATTGGTCTCAAAGGATAAAATAAAAACTGACAAGTTTGTTAATAAAAAAATAAAAATACAGTCCGATGGATTGGACAGAAAACTTAGTTTTAGAAATAGAACTATAACTGTTACTGAAATTTAATAATATCTCTCTCAAGCATTACTCCCTTCTTAGTTTTTTTTGTACTTCAAACATTTAAATTAATGATATCAATAAAAAAAAGGAGGGAGAACGATAGCCATTTAGATCATTTTCTCTCCTCCCCTCCCCACATTAAATTCAAATGCTTGCTCCCTTATCATTTTTTCCCCCCATACCTTTTTGCATTATTATTTGCATTTGGTGCTACAAAGTTGGTATTATAATTTCACGCCATTTCTGAAACTCCTACAGGGTAAATAAACGCCACCTTTTGTCTACAAGTTTTTTATTGTAGCTCAATTAGATAACGGATACCTACCCACCATTTCTAACATCAGTCTCCTAAGGTGAACAATGTTTTATCACCCTATGGTATTATCAGGAATGATTTTTCCTGTGCTTACATCACCTTTGATACCTCATTAGAGATGAGACTGATGAATTGTAATCTCTGGAGGACTGGAGATAATAAAAACAGTGGAAATATAGATTAATAGATCTACTGATGTATTTCTTTGTCTCTTAGATATAGCCAGTAATTATGACCTGGTGGATTATAAGGTTAAAATCACTTGGAAAGGCTACTGTATGATTTTAAATAGCAATTATTTAATATTTTTGTGATTTGTAATTGAATATTGATGGAAAAGCTGTAGTTTTATTCCATAAAATCAAAGGCTTTATGGTAACTACTACTGATGTTTCGTCACATAATGATTATTATTATATTGGTTTTTTTGATAATCAGTCACATGATCAGTGTTGTTGTATTACAAAGCTATTTAGCTCACCTTGCCAAAGGAAGGTCCTTTACAAACTTTGCATAAATCTTTCTAGTCTGTGAAACAAAATGGCCGCCAGAAACCTTTATATGTTCTGATTGGCCGAAATTTAAAACTTCTCCATTGAAACTGTTTAGACAGTGAACTTATAATTGGTATGAAGCATTTATAGAAGATCATTTACAAAGTTTCCAGAAATCAATCTAGTCTGTCAAATCAAATCAAAAGTTTGTGACTGCAAGGTGAGCGATACAGGCTCAGCCCACTGAGCCTCTTGTTTTGTTAGTTTCCAGTAGAAAAACATGGTTGGACAGTTAAGAGTGTGGCTCCAAACAGTTTCTATGCAATAACTTAAGCATGCAATGGAACTTTTTTGATATTTAGATATATTTCTAGTGAAGATCAGGTTTGATTGTGATGATTATTGTTATTCCTGTGTTACCATTGAAGTTGTAACCCAGCCAAGTTTTTTTACTTAAGCAGTTTTTGGATATTTCTCTCTAGTTTGTTTCCCATAAAATCTGTGATTTGGCATATACAATGACTTTGTGAGTAACCAAAAAGACCACAATTCTGTGCATGACCTGCAGACAACAAGAATTTTCATGCAAATTGGCCTTGCAAAAACACAAGTTGACGACATAATTTGGTCTACGAAAAAAATAAAAAATTAAAAAATCCTCCCACCTGCTGCATATTTTTTTTTTTAGAAGGGATTGATGATAATCTACATGTATCAATAAACTTGATGAATTGGCCTCACTAAGATGCCTACAAGGTGTACCTAGATACATGCTGTTTTTATGTCATCCTGGAGGGGAACAAACAAGTAATATGAATAGTATAGAGTAAGAAGCCTTAAAGCATTTAAACATAATAGGATTTCTTACAAACTGTGTTGAATTATTCATTGTGTTTGGTTCAGTCTTAAGAAATTTCTTTCACAGCTGCCAGACACAATACAGCACAATGACTTTAAATGTTGCATTTTGAATGAGCTATACTATATGAAACTTGGCAGATATAAGTGTGATGATATTGATGTTGCTAGGCAGACTGCTTGGGCAGATTGGCCTGTACTCAGGCAACAAGTGTTGTGATGTCTCTGCAAATACATTAACTAAACCATATTAAGTAGCAAGGAATACTGTAGAGCGTACATGTTATTTTTCACAATTTTGATAAATAATGGATTTCCAGATGATTCGGTTTTTAAATTTTGGCCAGTTAAATAATGTCTAAATGCATCGTTATTAAAGCTCCAATGAAATTTGGCACAAAAAATCAAAATTTCAGCTAATGAAAATAAGCCTGTTAATGTTCCCCTACAGACTCGATCCTCTGTCCTTGGATGGCAATTTGGTTTTGTTTACTTATTATATTGTTATTGTTTATCGGGACTAATTGACTTCATGTAAAATTCCATCAGATAAATAATTCTGTTATAGGAAAGAGCAATCAGTTTTAACACAATTATAAATGACAGATTATCCTAAATTTTATACCGTAATTATTCTTATCAATGTGTACTGTTCTGAAAATTTTTGTCTTTGGAAAATTTGTCATTGTGTATTTCTTATAACTAAAATATTGTCTAAAAAAAAAAAAAAAAAAAAAATACAGGGCAAATTTTAAGATATAAGTAGTAAAATAAATTTTAGAAAGAAATTATGGATGCCAATCTCATAGCATTGCCATTTACTTACCCCACCAATCTCATAGCATTTCCATTTACTTACCCCACCAAACTCATAGCATTGCCATTTACTTACCCCATTTCAGATATTATTGCATGAATTCATTATTCTGAATCTTAGAAAATAAAAAATAATGCAAGAGTAACTAATGTGATTAGTCCTTTAATTAATTAATTTGATTTAAGGCAATTAATTATTTAAATACTCTGTCACATTTTTTGGTTTTCTGAAAATTTTAGAACATACCATATTTATTTTATTTAATATTTTTAAATTTTGTGTACAAAGATGACTGTGTATCACTGGCCTCACTAGTGCTCTGTGATATTTTCAAAATGTTATCATGTTTATAGCGCACCTTGTGGTTTAATAATTTAAAAATCTGATTAGGTTTCATTTCTATGTTTTTTTTTAAATATGTAACAAGGAAAATTTTAAGAAAATTATTATAGCAATGTATCAGATTATTCGATCTGTACATTAGGACAAATACGGTAATTGATATAACCATTGATTGGGATGATAACAATATTTACCTTGGTTCTCATTGTTAATTGAGTTGTCAGGAAATTTAATTATTGGGGAGAATTGATGAAAAAATGGACTTACAGCGGATTGACACTTAACTGACGATAGATTGTCTCCATAAGTTGTTATCAAGTTTTAGACATAAAGTCGGTCTTTGTTTCAGATAGATCACATATTCAGGACTTCAATATTACTATCAGTGAATGTTTTATTGATAGCAGAAACTTGATTTTAAGAAAATAGCGGAGCAAGAGTAAACATAAATTCATATCAAATTCATGCTGCAATAAAATATTAGAATACATTCTTAAGCAAGAGTCAAGATTTTAAATTAAAAAATTTTAAAAACCACATCTGTATTTAATTTTTAGCTCACCTGGCCAAAGGCCGTGTGAGGTTTTGCCATCACTTTTCGTCCGTCGTCCGTCCGTCCGTCGTAAACTTTTAATTCAAACATCTTCTCCTCAGAAACCATTTGGCCAATTCCAACCAAACTTTGCATGAGTGGTGTATGGAAGGTCCTCAACAAAGTTTCCTCATTTAGTTCTGATTGGTCAAGAAACATGGCCACCAGAGGCAATTCTTGTTTCTGATTGGCTGATTTTCAAAAATCTTCTCCTCTGAAACGGCTGGGCAGATTGGATCGAGGCTTCATAGGAATGATATATGACATGTCCTCCACAAACGATCCTCATTTTATATTGATCCGATGAAAAACATGGCCACTGTTGCTAAAAATAGAACATAGGCGTAAATTGCTGTTTTTTGCTTATAACTCAAAAACCGTTACAGATATCGAAAATCTGACATGGGGTAAAATTGATCAGCATGACAAGATATACCTACCCTGGAATTTTGAAAGAAATTCCAAAACCCATTTAGGAGTTATTGCCCTTTTTTCATCAAATTTTCAAAATTTTAACATTTTTGTCATTTATCTCCAAAACTATTTGAGATAGAAGTGAAATGTAAATTTGAAAAATGTTTGCCATGTTGAGATCCACCTACCCTGAAATTTTAAAGGAAATCCCAAAACCCATTTAGGAGTTGTTGCCCTTTTTTTGTCAAATTTTCAAAATTTTTTCATTCAAAAATCTTCTCCTCTGAAACCGCTGGGCCGATTGGTTTGAAACTTAATAGGAATGATCTATGACATGTCCTCTACAAACGATGCTCAATTCATTTTGATCTGACATAAAACATGGCTGTCGTAGCTAAAAATAGAATATAGGGGTGCATATGTTGTTTTTGGCTTATAACTTAAAAACCGTTACAGATATCAAAAATCTGACTGAAGTAAAATTGATCAGCATGACAAGATCTACCTAACCTGAAATTTTGAAAGAAATGCTAAAACCCATTTAGGAGTTATTGCCCTTTTTTTCGTCAAATTTTGAAAATTTAACATTTTTCGTCATTTATCCCCAAAACTATTTGAGATAGAAGTGATATGTAAATTTGAAAAATGTTTGCCATGTTGAGATCTACATACCCTGAAATTTTAAAGGAATTCCCAAAACCCATTTAGGAGTTATTGCCCCTTTTTTGTCAAATTTTCAAAATTTTAACATTTTTGCATTTATCTCCAAAGGTATTTGAGATAGAAGTGAAATGTAAATTGAAAAATGTTTGCCATGTTGAGATCTACCTACCCTGAAATTTTGAAGAGAATCCCCAATTCTATTTAGGAGTTATTGGTTTGTGTAATTTGAGGTTTGGTTCTGTTACATTTATTTAAGGTTCACCCTTATTCCTGGTCAATTTTATCAACTTCCTGCCAGGACTCCAACAAATATGTTTTGGTTATAGGTTTATTTGAGTAATTGGAGTTTTAAGGAAAATAAATTTTGGTAAAGGACTTTTTAAGTAGTTCAAGGTACCCAATTGATTGACTAAAGATTTACAGCATATGGGGTTTAATTCTGATTTGAATTGTATTGTTGACAGTGGTAAAATGTCATGTAGTGAAGAATTGGAGTGGAAGTTTACCAGTCTGAGGAGTTAGTACCTCTGTACCAGAAATTGGATAAATATGTGATGCATTCATTTGTTTTAATAACAATGAAATGTTATTCCTATAAAAAATTACATATTATTGATTTAGAACTGCCAACTGGGTAGCATTTGGAAGTAGTGCCAGGGCAGAAGCTTACAACTGTGGGAAAATTTGGATTTTTATATTTTAATTAGGCTACAAGTAACTGTAACTTAAATAAAGAAAATTTTTGCATATAATTTGCTCCAGAAACCTAAAGAACTAAGTACAGCTAAATACAAGTAAAAGTTCTTTGCATGTTGATTGTGAATAAATACATAATTTGTATGTAGACATCTGTTAATGGAACGCTAATGTTCAGGATATATCACTCTGGTTTATATAGTTATTAGTTCATGATAATTGGGACCTTATTCTCATGTACAAGCTTTGTCATTGTTCTAGTTCTAGTTCATTGTTATAGGAGTAAGTCATATGAATGTAAAAAAACATTTTATATAGTCATTATTGGTTTTGTTGTTCTATAGATAATTTGAATAACATGGATAAAACATTTTGCTTTAACATATGTGGAAATGTTATATACTAATGTTATAAGGTAAGACACCGAGTATAAAGCTTGCTATAATGCTGAAAAGTAACAGTTTTTTCAAGTAATGAATATTCAGCAAATTTCCATGGGTGATGGATATGCTACAATTCTGTGAAAATTCCACTGGTATATTTATGTGACAATGTTCTAGTATTCAAGAAAATTGTAAAGCATTTAGGTGACATCTTATACATTTGGTACCCTTTCTTCATATAAGCAGTCATAAAAGAATCCTGGAGTATAACATTTCAATGGGATCAAAGGATTTATTTTTTGCCCAGGGATAACTATTCCAAATAAAACATTTGATGGTAAAGGAACTTTACATGTACTTAATTATGAACAACTTATTATACCCCTGCTCAAAAGGAGAGGGGGGTATACTATTTTAACCTTGTGGTTCCATCCATGCATGCGTCCATCTGTCCTTAACAAAATTTTTTCGTCACACTTTTCTCTGCAACTACTCATCACAGCTACTTGTGATATTTTGTCACAAGCCTTCTATAGGTAATGCGGGGCCTTGGTGGCCGAATGGTCTAGGTAGTTCGTCATGACTACTAGTGATCACTAGTCTGTCAACACAGGTTGCGAGTTCGAATCTCACCTGTGGTGGGGTGTATTCGACTCCGATCTAAATTGACAAGGATTGCCAATTTTCCTACCGAAGGTTGTGGTTCTCTCTGGGTACTCCGGCTTCCTCCACCAATAAAAACTGGCCGCCGCGAAATAGCCAAATTTGCTGAAAACGGCGTAAAACCCCAACTAAAACAAAACAAAAAAATCTATAGGTAATGCCATATCGTGGGATACGTTTTTGGTCCATGGTGACATCAACTTTCTGTTTGACGACTTTGTTTATTTTTCGACCTTGTCGCGGCGGGGGTATCACTTGTGAGCTATGGTTCGCACTACATCTTATTGTATATGTTTGAGGATTTATCTAACCAGAATTTTCCAAAATGAAAATTTTTATCAGCCACAGGTATGCTCTCATGAGATAATAATTTAAAATGGAGCTTTGAATTTAATTGTTGCTGTCATTTAGGACAGTATAAAAAGGGAGATAACTCTCAGAAACAGAAAGCAACCACCATAAAATATTTTAACGTATTTAATCAATCCACACATTTAGTATAATATGGTCGTTGTGATAACTGAAAGTTGATACAATTATGAACCAGAACAATCTGGTATCCAGTCTTATAAATTGTAATTAAATAAAACGATAAAAGGCTATCCTTCATTGGTGTGTGTCAGTCAGTAGATTGCTATTGTATTTGAATCTTTTAATTCTGAATCACGAAGAACGCATTGACTGTAATGGGTTTGACAGTGTTTTGCCTCAGTGTATTGGAAATTTGTAGGATTGTATTATTAATTTTTTGTGAATAGCAAATTTTGATTGAAATGACCATACCTGATTATGAATATATCATATAAAGGGAGATTACTTGGCTTTTGGTGTAATGTTTAATGAGTTATACATGAAACAGGAATTAGCGTTGTATATCACCTGTATTTTTACCTGTTCACTTGCATGATACCTGTCTTTGTATTGAAAAACAGAAGAAAATTCAAACAAGACGGGTATTTTCAATAGAGATTATTGATTCTTAAAATTTTTAAGGATATTTTGTGATGATGAATTTACTTTCATCTGATGATGATTTTTACTTTCTTTAATGTAATTTTTTATGGATTTTAGTAGAAAATATGATGGACGGTGTGTCAATTTTATATTTTTGTTAATTAAATCATTTGATATTTGGAAAATCATCACATCAGAATTTAATGAGAAATGTTGCTTTTGTTAAGACAAATAAATGCAGAGTGTCACCAGATATTTTTTTCGTTATGACGGATGTTAAATACAGTATTGAATGTAACATATTAAAGACTTTATCGCTAAGAGATCATCAACCTTAGATTACTTACATGTTCCAAAGAGAAATCTTACAATTTACGAGCTTTTAAAAATACCATAGATATACAGAACAGGGATGGAAATTTTATAACATGTGTTTGCGTAGCATTTCTGTGTGGATGTTAGAAATAGCTAAAGCTTGGAACATAGGAGAGGAACAGTAAGTTAAACTTCAGTTTTCTTAAGAAATGAATTTTGAGTGTTTTTTTTTTAAATTTGGCTATTTTTGTCAAATGAAAAATTTTCTCTGATGATAATTATGATTATAGGCCAAAACAAAATAATTATATGTCTGTTTAAGGTTCCATTGTGACAAAAAATAGGGTAGGTAAGTAGGCAAAATAATTTTTATTTGAAAAATTATATTACAAAGACCCCTATGGGAGAAAAAATGGTTTTATTAGGGAAATAATTATATCAGCAACATTTTTGGTCCTAAATTGGGAATAAAATGGCTTAGGGTAGGCACAAAACAAAAGATAGGTAGGGTAACCTTAAACACAAATATATTTTTTTTTTGCCTTATACATGCATATTCAATTCCTTTATTCTTAAAGTATCTAGATTCTCATTTCTGGTAACCATCACAAATGTGTATTGAATTTTATTTTATTTAGATGGAAACAGAGTTTTCTTTAATTTTCTTAGTTATTACAGATTTCAGAATTCTTTGAAATACATATCTTAAATTGTGTAAATTAGAAGAAAATAATTAACCGCAAAATTTGATATCTTCATTGCAACAAATATTATTAAACATTGAAAATTGATATCACTAGTAATAAAAGAATCCATAGAGTGTAAAATTTCAATAGGACCAAATGATTTATTTTTTTGCAGAGGGATAATCATTCAAAATAAAAAATAAGTATTAAGAATGAAAATCTCTGCAGGGAGTAGAATGTCAAATAATGCTTAAATTCATACAGAACAGTACATATGTACTATATTTTGCAAAATGAGAATTATTGTCAATTTTGTCAATGAAAAATTTGTAGTCTTCATAGAAACAGTTTCTTCTCAAAAACAAATCTTAAGGATGTTTGCTGCTGAGTTTCAAAATAACAAGCTTTTCATAACACTGATAAATATCGATGGTGGATTAATAAAGGAACTAAAAGAGCAAAAAAAATTATAGGTCTGGGTGCTTGTTTTTGAGATGTAAGCCACTGAAAAGTTGCCAGTAAAAATATGCTCTCTTGATTTTACATAGCTTTATCATTGACAAGTTTTATTTCTCAAAAACCATTAGGGACAAGATCAAAAGTTCAATGTAGGATAAAAAACTTAATTCACATAGTTTTTTCACTGAGTGTTAGCAGGGAAAAATAATTTATGGCATTCAAATAGATAAAACCAGATGATTCTGAACATCTGACAAAAATTCAAAAACATGACCAGAGAACATCCTTAAGTAGGATGGCACAAATTGTTTCTAGAAATGAATAAAAAAGTTGTTAATTTTACCTTAATTCATGCACAAAAAAGGAGAGAAAAAGTTAAGCTTTAGTTTATTTAAGTATTGAAATTCCAATGAGTTCTATTAGACTTAAAGTAAATGTATTTATTTTAATACAATGTAGTAAGATCTTGTGGAAAAGACCATTTGATGATTTTAAGTGGACTTACGGTATTATTTCAAGGACACTCAATATAGCTAATAGTAGTTTTTCATAAACTTTACATTTTTCCTAAATTCAGTGCTCATAGATTGAGGTAATGTTGATAAGCTTTTCAGATAGTTTTGCAGTAGCAGGCACTATCAGTTAAACAATTGAATTTTGGCCATGTATTGCATCTATAGTATTGAAACCTGTTTATGGGCTTATATTATGCAACAGAACTATATTTTTATTTATTCATGTATCACTAATTTAATATTGAAGACAGTTTATTATTATAGTATTAATAAATGGGTGTTTTCATAATGGCCCTGTTATATGTCCAAGGTCTGTAAGAATGGCCTGAGGATTGCTGTAATGGCCCGAGGCAACGCCGAGGGCCATTACAGCATCAGAAGGCCATTATTACAGACCGAGGACATATAACAGGGCCATTATGAAAACACCCATTTCTTAATACTTTTATTAACCAGTTTGTATATAGTATTTGCATTAATCCGAATAGCACAAATATAATGGTAAGTAAGCAAAACTTGTGAGAACAGTTTTAAAGATTAATTTCAGATAGTTTTTTTCAAACATATGTTTTAAAAATGTTCTAGTTTGCTCTTCCGGAAATTTCCAAGTGGAGTATTGAACAAAGCAGCCATTTTGAAAAAGCCGTAATAACCGGTTATTATGAACAAAATTCTGTAATGGCCCGGTTATTATGAACAAAATACTGTAATGGCCCTGCTGTAATGCATTCATTTTGCTCATAAAGATAAGGCATTTTTAACGTATTTTACGCTATTGGTTAATAAAGCTGGATATTGTGGTACAATAAAAACAAATATTAGTTTAGAATTTTTTCAACAAACCTCCTTGAGGTCTTTTTTTTATATTTTACAATATCATATGTAGGAATCTTTGACAACAAGATATTTAGTTTAAGAAATAATTTGTTAGATTTAATGCTCAGTTAGTGAGTAATTTGTTCCAATATAAGACCTCTTACCTCACTGTATATAATCACCAGCATGACAATTTTTACTTCATTTGTTCACAATAATTTGTTTCGTTAACAGTGAGGAATTGACAAGCCACTTTATAATAGCATGATATCAACATTATAATTCCCAGTTTGTATCATAGCTCAAAATTCACCGTCTGCTCAATTAAATTACCATAATAAAAGTTTGTTGATCTTTGCCAATCATTTTTTTAATTTGAAAAAAATTTCACAGTTTTTTTATTGGCACAATTACGTTTTTTCTATTGCTAGTGGAAAATGTGGTTTTGTCTTTGAAAATTACAAGTTATTTTTGTATAAAGATAAATGGTTTCCTATTATTAATAAATTGAAGCTTAAAATCTTTTAATTTTCTGTTTTTAAATTAGACTCAGAATATATACTCCCTGCATTGCAGTAGTGCTACAGTTCATTCTGTTCTATTAAATTAGATTCCCTTTCGTTGTGGTCCGTTATAGAACGGTTTCATCCTTATTGAAATCATTATAAAGTGGTATACAAGGGTTTTTATCCTGCAACTCGCTTAATGCAGGAATTCACTGTTTTCCTGCGATTTTTGACAGTTTTATGTTTCAGGATAAACAGAATATGTGTACATTGTCTCTTAACATAAAATGTATTCGAACTCAGCAAGCGTTGCATTTCTACCTGTTTCTAAGCCTTGTTCGAATTTAGTTCATATTCCGAGACAACAACACATATTCTATATTTATACGTCTGCAAATATTTGCTGTCATATTCGTAGTTGTCGGCGTCCGTAGACAGTTAGGTTTCCAATCATTTATTTTTGTTCTGTTGAACATGCCCTTTATCAAAAAAATTATGCTATAGTCCTAAAGAAATAACTATTAATCCAGAATGTCTTTAATTGGTCAAGCAATACAGATTTTTTTTTCACTGTTTTACAAAAGAAAAAATATGACACTATTTATCTATAAATCTGGAAAAAATTGATATTTTGGCTTATTTTCTTTCCAATTTAATGAACTGTCAAGTATGGATTGACAATGAGGTCAACGTTTCACTTCTCAAGGTCAAAGTTTCACTTCTCTAGGTCAAAGTTTCACTTCTCAATGTCAAATTGTATAATAACTATAGCAGTCTTTGAGACATAAATCCGGTCAGTCCATAGATAAATTATTCATTCACCTTATGTTTTCATAAATGTGATAAATGCAAGTACGATGGTTTTGGTGGTACATGAATAGTCAGACGTGTCTGTTTGATCCTTGTACAAAATAATACATGTATTATAAAGTCATTTCTATAAATATCAATAAGCTTTCAGCAGATGAGATTCATTAAGCTTGTTGATAAGTGTCGTAATAGCTTTTCCTTGTGATTTTATGTGTTGTTATACATGTAGATACATTTTGAAATTCTAATTTACAAAATCAGAAATATAACAAGTGTATAGAAATATTATATGGCAAGCTGTATGTGTCATGTTATGAAAAAAGACCAATGATGTAACTTTTAGTTTAAGTTAATATTGATTTCAAAATGAAAATAAGATAATTGGTATAAGAAGCTAATGGTTGACATTGCACTCTAAAAAGTACTGGTAACACACATTATTAATTTTAGATTTATATGTAACATGTTGGTGTACTGCTTATTGAAATTGTAATCTAACTACATGTTCAAATAATAATTTAGACATGTTTTGTTAAAAAAGATATTTATTTATTGGTAAGTATGCAATAATTTTATTTATTGGTAAGTATGCAATAATTTTATTTTCGATAAAAAATATCCAGTATTACATTAGCAATCATAATTTCCTGTACCTAATCTTACGTTATTTAGACATTTTTGAAAAATTCATGAAAAGCTCTCTATATATCATATATAAAAGTTTATGGAAAATTAGAAAAAATACCTCCCTTAATCCTGATTTTAATCATGTTACCACAAGCACACAATGGTTATTTTTTTTATCTTGGCCCAAATAGGAAAAAAGTGCAGTCTCTAACATAGGTTTTTTTTTCTTAGACTTTAAGGTTATGATTTATCTTCTTCATCAAATTCATTGAATTTTCCATAAAATTGTCAAAATTCTGTTATAATTTCTCTGGATTTTAGCCCAATTAAAGTTGTGCATCAAAATATAAGTTTTATGAAATGTATTGTTCATATGTGGAAATTGATCATACAATCAGCATTGTTTTTTTGTAAGAAAAAAAAAGCTAAAAATTTATGCATTCAATTACCCCCCCCCCCCCCCCCCCCCTCCTCCAAAAACAAATTAAAATTTGTATACAGTTCACTTAAACCTTAATTTTAATTTTTTTTTTCCCCTTTTCATCCAAAAATTAAAGACTGTAATTTGATTTTTTGTTCAGTATGACAGTACACGTTAGGAGCACAATTAACAGTCAATGTGCATAGATGTGTAAATGTATTTCTAATATAAAAGAAACATAACACGTTAAATGCTAGCAGCTTGATTTTATTTTGTTCTAAATGAAAAATTATTGTCAGTGATGACATTATATTGAGGATCAAGACTTGACTTATTGTATCTTATTTCAGCTCTATCGTAGAGCGGAAGATTTAGTTTATTGTTTATTACATTAACGGTAATTGTATCATCGTTTTTACTCTTCATTAGATTTGGTCAATACAAAAGTCGGTCACATTTGTCAAATTGAACCAATTTCTTAGAAATATTATTTACATCCAGGGTACATGTACAGGTATTACAAATTTCTATGGAAAAAAATAGTATTTTTGAATCTTCACATTTTGAATATTTTATTTTAGTTATGCTATTTGTTCTGAGGTAGGTTAATGGTTGTAGAATATAATCTTCAGATTCAAATTTTTTAATGCTTCACTAGTTATTTCAGACATTACTATTTTTGTTGAAAACTAATGGTGTAAAAACATTTCTTTGAGCTTGAATGTTCCATATCGTTTAAGTGCTTGAAGTTCTACATGGTAATTGAGTACGGAAATCTACTTAGATGTATTAAATCTAATGGAATACAGAAATGGGGAAAAAATGTCATAGGATGATATGGATTCTACTACATAAATATGTATAATGTAGATTAAGCTTTCTTGTTTAGTAGTAATCGGTTGGTTTGAGGATACATGATATTGTGGTCTTGTGATTTTCTATTTTTAAAGAACAAATTACACAGTAGAACTCTGATAGCTAGGACTCAAAGGGGCCATCGAAATCTGTTAAATTTATCGGTAATTGTCCCCTGCAAACGCAAGTGATTGGGGGAATATTGTAAAAGTATCCGTCTGTCCGTCCCAAAGACTTTGTGAACCCAAATGCTCTGAAACTGTTTGACGAAAATCTTTCAAAGTTTGAAGGATTGTTTGCCATCATATTTATTAAAAATTAACAAGAACTGAGAGTTTATAAAAAAATTTAGACATAAAAGAATTTAGATGAGGTATATATATTTTAAATGGAATTTGTTTCCAATTTTGCTTAAATATGATCACCATTCTGATTGTGTTTATATCCTGTTGCTCATTTAACAGGGCAGATAATTAATCCTCTGATGTGAACACATGATAAATCATCTATGCCTTTTCCTGAGGTCTTTCCTTTCTCTAAATTGTTTATTAATACAGTTTTACATTTTATAACGGTATTCCAGCCACTTTTATGATCTGAATAACTCATTTTTCTAATCTTTTCAGAGAATCATTTTTCAATAAATAAGGCAGTGATGACTACATTTCCATAATTGGCGATATAACCAAGAGCATAAATAACTTAGATTTAGTACATCGTATAAATGTTTTATAAATTTAAGGCTCGCCTGATGTATGATCCCAGCCTGAAGCATAGCTTTGGTAATACTGATTAGAACAGCAAAAATGAAGTATATTGAAAAAAATTTTGCTTTACATGTATCCTATTAGATATTTGTCTATATAATGACTTTTTAGGAAATATATAGGTTTTTTTCCTTGTAACTAGAAAATGTATTGAAAGGTGATGAGATAAACTTAATTAAATGTTGGTATATGTTTGTAGATTGGAAAAAATATATGACATTTGTGTCACTGAGTCGGTATAGTGAGGATGATAAATGCTCCATATTTCAGTTTGAATCAGTTTTTATAAGAAACTTTTTTTTTATTTTCTTATAAATTTTGAGATTATACAAAAATACAATTAATAACTAAATATAGTGATTTATGTTTTCTTTAATAATCTTATGCCAGGCATAATAATTTTAAGCGATTATAAAATTATGGAAATTTTATTGAAAAAAACATTGGTTAAATTTTAGAATTAAAATTCAGCCATTATTAACTAGATTTTCCAAAGAAAAAAAATTCAGTTATTGGTTTTGTAATGTTAGGCAGGTGGATGGGTAGGTTGATTGAAGGATGGGCTGGCAGGTGGATGGGTAGGTTGATTGAAGGATGGGCTGGCAGGTGGACGGCTCCAAATTGATTGAAGGATGGGCTGGCAGGTGGACGGCTCCAAATTGATTAAATGATGGGCTGGCAGGTGGACGGCTCCAAATTGATTGAAGGATGGGCTGGCAGGTGGATGGGTAGGTTGGTTGAAGGATGGGCTTGCAGGTGGACGGCTCCAAATCTAAATGATGGAAATCTGGTTTGCTTTCATCTTTTCAAATCATGTCTCTGATTGGTGTGTTACCAATTACAAGGTCACGTTGTTGGGGATGTCATTGGCAAAAGCAACAATTCCTATTATGCAGGATTAATAAGCTGTATTTTTACGTTAGGAGAATCACATTTTCACATTTATAGCTATGATTGTTCAGTAATATATATCTATAATACTAAATTTACGAATTAGCCGAATAGGCGGCAAAACGCGTGGTTCAAAATAAACGATGTATGGTTCAGATTATAAAGGTTATTATCGGATTTGACAATCTGCATTTATAAATTTTAAACTGCAGTTTTGTTTATGTGCAAATGGAGTTTGCATGGACTTTTCGGGTATGAATTCTCCCAACATATCCCTTAGAAGGTTCTCGAATGCATCATTTTAACACATTGATTTAAATAAACAATTATGCACATATTTTAAATGTATTTTTGTTTGAAATTACGGAAGAAGAATAAAACAAATTAAAAACATTCTCCTTCGAGTGGGATGTTTCCGCTTCAAGTATTCAGGATTGTTTTTTTCTACAATCCTTAAGGTTCCATCATAGTCAAAATCTATGACGAAAATACAACAACTTAAATTGTCAATATGTTTATGTTACAATTAATTCTGAACTGGAACTTGATGAAAAGCTTTCATTAAATACACATTTCATAATGCATTACCTTTTTAATTTCACAAATAAATCCAATAGACGATAAAAGCATTTTTAATGTGTGGCTGAGTGTGCTGTCCACGTTTATAAAGATGTCCGAGATAAATTTCGTCATTAATGATAAAGTAGACCATTTGTTAAAAATATTTTTATCTAGAGCTTACAGGGAATTGTACGGTAGAGCTATATTTAGACAGGTCACATGACAAATAATGTAAAAATGGATAATGGCTGGTTTTATCACTTTGTGCAAAGTAAACATCCGAGCAATCCAAAAAACAACTAAGTTAGAAATTCCTCTGAATTTTGCCTTACTTCTTCATAATCTTCAAAGTTCACAACCTTTACAGTTAGGAGAAATTGCGTTTCCATTTTGGTAATTCTACGTGGCATACAGTCTACTTCATCAGTGGATACATTTTCGGTAGTAACAAACAACCATATGACAATTAGGTCACGTTGACCTACATTTCACGCTTCATTGACTTTGGTTAAATTTTGCATTAACATCCATTTCTGGAATACTACAGCATATATAGACATGAAACTATCAGTTGACACCACCTACTTGACAGGAAAGTTTATGGGAAGCCTGCCACAACATCCACATTGAGTTACTGTTCCACGAATGCCATGGCCGCAAAAACTTTTTAAAGTCAATATGGCCACCACAAAAAAATGCTTATTTTCCCGCGCTCGCGCGGGTTCAATGTCTAGTATATATTAAAGGTAATAAGGTCACATTGTTGAGAGAATCATTGGCAACAAAATTGAAGTTGAGAACAGGGATTTTTATGCGGGAGAATTATGAGTAAATACTGTGTAATAAATAACCGGGGTAAATAATAAAGTGATTAAATGTAATTATATAATGTCCTTGTCTATGCTATTCATAAATACTGGTACTCTGTTACTTTTAGATTTTAGGTATCTGAATTATACAATTCATTCACTTTCTTTGATCAATCAAGGGTAATACGTAAGAGATAAACTTTTGAAAACTAACAAAGAATATTAAAGAATTGGATGAATTTAAGGGTGAAGTTTCATAATTTTAAAACGAATTATTTGACTTAAAAAAGGTACCTAAGATGTAAGATAGTACATTTTTGTATTTCCCCAAAAGACATTATAAACCTTTTTTGTACCTCTATAATAAGTCAAACTATCAATTAAATATATTTAACTTTTTTGTACTAATCTTCTTCTTCAAGGACATGTTCAAAAAGGAAATTGAATTTGATACATGTGTTTAATTTCCTGTTTAAGATTCTCTTGTGGAGGGTTTATTGTAATGAATACAGATGGTTTAATGAATAATGAAAATATAATTGAGAGAATATAATTATTATGTCTGAATTTAATGGGTAAGCTGAATTAAGTGATCTAGTACTATTTAATCACTTTGAATATAAATCTGTATGGTCTAGGTAGTTCGTCATGACTACTAATGACCACTATAGTCTGTCAATCCTGAGGTAGCGAGTTCGAATCTCACCTGTGGCGGGGTGTGTTCGACTCCGATCTTAATTGACAAGGATTTCCAATTTTCCTACCGTAGGTCGTGGTTCTCTCCGGGTACACCGGCTTCCTCCACCAATAAAAACTGGCCACCACGAAATAGCCAAATGTGCTGAAAACGGCGTAAAACCCCATCTAAACAAACTAAACAAACTTGCTACGCAACAGGTCAATGGAATTTAATAGTGACCGATATGTTTTTAAAATAGAAAGTGAAAGTAGTGTTTTCCAATTCATGTAATAAAACAATTACGGACTATGTAATAGGTCGCTCTTAGGATTGATCAACCCTTGAAAATGAATATTCACCTCTCCTAAAGGCCCGGTAAATATTACATTTTCTCGGGTTGAAAAATCTGTAAGTCAGTAATTGTATAATATTCTCAGTATTACGATTTATTTAAAAAATCCAAGGATGTGATTCACTGAATCACATTATTTCTTTGCTGTGATTGTTTAATTTTAGTCAATTAAATATGAGTAAAGCTGGAAAATCAGCTCTGAACTAATTTTAAATATCTTTCATAGCCAATATTTAGTTCAGAGTAGATGTTTCAACCATAGTTGTATGTATCTAAATAGGTAAATACACACAGATCAGACGGGAAATATTTCATCGAATCATATTCTCCAAATTCTAAAATTAATCTGCAAGTTGTAAAAATTTGACAATAATCTCAATTGTTATGAAATAGAGAGATAAGTGGGCATGTATGTGTTTGCCTTAATGTCAAACAATGGATTAATTTGTCTTAGCCTTATACATTTGTTTCTTCCTGTACACAACTAATTCAGCAGTTATAATTTATTGATTAAAAAGAAACCATTTGAATCAAACAAAAGTGTTTTATTTTAAATACAAAACCTTGCTATTATAAACATGGCCAAACTATGTATACTAAGAAATAGAAAAATGTACAATGATACAAATCTAACAATATAGAAATACTGTTATACCACTAGAAAGAATTTAGTCACATTTACATACAGTCTAGTGGGTGTTCAGATTTTTGATGATTGTATAAATACATAATGTAGACAAAAACATGTCATTTATCAAATGTTACATTTTAGACTCAATTATTTTTGTTAGAAAATTACATTAACTCTTCATAAAAATTTGGAAGATTCCCCCCCACCCCTCCCAAATTTTGAAAATGATTTTTGAAACAGAAGGGTATTTATATATATATATATATATATATATATATATATATATATATATATCATACGATTATGGCACTTTAGTGAGTGCGATGTGTCATGTTTTATGGACTACTTAACAGCAGTATTGCCCAAGGCCAATGGCCATGGTCAATAATGTTTTAAGTTGTCATTAAAACATGCAATTGTGCGACAGTGAAGTGCTAATAATTGTTTTATTACATTTCAATTTAAAGGGCAGGAATTGGAAATCACATGTTTCTAAAATAGTTCACTGTGCGATATCACAAAATAGGACTAGTTTGAAATACACTGTTTCTATATATATCTTAAAGTACGAAATGTAATCTATATTTTTATGCACGAAATATGTCTCATCAATCTGATTATAATTACTCTTGCAGTATTTGCTTGAAGTCATTGGCTACACCCTTTGTAGTTGCCATGATTGTTTTAAGGAGATTGTCTTTTGGAAATGTATAATGGTGATTATAAACCAACCTCTCTAATTAGAAGCTATGATGAAACCTCAAAATGAAAATTCTGATTTATATAAATCTAATATTTAATATTCTGTATGCATCTTATCCATACCTAATGAATATTCTTTTCAAAAGAATACCAGGCTTGGTGGTAGGTTATAACCACAAAAGTTTATTTTAAGGTCTTTTCAAAGTATTTCATGCATTTCCAATAGATATATGAGAGCATACTTTATATATATGCAATGACCTTGATAAACAAATACCTAAATAGGAAATGACCTTGATTTGGTTTTCACTTGGTTAGCTTTCACTTACCAGTATCTGACCAGATATATGATAGGTACCTATAACCATTTATTTGATGAACTGTCTTAAATACTTTCAGGTAGTAATTTCTGTAGTGGATTAAACTTAAGCTAAAATGAAAATTTTACAATGAATATGAAAGAAAAGGAATGTAACTCAACATTATATGAAATATTTTAGTAATTCTATAAGATTTTTTCTCAGCTGTCTCATAACTTCCATCAGAGAAACACATATCTTCATTTTATTTTTATATATTTTTTTAATTTCAGGCGATGCCAAAGGGAACAGGAAGACATCTTGGCCAAACAAACAGAACTTCACCAAACATTACATGACAGAAAATCGCAGAAAGAAAATCGACATCATCGTAACTCCATTGCTGACTCTAGTTCTGACAAACACAACAGAAATCCTACAGATACTGAAATTATACAGGATAAAAACAAAAAACATTTTGGAAACGGAACTGTTGTAAAGTTATGCAAACCTCCTTTAGTTAAGCAAAATTCAAATGTTAGTGACTCAGAATCTTTTCAGTATGAAAATAACGTTGATCACCTCATTGTGCCTCATCACATTCATGAAGATGCCAATCAAAACAGAGAATCATCTGACGATAGTCAGTCTATAAATAGATCACTTTCTACCCCACGACATGGACCAAAAATTGTATATAGTCAGTCAGAGGATCACCCTCGTGTAGGTAGACTCTCCCCCTTTGGATCCCCTTCGTCATCACCAAGGTTACGACGCCAGCCCACCATGGAAACCAGGCGAGTGTCTGTAACAGACAATGATGGTTACACTCAACTGAATCAGTACAAACTTAAAAGTGAAATAGGAAAGGTAAAGTTTAGAAAATATAATGCTGATTGATTTCAGAAATATATTTGTGATATATCAGTTAAGAGTGCTTACAAAAGGATCTGTCAAAGGCCCTTTCAATTTTTTTTTACAGCAGTTCTGCCCTTTTACCAGTATGGCCACCATTATAAAACTTATAAAAATCAACTTAGAAATATTTGAAAATCTTTTACTCTGAAACTGCTTTGCCAGGTCAGACAAAACTTGGGATGAATAAAACTCTACATTGGACCTCAGTATTCATCAACAAGTATGGTCATCTTAAAGGATTTTGCTAAAAATTAAATAAATTTGGCATATTCATCAGTATTAGCAGATAGTTGCAAGTTGGAGCTCCTAGTATCCTCTGATTTCTTCAATTTTGTTTTCTTTCAATATTCAATCTTTGATTTTGTTGATACATGCATTTTTCATACAGCTTTTAATTTTCTTCAGATTTTTTAGCTTGAATTATTTCCCGAAATTCAATAGAAATTTATCCTTATAAACAATATTCTCCTGTGAGTGTTGAATTTCTATGTCAGGTTAAGATTTCCCCAGTTTAATGTTCTCGTTAATATCTGACATATAATTGCAAATGTTTTGATATTTTATTCTGCCTTAGTAAAATGTCATCAGAATAAGTAAGTGTGTAGGTTTTGTTAGTTTAAATGTCACAACTAATTCAAAACATAAAATTCCGGATATCAAGTAGTTACACCGTGAATTATTACATATGTATCCATTTGAGAAAGTAATCCAGATGATCCTTACTTTATTTCAAGTTTGATAAAAAGTTTTAAATACATGTTTCCAGATAATTAGAATAAGTCTGGAATGATTAGGTTCTGCTCTTATTGAAATTGTTTTGCTTAAATATACATGAAATAAACATTAACACTCTCCTGACTCTGTTCTGATTATGTTTGTGTTTTGTGCTCCTTGATGTTTTTTTTGTCCTGTATTCTGTCTGTTGGGTGCAGTTTATTGATTCATATGTCATTGTTGACCTTTCATGTTTTCCATTCTGTTGTTTATTTATGCTAGATGTGTGCATGACTTATCAGAATGGACAATAATGTCTGTTGCATAAACATTTTCATTATCTAGGTACATGTAACTTAACTTTACTAGACTAAAACACAGAAAATTTTAAATAAAAAAAGCTTTCAAATAGACCATTTGGACATGTGATGTACATTTTTTTTTTTTTTTTTAGCCCAAAACAGATTTTACTATTTAACCTGGACTATTGGCTAATGGCTAAAAGCACAGACTGACAGTAGTGTACAGGCATATCTAAAAAACATGCTTTGATTTTGTTGAATCTGTCCAATATGGCTGTCATTGGGGAACTTTGTTTAGCAGCCACTCAATATATTACAATACAATAAGCATAGAACCATTTCAGCAATAACTAGTTTGTAATTATACCCCCCGCAAACATAGTTTTTTTCGGGGGGGGGGGGGGGGGGGGTATATGGAAATCAGCCTGTCCATCCATCTGTCTGTCTGTCTGACCAGAATTTTTTTGTACCCGCAGTTTCTCAAACATGCCTTTTCGGAGGTTAATGAAACTTTGCATACTGTTAGATCCTAGTAGGTAGATGTGCGCATGCGAAGTATGTCCTGGTCCAATACTTTTTTCCATAATTTTATACCCTTTTGTTCCCTCAATTATATCAAGCTGGACCTTAGAAATTGTGAAACAATTCACCATGATAAGAATGCCCTAGTCCATTAAATTAACAGCAGCAGTTGGGGGGGGGGGGGGGGTTATAGTTAGTGAGGTCCCCTCCCAGTTCTAGTTACAATTTGAATATTTTTTACATTTATGTTAAATAGATTGTAATATAGAGTTTATTTTCAGGGATCTTATGGTATTGTAAAATTAGCATACAACGAAAAAGACGATGTTCATTATGTAAGTATGAAATAATTTTTTTATGAAACAAACCTCTGAAAATTTTTTAAAAAAAAGTAAATTTATAAAGAATTTATTTAAAGTGACATATAGCAGTATTCAGTCTTATCCAGCATTTGATTTTTTTGTGCGTCTGTCCATTCGTTCTTTTGTCCATACTTCCATCCGTTCTTTCGTCCATCTGTGTGTCCGTCCCGCCTCAGGTTCAGGTAAATTTATAAAGAATTTATTTAAAGTGACATATAGCAGTATTCAGTCTTATCCAGCATTGATTTTTTTGTTCGTCTGTCCATTCGTTCTTTTGTCCATACTTCCATCCGTTCTTTCGTCCATCTGTTTGTCCGTCCTGCCTCAGGTTCAGGTTTGCATTGAACCTTTTTTCTATGAAGATGGGGTGACGTCATCATGAAACTTGGTACACATGTAAGTCATGATATAATGTGTCTAAAATCAATGCCGTTATAAGGTCTTGACTTAAATTTCACGAGTCTGTAAACATGGGAAATTTGATTGTGAATATTCAGGTTAAGCTTTGGGTTTAAGCCTTTTTTATATGAAGATAGGGTCACATTTTCATGAAACTTGGTACACATGAAAGTCATGATATGAACTTTCTAAAGTATGTGCCATTTTATGATCATGATCTAAATTTCATGGTTCAGTGAACATGGGAAATGATATGGTGAATCCTCAGGTTAAGCTGCATTGAACCTTTTTTCTATGAAGATGGGGTCACAGAATTAAGAAACTTGGTACACATTTACATCATGATAGGAACTTTTAAAAATAATGCCAATTTAAGGTCTTGTCTTAAATTTCATGGTCCTGTGAACATGGGAAATTTAATGGTAAATCCTCAGGTTAAGAATTAGTTGAAGCTTAATTACTATGGGGACACATTGTGATAAAAATTTGTACTCGTGTATATCATTATATGAACTTTCTAAAATTTATGCCTTTTCATGGTTATGACTTCAAAGTCGGGACATAAGGGACATTCTGACACATGTTCTATTAATTTTTTATCTAACAGGATAGATTTGATTCAAAATGTCTGTACTCAGAGACCCTCAATCCTGAAGATCATTTGAAAAGAATTATAATAAAAACCAAAATTGATACATAAACAAACGGAAAACAAATCCTTGAAAACAGCTGCACTTTGCATTAAGGCAAAATTAAAAATAATGTCGAAGACATCACCCAAGACACCAGAAAAACGTGCCCTTCAGATTTGAAAATAAGGCAATCTAAGGTAGACAACAATAAAAAATTAGGATCGGTCAGGTAACTGGAAACATATTTTTTGTATAGCCTAACAGAATCAGGACTGAATGAATATGTTCCGTTTGTTTTATTTATTAGACAGGTTCTATCACTCTACCAAGCTGATTACAAATTTCGTCCACTCTTGATAATTAAATTTTTGATTTTGCAATCCTCGTTGATAAACTTCATTGTGAAGTTTTGGAGTTTATATAACACTTAAAGCAGCATGTTTTGAGGTTAATTGATGATCCCAATTTGGCATCAGGAGTTTTCTGTGAAAAGGAATTTCCAAATGGTAATAAATTGTAATCTGAAATAAATTTTAATGGCGTTCTTTTTCCCAGACCATGTAGATTAATCTTTTTACTAATTCTAGCTTTAACCCTAACCTATAACAACCTGAAGTACCAGGGCTGTAAAAAAGGGCATATTAAATTATAGCATTACATTAAAGAAGGGTTCTTTTTATGTCCTTTACATAGATCTTTAAAGGAAATCCCTTTAAAGTATTAAAAAAATTTATCATAGACATTTTCTGTCTGTGGCATTTAATATCCTTTACTAATAACTAGTTTTATGTTCACTTAACGTTATATTATCATTGCTGTACAGTATTTATTGAAATAATATAGCATTAAAATGCTTTGACTTTGAGAAACAATGTCTGGATTTAATAGCTTATAAGGAAGAAACTCATCAATATTTTGATATTTAATAAAAGAACACAACTTGAGATGCTACAATTAATGAATTACGTAAGTTATTGAAAATCATAATTTATCAAATTTCCAGAACAGTTTTGTTGTGGTCAAATATATCAATATCAAGTATCCATCAAATAAATGTTATAATTTTGTTTACATTATAGTGAATTTAAATCATTTCAGACATCTTTGTATTGATGGAAAATTTTGAGAAATAATTTGAAAAAATATGTTATAAACACTTTCCAACTTAGCATTAATTACCTCCCCTGATATTTTTACTTATGCATGTAAGTTACATGATGTCAAAGCACCTAAAGCAGTAAGTAATCTCCTACGGGTGAACACGTTAATTTATTTATTGTAGTAATAAACAACATAGCCTCCTAATAGAAATCAGGGGAGGTAATAAATGTTAAATTCTGTACAAAAAAAATGGGTTTGTCATGCACATAAGAAAAGCATAAAATTTTAGCATTTTAAAATTGTTCTTTTTTATCTTTCTGCAAAATGATTTCTTGAAACTGATATACTTTACAAAACAGCAATAAAAATTGGTTTTCTTTATCTCTTGCATGCATCTGTATGTCTATCTCTTAAAGAAACCCAACAAATATCTTTACTTATAAAGCTAAATCCATAGTATAGTTTAATACTTCTTAAATCCTTTAATAAGCAACATAATCCAGAGTTGACCTTTAATGGAGATTCAGATTTCTTTTTTGTCTGATTCCAAAGATTTCTTTTTTGCAAAGGTTGCTAAGTAAAGATATTTTAAAAATAGAATTGATGAGAGGATAATCAGAGCTCAATAATCTTATATGTTGTAAATATCTATGAAGAAACTCAGGTAATACATCAATTGAGACATTCTTTGTGATAGACACATTTTAAAATATATGGAATTTTTGTAATGTAGAAATATTATTTTACAAAGCTTGTGCGTAGAATCAAGATTTTTACCTGTGTCACCAACAGTGAAAGGAGGTCTAGTAGCCGCTCGACTCCATCCATCCATCTGTGACCCTCTGTGTAATCTGAAACTTGGACTGTATTGAACCAATATTTTTCAAACTCAGCATAGTATTTATATACATATTGAAGATGTGCATCTCCTATTTTGGACAAATTTGACAAATTTTTACTATAAATTTTTGCATGTTGAACTTAGCCATTTTTCAGCAATACATGCTATAAACGGTGCATACTTTGTGTAATCTGTAACTCCAACTGTATTGAACCAATATTTTTCAAACTCTGCATAGTTTTTATATACATATTGAAGATGTGCACCTCCTGTTTGGGGGCAATTGACAATTTTGTCTATGAATTAAAGTGTTTATATACATCAGACCTGATTTTTTTCCGCTTTAAAGCGGAATTCCGCTTTTGGAAGTCCGGATTTTTCCATTACGGTTCCTTTATTATACATAGTAAAATGGCTGCCGAAGTGTGATTTCCGCTCTGTTTTCCCTGTTGTCAAAATCACGTCTGTAATACATAATAGCATTATGTCTTCATACTATTCAGAAGTGTTGCATAATTAAAATCTTTCAGTATACTAAAGTTTTGAAGTTCAGGGTTATAAGATAAAGAAGGGATATGGTATATAAATTCATGACACAAAATCTCTATAAGGTCCATATCCTGAGAAATATAAATGCAATCATGACCTGAATAATACTAGGTAAATGGAAGCATCTTTTTATCTAAACCACACATATTAGAGTAATAATAACTTTGCCCTGACAAACATATGACGGTACGTGACGCAGGTCCAGACATATAATCGGTCTTGTTGTTTGAAAAATTATTGTTGGCTTGTTGAACTTCTATTTTGAAATTATAGATGTAAACACTTTTAACACAAAATATGGTAGTCTTCTAATCAGTAGAAAGTCTTGTTTATTTTTCATTGAGAACAAGAATTTCACCTTCATGTGATTTTCCAGTGAATAAAATCTAGTTATCAGTTAATCATTACATGTCAGTTGCATGGGCCTATAGGCAGGTGTGTTGATGACTTCAAATGGTGAAGAGAAATCTTGTTTGCTGTTAGTTGTCAGCTTATTTTTATTTCTAGATATTTGGGTTTCAAGATTTGTTGAATAAATTTAGATTTCTATATATGGTCATAAAACCTTTTGAATTCTCATTAAACTTGACTTCTTCAAAATATAATACTTTTTACAAAAATCTAACCTTTAACTAGAAATCATTTTTTGTTGGAATAATTACAAACCCATACTCAAAATTGTGTCTGTTTCCATAATCTACAGATTCAGTGCACTGACCCAGTTTGAGTAAACAATTTCTGTGAGAAATAATAATGAATATTGTTATATATTGATTTGGTTAATGATCCAGTGTATGGTGATAATTAACACATTACTGTATAAAGTGATATTTCTTGGTAAATGAGCCAGACATCAGAGACTAACAGTAATTATTTATTTCATTTTGTAAGCAATTGACCAAATTACTCATGGATTTGATCACTGTTTCAGACGTCTCAAATCCAAATAAAGAATTTTTATCTCTTTGCTACAGTACACAAAATGGAAATCTTTGTTGAGATTTTTATTTGCTTTTCATTAATTAATGCAATGTGGAGCTGTTTTCAGTTTACCAGAAAAGATTCCTTTTTTGAGCTCACCTGGCCCGAAGGGTCATGTGAGCTATTGCTATCACTTTGCGTCTGTCATCAGTCATCCGTCCGTTCACATTTCTCATTTTGAACTTCTTCTAGAGAACTGTTGAATGGATTGAAATGAAACATGGTACAAATATTCCTTAGAAGGTGCTGACCAAGTGTTGTTACTTTGGTGCTGATCCATCACCCAACATGGCTGCCAGTGGGGGACTTAGTTTAACATAGGACTCCATGGGAAATACATACAAAAATCTCCTTCTAGAGAACCGCTAAAAGGATTGAAACAAAAAATGGCATGAATTTTCCTTATGAGGTGCTGACCAAGTGTTGTTATTTTGTTGCCGAAACGTCATCCAAGATGTCCGCCAGTGGGGGACTTAGTTTAACATAGGACGCTATGGGAAATATATAAAAAATCTTCTTCTAGAGAACCGCTGAATGGATTGAAACCAAATGTGGTATGAATGTTCCCTATGAGGTAATGACCAAGTCTTGTTACTTTTTTGCCGAACCGTCATCCAAGATGTCCACCAGCTGGGGACTTAGTTTAACATAGAACACTATGGGAAATACATAATAAAATCTAGAGAACCCTTGAATGGATTGGACCAAATATGGCATGAATGTTCCTTATGAGGTGCTGACAATGTGTTGTTACTTTGGTAATGAAGCGTAATCCAACATGGCTTCCAGCGGGAGACTTAATTTAACATAGGACCCTATGAAAAATACATACAAAAATCCTCTAGAGAACTGTTGAATGGATTGAACCAAATATGGTATGAATGCTCCTTATGAGGTGCTGACCATGTGTTGTTACTTTAGTGCTGATCTGTCATCCGAGATGGCCACCAGCAGGGGACTTAATTTAACATAGGACCATATGGGAATTATGTACAAAGAGCTTCTTTTTGAAAATCACTGATTGGTTTGAAACAAATCATGGCATGGATGTTAATCTCAAGGTCATTTGGCAATGAACAAATGGAAATATCAGGGTGGAGATACAGGCTCCTGGGAGCCTCTGGTTAACTTTTATTCTCTGAACCGAAGAACACAAAACATGTCTTTGCTAACAAGGTATAAAACTTTGGCAAAATATCTTACTTTTTCTAGAAATTTTAATTGGTTTCTCTAGGCAGGGATAATTCCACAAATTTAAAATGGGTCTCCTTAACACCACATTGGAAATTTTTAACCTGACTTGGATTTTTTCCAGCAAAATGTTGCTACACCAAACAACTTTAATATGACTTTCACTAAATATCTGTCCCATCAGTTTCAAGTCATCGAAATTATAATTATGAACCCATGTGCATATTCACGGTCAATCTTATCAGCTGCTAATACAAAACAAAATATACTGACTTAAATGCTGTAGTGACCACAGTATATTTATGATTTCAAAAATTGATTACATACTCATTTCCAGATTGTTTATTTGTTTGTTTAGTTGGGGTTTAACGCCGTTTTCAGCAAATTTGGCTATTTTGCAGCGGCCAGTTTTTATTGATGGAGGAAGCCAGAGTACCCAGAGAGAACCACCGACCCTTGGTAGGAAAATTGGCGATCCTTGTCAATTAAGGTTTGGTCAAACACACCCCGCCACAGGTGAGATTCGAACTGACAACCGCAGTATTGACAGTCTAGTGATCATTAGTAGTCATGACAAACTACCTATACCACTCGGCCACCGAGGCCCCCTTTCCAGATTGTAATATCCAGCGAAATATTGTTTTGTCTCTTTGGAAATTAAAATTTTCATTAATTTCTGGGGCAGATGAAAAGTTTCAGGGCCGTTAATGGCCCTAATAGCAGACATTCTGAATATTGCTAACTTAAAAATTTCAAAATAAATTCTATGATACTAGTTGTGCACATTTGGTCGATTTACGACTTGCTGAAATGTTGAAAACCAAACAATAAACCAAGAAAATATGTTGAAGGTAGGCACAGAATGTAACCTACTTGGGAACCAAGTTCCCTTGTCAGGTGCATGTTTGGGAATGTTTCTTGCATTTTTTTTTAAAGGAAAATTGGCCTTCCCTCTAGATCTGTATCTTTAATGCAACTTTGCTGTTACATTCTTGTTTATTTTTCAGGCAATGAAAATACTTTCCAAAAAACGGTTGATTAAAAAGGCTGGATTTTATCGTAAGTGAAATTAATATTTGGTAGATTGATGGTAAAATAACCAAAGAACAAAAAAAAAAAAAAAGAAAAAGTGTTTGCATACATTGTAAAACTATATTTGGTCCAACACCAAATATGTCTATAAAAATCGTGTAAATTATTGAGGTCATGAAATTTATGTTGCAAATTGTATTATGAAAAATCGGTTAAAACAAGACATTTTTTAAAACTGTGAACCTTTCAGAGACATATATATATAACATCAAGTACCTAAATTTCTTATTTTCCACTAAACAAGTTGTCACTGTCATTTTATGTATGTAATGACTGTCATTTCAGTCACGATAATCTGTAAATGAGCTTAGTTAATTCTACAGTAGTGACTATTAATTTAAAGAAATGTTGCGTTGTCAATTGATTATTGATGTTTTTATTATAACTTTTACTACTGCCCTGTTATTGTTTTCTTCAAGTGTCTAGTTATCACATTTGAAATAATTGACCACTGTACAAATTAATGTTTCTTACCTCCCTTGAATTCTGATTTTATTTTGGCTACGCCACTATTATTTTATAATGGAACTTATAATATATGTGCAGATTTTACCTTTATTTGTCAGTTAAAACTTATTTATCACAACTCCTAAACTATTGGGGAATATTGTCCCAAGCAAAATAATCCCGAGTACAATTATTATTTTTCAAGGGACAGTTTTCCCCAATATTCATACAATAACACTTTTATTGTATGGCAAGTTATTTTAACTGTCATATTAAGTCTATTTTTACTGAATCAGTGATTTCAGATGATAAAGCAATGTTGCATGGAGTGCAAAACTGTAGAATATCACACACTCAATATTGGTTATGTTGTATATCAAATTTCACATTGCTATACAATAAAATTGTTTATTGCAGCAATAAGCAAATAATTTGGGTTTACTGTAACACATTGTTAGGGCTGAAAACCTCACACAGAAATTACAAATAATTTGGGTTTACTGTTACACATTGTAAGGGCTGAAAACCTCAGACAGAAATTACAAATAATTTGGGTTTACTGTGACACATTGTAAGGGCTGAAAACCTCACATAGAAATTACAAATGATTTGGGTTTACTGTGACACACTGTAAGGGCTGAAAACCTCAGACAGAAATTACAAATAATTTGGGTTTACTGTGACACATTGTAAGGGCTGAAAACCTCACATAGAAATTACAAATGATTTGGGTTTACTGTTACACATTGTAAGGGCTGAAAACCTCACACAGAAATTACAAATGATTTGGGTTTACTGTGACACACTGTAAGGGCTGAAAACCTCACATAGAAATTACAAATGATTTGGGTTTACTGTGACACATTGTAAGGGCTGAAAACCTCAGACAGAAATTACAAATGATTTGGGTTTACTGTGACACATTGTAAGGGCTGAAAACCTCACACAGAAATTACAAATGATTTGGGTTTACTGTGACACATTGTAAGGGCTGAAAACCTCACATAGAAATTACAAATGATTTGGGTTTACTGTGACACATTGTAAGGGCTGAAAAACTCACGTAGAAATTACAAATGATTTGGGTTTAGTGTGACACATTGTAAGGGCTGAAAACCTCGCACAGAAATTACAAATGATTTCAGTTTACTGTAAAACATTGTAAGGGTCGAAAACTTCACACAGAAGTTATAAATGATTTGGGATTACTGTAACACATTGTAAGGGGTGAAAATTCAGACAGAAATTAGGTAATAAATATTTATTTGGAAAGATGTTAGTTTCTAATGAATATTACATTAAGCATCTATATTTTCTCATTTGTATGATTTAAATATTCAAGTAGAAGAAACATGATCCCATTCTAAATAATTACTCTCAATACAGATGATACTGGAAGAATATCAAATTGTTGCATTTTAAATTTTCATAATAATTGCAGCATCATTAATTGATCTTGTCATACAATAGTTTATTGAATTATTGCAATGATAAATAGTTGCATTAAAATTTTAATGTCACACATGAGGAAGAACTAGTATCTTTATTTGTTCCATCATACAAGTTTTTATGGTATCTTATTCTTGGCTACATTATAAACATTTGACGCTAAAGAATTTATTTTATTTTCAGGGCGAGCCCCTCCATCACGAGATGGAAAACCTGTAAATAAACCTGTCACGCCTCTAGAGAAAGTTTACAGAGAGATTGCCATTCTGAAGAAGTTAGATCATCCTAACGTCGTCAGATTGGTCGAGGTATTAGATGATCCAGACAAAGATAATCTTTATATGGGTAAAATCTTTTCTTCAGTTTTTAACGGGATTTTCCAGTTGAATAATCTGTTTAACACTGTTACAAAATACAACACGTGGTTGGGTTGGCGAGGTTAAAGGGAAATGATTGATAAGGCAGTTTGTTGTCAATTCGACAACTCATTTATTGTTTTTGCTAGAGAATTTTGCTTAAGTACCCAGAAGACAATTTTATATGTTTTTGTAATAATTAAAAATCAGTTGCTAACGAGTATTCATGACATAATTCATTTACATCTTTTTTTGAAATTGGTGAAAAAATTTGATTCCTCCTTTTAATAACCCTATTTACAAAGGTAAAGAATATCTGTTACGCTGAAGGATGTTAGCATCAGTGCTGAAGATAAGGACTTGCTTATTTTAGTGGAGTAGTTTTAGTGCAGTTTTTGCAACATATAATACATGTTTTACCATTAGCAGTTTTGAATAGTTCAAGCAACTCTAGTTTTAAGTGTTTCAAATGTTGCGGTATGAATGTTGTAAAACTTTATAATAATTTAAATTATATCTCAGTTTGTATTAGATTTTGGTCTTAGTGGATCATAGACATTTACATAAACCAATAAAAGCTATGAAAACTTGATTTTTAGCTCACATGGCCTAAAAGGCCATGTGAGCTTTTGCCATCATTTTGCATCGATTGTCTGTCGTCCGTCTGTACATCTGTCCACAATTACAAAAAAATCTTCTCCTCTAAAACCGCTGAGCCAATTGGGACCAAACTTTGGTGGAATGGTCTTTGGGTGGCCCCCTTCCAAAAATGTGTCCAACATCCTCGACTTCCAACAGTCATGGCTGCTGTGACTAAAAATAGAAAAAGGGCAGATGAATTTCAAAACTCTCCTATGTAACTACATGGCCAATTGGAACCAGACTTTGCAGCAGTGGTCCTTACATGGTCCTCTTTCAGAATTGTGTCCGATGACCCAGCGATCAAGCAAAATGGCCACCACAGCCGAACTTGTTTAACATAGGGCCCTATGGGAAATTCATTTAAAAAATCTTCTTATCTAAAACCACAAAGCCTATTGGAACCAAACTTAGTTTAACATTGGACCCTATTTGAAAATTAATAAAAAATCTTTTTGTCTGAAAATTTTGAGCCAATTGGAATCAAATTTGGCAGAAATGGTCTTTTGGTGGTCTTTCAGAAGTTTGTCAGAGATGACCTGGACTGCCACAGCCAAACCTAGTTTAACATAGGACCCTATGGAAAAATTCATTTAAAACATTTCTTGTCTGAAAGCACTCAGCCAATTGGAACCTGGCTTGGCAGGCATGGTTATTAGATTGTCCTCTTTCAGAATTATGTCCAATAATACAGCCGTTTGTTTCTAAGAAGCTTTTATGGGTGTTGATTGGCAAATTGAACCCAGGTTAGGGATACAGGCTCCTGGGAGCCTCTAGTTTTAATACCCTTTGGTTTTCTAATTCTCACTGTAACTCTCCACTTGTCAAGCTGAAGTTTACAAGTCATAAACATTTTAATTTGTTATTGTATTCAACTAATGTTTCGTAAGGTTTCAGATAACCATTGTCTTAAAGCTCAATTTTTTTAATAAACCTTAACTGCATGAGATGTCCGATATAAATTGAAATGTCTTAAACATTTTTGACATATAAATTAAGGTGTAAGCCCAGTGCACCAGCACAAAATTATAAAAGTCTTGGTTTAGTGGGAATATTGGATATAAAAAAATTTATGAGGCTGTGAAGACACAATGTTATTGTATGTTCATTAAATAGGTAACCCCTGAGAATTTTGTATTTTGATACCTGATATAGATTCAACATAATGGGGGTTGAGAAGGATGTGTTAGATTAATTCTTTACACAAGATGCATGTGACAAAGGCTCTCAAGCAAAGAAAACTTTACAGTATTTTTTAATGCTTTCTTCATCTGGAATAACACTATGAGGTTTTAAATACAAAGAAAAATATCAGACTCCTTAAAATTTTTGTTTGTGCTTTTTGTAATTTGTGCCATTATATTTCTATTTGTTAAATATTTACCCAAAACAATTCTGTTTCAGCATTTGAGCTTGTTGAAAAAGGGTAAGTATTCTTTTAAGCAATAATTTAGTGTCATCTGTTTTGATCAGTTTTTTTTTCTCATTTATGAGATGAATTTATAGGAGTCAAGAATAAATGTAAAACCACTCTGACATTTATATATATCAAGGATTATAATTACTCTAAGAAATAGGTTATTAAAGTAACATAATATATACACTTGTGATTTGGTATCAGAAACATTACATGGTTTATTTATGTGGCATCTAAAGAAAATGTCACAACATATTTTTCTAGTCTGCACTTATTCTATGACAGAAAAAACATGTGACAAATTTCCTTTGGTTTAATATCAAATAAACCATTACAAAATTTACTTGAATCGTCACCAACTAATCCATAGAAAATCACTGAAATTGCACTAACTTTTTCTAGATGTTTAATGTTTGATGTCTTCGTTTCAAATAAAATATCATTTCAATAGTTTGCACTAAATTCATACCAAAGATATTGTTGGTCAGTATGAAATACTGTATTTTTAGGCCACCTGTCAAGGACAGGTGAGCTTTGCCATCACTTGGCGTCAATCTTCCGTCCGTCTTAAACTTTTTCAAAGATCTTCTCTTCTGAAACCACTGAACCAATTACAGCCATACTTAGACTGAATGATCCTTGAAAGATTATATACATGTAAACAGTAACTATCAGTAAAAATAATGGTCTGACATATTGTCACAGATTTTAAGAGCATAACTTGAAATAAATTAAATGGTAGCAGTACAACTAAAGTGGAGGGTCAAGATCATTGAAAAAGTCCATAGCAACCAAAGAAAAAGGCCCTAGCAACCATACATATTTGGGTTAAGGACCCTTTAATTTACCTGTACAAGTCAAAAAGAAAGTTCAAGAGTCAAGGTCATTGAAAAAGTACATAGGAACCAATGAAAAAGTCCATAGCAACCATATATATTTAGATACAGGACCCTATTATTTAGCTTTACAAGTCAAAATGGAGGGTCAAAGTCATTGACAAAATTCATAGCAACAGATGGAAAAGTCACTAGCAACCAGATATATTTGGTTCAGGACCCTACAATTTAACTGTTCAAGTCAAAATGGAAGGTCAGGCATCAATGCCATTGAAAAAGTCCATAGCAACTGATGAAAAAGTCCTTAGCAACCATTTATATTTGAGTTAAGGACCCTATAATTTAGCTGTACAGGTCAAAATGTTAGTCAAGAGTCAATGCCATTGAAAAAGTCCATAGCAACCATATATATTTGGGTTCAGGATTCTATATTTTAGCTGTTCAAGTCAATATTTAGGCAAAAAATGCAACAGTATACATTAAATAGCAGAAATAATCATTGCTGCAAGGTCTACACAAAAAAAGGTTCTTGGGAGCCTCTTGTTTGTTATACATGTAGTATGAAAAGCTGAAAACATTTCACAAATCACACAAGGTTAACTTTATCTTCAGATTAAACTGTATAATAGAACTACAGCTTCTCTGACACCTCTTTCTTTAATGCTACTTATCCAATTCCCTACAACAAATTGTCTCTTGTTTAGGACTTACAGTCGATATAAAACTGATATTTTGGCTGAATATCTTGGATATTGCAGAGGGAATTAGAGAGATTTAAAGCATATTTTATGTTATTACAAAATAATACTGAAAACTGAGTAAAGCCAAACATTTCCTCAAAGATATTTAAAATGCCAATAAAATTTATTATTACAGAGAGGTGATGGTTGTTCCCACAGATATGCCTTTATCAGAAGACCAAGCATGGTCGTACTTCAGGGATGTCATTTTAGGAATAGAATATTGTAAGTATGAGCATTTCCATATACTGGTGTATCTCAGAGTACAGGTATATAAAAACATTAACATGCATACATATTTTTGTTTGACCTTTTTACAAGTTTTGTGGTGCTTTTTAATGAACAATTTTAATTTCAGAGTGTGTAAATAACTCCCCTAAACTGACACCTCTGAAAACCAGATTCCTCCTCAAACTGAACACTTTATTCTGGTCCGGAATTTTCACCTATATTTTAAAGTAAAACAATCCTCCAAAAACCGGCCCCTCGAATTCCGAATACCAGAGATAATTTGCGGTCCTAAACATATATATTCCTGTCAAATACACCTCTAAAGACCGGCCGAACTCTCATTCTCTTTATTGAGAAGCATATTTTAAACAAAGCCTCATTGGTATGTGCTGGAAAAACTCTGTTTAAGTAACAGTTTTTAACACCTGTTTCTACCAAACAATAACATTGAAGCTAAAAGACTTCGATTTAGTAAAATTTAAGGAAAAAAACATGCAAATGTAGTAATTGTGTAATTTTCATGCTTTTCGATATTTCAATTTATTTACTTCCGGTCGGATTCCAGTAAAGTTTGGAACCTCTGAAAACCGGCCAATTTCTACATTCCGATAGCTATTTGGTTTACAGAGGTTCCACTATGAATCTGTGTTTTAATTTTTTTTACTGGTAAAGATAGGAAAGTGTGTATATGTATCTTTGTAATCAGAAGCATGGCTTCATTGTTTTCACTAGATTTTTTAATAGCATGAATTTTTTTTAGAATAGGCGGAAACTCATTATAGGGCGGGGGTCTGGGGGCAAAATCCTGGCATCTAGGAATTTCCAGTAGCTAAGTTAAGCTTTGAAATATGTCAATTTTTTACCCATTAAATTTATTTTTTTGTATTATTGCTACCATTATTATTGATTTAATTAGTAAATTTTTATCCTAAACTCCCTACTTGGGTGTATTCAAACCTTGCTGGAGACCACGGAGTGACCATTTATCTTTTTCTTATATATTTCCAGTGGACTGTACTTGATGAAGCTTTTGCAAATTAAAAGACTATGAGCCTATGCTTTACACTTTAAATGTAAATTGATATACACCCATTTGATTTGATTCATTTTATTCAAGACGTCAAAGCACAGGCACTTGTTTGAAAAAAAATATATGTAGCCTCTCCTCTTCTTTAGGGGAAAATAGCAGATATTTACGTTGAAGTAAGGAAGAGGATGGGGTACATATATTTTGCCTGTGTGACATTTTTAAGTGTCTTTCATGTTCCTGATTCTGACATAAGGATTACCATTTTGACAGTTAAGCGCCATAGTTTTACTTATTCATTTTAGGTTTGTTAGACTTAGGTACTGCTCCGAAAAATCCAGCAACATCCTTTTTGACGACAATTTTTCCAAATTAATGTAGTGTATTTACAAAAAGAAAATTCACATGTTTCCAAACGTGGAAATGATTGAGATCGATTTATGACTGGTTTGTCTTTTCACTTGCCAAATCTTGTCTTGTATTTACACACAGAACCTGTATAAAGATAATACAAAAACATGTCCGACAGGTCCCGGAAATATATCGATCTATTTTTGTTTTCGAAAAAAAAAGCTGGAAAAATTTCAGCAATAGCCGGTGAAATTTGCCAGCTTCCGGCTCATAAATGAAAACACTGGGCTTAAATTTTGCATGCAGTTTCTCTTAAAATTTGCTGTAAGATCTCAACAGTAAACAAAATCTACAACTAACATTGACTTCAGCAATATTACATATTATTAACATTATCCATTTCATCAGCCTATTCATTTTGACAGAGTAAATCATAAAATGAATTAGTATATTGCTGTTTTTAATTTAACAGTTAAGTATTCCTGCAAACATGCTACTATTTTGTTTCTCTTGCAGTGCATCATCAAAAAATTATTCATCGAGACATCAAACCATCAAATTTGTTGCTAGGAGATGACGGTCATTTAAAGGTATGTGAAAAAAAAGTTTTAAATGATACAAAAAATAGAAAAACTTGCTAAAAACTTGATTTTGTCCTGTTTCTCATACAAATAGATTTTATGTTTGTGGATAATGTGTATATATTGTTTGTGTAGCACATAACAAATAAAATAATTTTATTACTTTTGCTTGAAAAAAAATTCATGTAATTTATATGGTATCCTGGGTAGAAATATAACACAATTTTGTGTAGAGCTAATCCATTGATTTGTATGGTCTATATAAGCAAATGTAATCAGGTTACCTTGTCAATCATAAATTTAAAAACGGTGTTTGATGGAATGTGTAAAAAAACAAAAAACATCATAATAATAGGTAGAAGATAAAAAATCATACATAAAACTAATGAAAATGGGTTGATCTGTGAAGGGACACAACTGGTGATAGGGGTTGACTAGAATTTGCAATGAGATGATTATTCTTGTTGAAAGCCTCACTTTGACTTTAGGTGAAGAATAGTGGTAAAATTTCTGTTCCTTTACTAGACTTTTGTCATGTGCATGTATAAATTTTATGTCAAGAATTTATTCGTAATATCATTCCATACCAGTTATAAAACTTTGTCAAAACATTGTTTAAGAGAAACACCTGTGGAATTTGGATGGTATAGGTATTTCTATTTGAGTATTACTTTGCAGATAGCAGATTTTGGAGTTAGTAATGAATTTACAGGTAGTGACATAACACTGAGTAATACAGCAGGCACACCAGCATTCATGGCACCAGAAACATTACGAGGTATAATAATAATATAGTACTGTCTTTGGTAGGATTAGGGTTTTGTAAAATAAACTATACATTATTTTAGTTCTGGCAAACGTACATTTTTGTATATTTATATAATATATGGTATTGTTAAGATTATATCTCCATTTCACGTTTATGATAAACAATCAGTTCTAAGATTTACTCTGTTTTTTTTTTTGGCACTAAACATAGCAGATAAAATTATCACATGCCAAATCCAAGGGTGCACTGGTTTTTTATGAATTAAAATTTCAGGGATAAAATTTGCAAAGCCCTATAGAAATATAACATAAAATGTCTTTTAGTAAATATTATTGTTTTACATTTTCAGAAGAAAAAGAAAATTTTAGTGGAAAGGTAATTATTCCTCCATTTTTAACAGTTTTGTGCTATTCACAATTTCTTATAAACGTTTGATTAATTTATTTGTGTTTAGAATCCTAATTGTGGCAAGTTCTTAGGAAACATAAAGGGTTATCTCTTTGTAACATAGAAAGAATCAAATATATATAGGTGCACTAATAAACAAAATTTTAAACCAAATTTGCCTGCAGAAAACTTTGACTAGCCTTGAGGGTTATCTACCTAAAAAAGAGAGTCAAACCCTGAAAATTTTGGACTGTTATCTTCAGACAGCTTTTCATTTTCTCATTAATTGCACAATTTGATTAGAAGACACAAAAGCATATCTATGATTATTATACCCCCAGCAAACAAAGTTTGGGGGGGGGGTATATAGGAATCAGCCTGTCCGTCTGTCTGTCTGTCTGTCTGTCTGTCTGTCCAGAATTTTGTGTACCCGCAGTTTCTGAAACATGCCTTATCAGAGGTTAATGAAACTTTGCATACTGTTAGATCCTAGTACGTAGATGTGCATATGCGAAGTATGTCTTGGTCCAATACTTTTTTCCATAATTTTATACCCTTTTGGACTTAGAAATTCTGTCTATCCCCCAATTTTTTTTGTTCCCGCAGTTTCTCAAACATGCCTTATCAGAGGTTAATGAAACTTTGCATACTGATAGATCCTAGTACCTAGATGTGCGCATGCAAAGTATGTCCTGGTCCAATACTTTTTTCCATAATTTTATACCCTTTTGGACTTAGGTTCTGTCTATTCCCCAATTTTTTTTGTACTCACATTTTCTCAAACATGCCTTATCAGAGGTTAATGAAACTTTGCATACTGTTAGATCCTAGTACCTAGATGTGCGCATGCAAAGTATGTCATGGTCCAATACTTTTTTCATAATTTTATACCCTTTTGGACTTAGAAATTCTGTCTATCCCCCAATTTGTTTTGAACCACAGTTTCTCAAACATGCCTTATCAGAGGTTAATTAAACTTTGCATACTGTTAGATCCTAGTACGTAGATGTTAATTAAACTTTGCATACTGTTAGATCCTAGTACGTAGATGTGCACATGCGAAGTATTTCCTGGTCCAATACTTTTTCCCATAATTTTATACCCTTTTGTTCCCTCAGTTATACCCAGTTGGACTTCGAAATTACGAGACAATTCACCATGATAAGGATGTCCTAGTCCCTTAAATTAACAGCAGCGGGGGGTATAGTTAGTAAGGTCCCCTCACAGTTCTAGTTTTGAAAATGTCAGGAGAGTTTTCCCATTTGTGATTGTGAAAATTTATGAAGGATCTTGAAAGACATTGGAGAATTTTAGGGGTTATATTTTAAAAATTCTATGAAAAATATTGTTATTTTAGATTTAAAAAATTGTGATTCTCACCTTTAAGCATAAGATATCACATGTGTGCATCAAAATATATTAATATAAATATCCAGTTGATTTTTTTAATTTCAAACCACTATGATAGATTTACACATTCAAGTTTATTTTTCAATTTTAGGCACTAGATATTTGGGCCATGGGTGTTACATTGTACTGCTTTGTATTTGGACAGGTAAGGCATACGCATACTACTTCACTACTTACCACTGTATATATCTTAAAGAAATCTTGTTTAAGTATGGTTCATTAGAATGGAGTGACATTTATATAAATTTATGGAGGGTTCTTTTATTAATATCTATACAGATACCATGTGTCCCTAAAGATCTAGTACAAATTTGGTTATTTTAACAGAACAAAATCGAAAACAAAATAATTGATACCCCTGCCTTTGGGTATTTATTGTCATTGAATTTATTGTCAGAGTAATGTCATTGAATTTATTGGCAGAGTAATGTCATTGAATGAACCAAAATGACAGATCATGATTTATTATATTGTCAAACAGAAATTTATTTTTATTTTGACTTAAGATTGAATTAAGTACTGACATAGAAACATTTCTGCTTTTATATCATTTTTCAGTGATAAGGAAAAAAAACAAATCTTATTTGTTTGCAATAAAACATATATCATAATACCAGTGTAAATCCAGGCATTCTTGACTATTAGAAATTATATTGTTTTATAATAATGTTTTTGTGTTGAAGGAAAAAGAATTATTTTTCATGGCCAAATGCAGATTGCTCATAGAAATCAAAGCAAACATTTGAGTAATCTCCCCCACATTTATATTTCTTAATCTCAGTCTTTTGTTGAATAATACCAATACCTGACATTTATGCATATCATAAGTTTAAATGCAAAAATGTTTAAAAAACTTGGTTGTTATTCTGTTTGCATATGGTGTCACTTGCCTTACTTTTTAAAGGAAGCCACAATAGAAAAATAAATTATGCCTAATTGTAGGTACCATTTAAAGATGATTTTCCATTAGCTCTCCACAACAAAATATTAAAGGATCCAGTTAGATTCCCTTCCAAGTAAGTTAGAATTTATTTAATACTGAATTATCATGTTTAATCATTGAACCAATGTTTTTAGCTGAATAGACATGGTAGAATAAAATAAACCAACTTTGGTTAAGTCTGACACACTCTCTGGGAGTAACACAGCCTCCCACCAAAATTAAGGCGTTCTGACCGATTTATCACGCTTTACCATAAATTGGGATATTTTGGCTGTGGTTATATTTTGGTTTATTTGGCGCTTGTTGCCAATCATCCATAATTAAACAAACCAAAATAAAAATAATCCAAAAAATAAACTTACAAAATATTTCATGTAGTTACATGTAAAAATCATTTACTATGATTATAGTTGCAATATTTTGATTAATTTTAATAAATTACTGTCATCATATTTGTGTAAAATCAAAACAAAGGAAGGATTTTATTTTATCAGTTGTCAATCATGACAGCTTGTAGTGACAACATTATTAGCATTTAATCATGGAGATCAGAAAATCTTACCATAATTTTATTTATTTAATTTTTATTTATTGTTTAAATTTTTTCCAAGAGTGCCAAAATTAATCACAGTACTGACACAAAGTGCCAAATTTTAACGACCATGTTTTTAGCAAAAACCGCCAAAATATCACTACACCAAAATATCCAGATTTACGGTATTGACTTAGGTTAAGTTTTATGTCCGAGTTCAATTCTCCGATACCAAGGGACCTAGAAGCATATTACTTGGTGTGAGGATGCATCTCGCGGCATCACGTAGCCTCTTACCGAAATAAAGTAATTTCTTATTGCACTTCATTGACTTATGTTATGTTTTACGTCCGAGTTCAGTTCTCTGATAATAAGCGGCCTACAATCATATTACTTTGTGTGAGGATGCATCTCGGGGAGTAACACAGCCTCCCAACAAAATTAGGTCACTCTGACCTACTTATCATGCTTCATTTACTTAGGTTAAGTTTTACTTCCGAGTTCAGTTCTCTTATACCAAGCGACCTACAATCATATTACTTGCTGTAAGGATGCATCTCGACGAGCTACACAGCCACACACCAAAATTAGTGGGGGAATGTGGCGAACTTTTTAATTATAGATTTCAGGTACAGTTTTTTATTACAATTTTAACGCATTTGTTTTCATCATATTACACATATGTCTAATCCTTTTCATGTATTACCAGAATGTTGAAGCCCAATTAACAAACAAAATCAACTTCTTGTCAAACTAATTATCATGTTTTTTCCCTACTTCAGTATACAGATAACCGATTCCTTAAAAGATCTGATATTAAAGATGTTGAATAAAAATCCAGACAACAGGATTACTCTTCCTGAAATAAAGGTAAAAATAAAATCTATGGTGAGAATTACAGTGTATTTATTATTGCTATATAACTTTTTAAATTTCTTTGAGCGGGTATATTTAAGATAAAAGCAGGACAGCATTCTCAAATAGATTAACTTTTATAGTCTACCGTTACATTCAGGCATCTCACCATAAATCCACTACCTGAGAATGTGCTGTTGAGCTCTAAGCGTTAAGCTCAGGTACCTAGTATTTTCTAAACCCCTTTGGAACTGAAGGTTTTGTTCAGATTACACTGGTTAATTTACTAAAGAATATGCACTGTACATTCTGACACAAAAGTGCAGTTAAGACAGGTTTCTGGTTTATACAGGGTTTGGTTACGATAGGTTTCACAATAGGTGATATTTTTACTGAGAAATTATACTACTAAGAAAGAACAGATATGATTGATAAATTCCTAAGCTTATATCCATTCATGCACTTGACAAAAAGAAAACATCATCAAGGTATGTAGTTTAAAAAAAAAGGAAAATATCAAGGTTTTAATTTCATTTTAGGAACATTGAATATAAATCAAAAGTTTGAAGGATCATATTAAAGGCATGTTTCAAACTTGAGAGATTTCTTGATTTCATAAAACAATACAAGTTATATATGTATATGAATTTCTAGTTACATTCATGGGTAACCAGAGATGGTACTAGTTCCCTGCCAACAGAAGAAGAAAACTGTACACTTGTCACTGTTACAGAGGAAGATATTGATAATGTTGTAAAACATGTGCCAAAACTTGATACTCTGGTATGGTTTTGTTCAATGATAATAAGCTTAATAAACATGAATCCATATTGAATATCTACATGTAGGTCATCTTTCATAATTTCTATCTAGCACAATAGAATTAAGAAAAAAAAATGCATTATTTTCATATCATGGATTAATTTCTAGATCTTCTAAACAGAGAATTATTTGTTTCCTCTGTATTTTAATATATGTACATGTATTTCCTTTTGAACATGTGTCATTTATTGTTTAAAAGATTTTTATCTACAAATCTGATTGGCTAGTCCATTCTTCATTTGAATTTCTGATTGGAGGAATTATTCATAGAATATTATACAATTATTGAGTTGTAATGTATAGATTTTTAAGGTCAATATCGACAATCTGCATAAACAGTTACCTGATAATATTAAATAGTTATTGACTGGGTATGAGGGGAATAGTAAGTTTATTATCCACGAAATATCAACTATTGCTCTGAAGTGTAGCCGAGGACAATAGTTGGTATCAAGGGACAATAAAGTTACTATTCCCTGAATATGCCGCTGACAAGTGTTTTATTATATCAAAAGACAATTAACTGGTCATTAGTTTCCAGTACTATTCATTATTGACTGGTCAATAGTAATGGAAAATATTGACTGGTAAATAGTTCTAGGTTTAGAAATAGAAAAAATAGTAAAATTATTGTCTAGATTTTTATATAGAAAAAACATACTGAGGTATAATAACAATGTTTATGTACTGCAAAGGTAGTCCATTTATTGACTTCCTTGATTATATAAAGCTAGTCAATATCACTTTTATACCATCTATATGAGAAATTACCTGTAGTTAAAACAAGAAATTATGAAACATTATATAAAAAATATTTAAATATTTGTTTATAGGATGTAAATATTTTATATTGATAATTGTATTACAGATCTTAGTAAAGAGTATATTAAGACAAAAATCCTTTAAGAATCCATACAAAGACATTGGAGAACATAAGAAAACATCCAGATCACATTCTGCCCCTGATGCATTTGCTCAAGTTGTAAAAAGGTTTGTATATATGTAATCATGGGTAAAATATAATTATCCATTTCATTCTATACTAAGCTTTATTATGCTATATAATATTAATTTTCTGCACCCTCTGTTTAATTGATAAAAAAAAAAGTTTGTTTCCCATAAGTTTTCACTTGTGATATAAATCTTGTTTGTTTTGCTGTAGTAAAAGATATGTTTATTCTGTTGAATATTATTCTCCCATGACCAAGAAGACAATTTTTTTTGCATATATCAAATCTATTATTTGGTTACAATGTATATTTCACAGAAAAATTCAAACCTATTTCATTTGAAAATCATATAAAAGCACTGAACTCCAAGTTAAGTACCTTAGGTACAGTCTTTTACATAAAAAACGAGGGTATTTTATGCATAATTTTCATAATTCAGTCTACTGTAATATTGATATTAGATATTGAATATTCACTCTCTACCGTTATAATTACTTGTAATTATATTATCCCACCAAAAAGTTTTAAAATGATAAAAAGGAATCATCCTGTTAATCCATCTACTTGTACATGAATATTTTAATTGCTACTCCTCCTGTTAAACCATCTGATGAAACTTCACACAAAGGAGGTAAATCATATGACAATATGCATGATTGAGGCAAATTTGATTCTAGTGTTTTTTAAGTTGGAGATAACTTGACTTAAGAATCATTTGAGACATCCTATGCTGTTGGCCTTGTAAATACAATTCCATCTGATGGAACACGTCATACAAAGGTAGTAGATCATATAAAAATATGCATAAAGGTTGACGGCCTAAAAGGGAGATAATTTGACTGAAGAATTTAGTTAATTCAATATAAACTATTCGTATTGGTATTGACCTTGTACGTATAACTCCTGTTAAACTGTATGTTACATTTTAATAAAATTTAACATCACATATAAAAATATGAATAAAAAAATAATTCCTGCCCGACATCCTAAAGGGGAGATAATTTGACTGAAGCATTTAATATTTTATTCATCATACATATGGTATGGACATTATAGCTCTTAAACTGTATGTTAAATTTTAAGAACACCTCACAGAGGTAGTGCTTAGGTGATTTGTGAATTTGTATGAGTAGTTTTGGTTCATATCAAGTTTATAGCAATTTTGTGTGTCTGTGTTGTTTTTTTTTTTTGTTTTTTTTTTTAAGAAGAATAAACCTTATTAAATTTTTCCACTTTTGGTCAGGAGATTGGAAAAATTTCTTTTTGGAGGAGCCTCCTAATATTAGGAGATTGTCCTTCTAAATGTAACTCCTCCTAAACAGTCTGATAGAATTCTGTAAAATCTCGCACAAAGGTGGTACATTGTATGTAGAGGTGCAGGAAGCAGTATATATTCAATTTGATATTTTGGAACAGGGGATATCATTTTGTAAGCTTAGTCACGGTACTTTTAGTTATTATCTGGGAAATAGTTACATGGTCTTGTATTAATAGCTTTAATCATTATCGAATAAAAAAAAAATGTGAATCATTTCAATACTGTCTGGCACAACTTAAACAATTCTTAAGAATGACAGCCAATGTATATTTATTTCTATGTTATTACTGCTGAGATTAATATTTACAGAAAGATGTCAGAATCTATGCTACAATCCAGAGTTGATGAAGCATGACAGATTACCTCCCTTTATATGATTATTTCCCCTGATGAGCAAGAAGACATTTGATTTAATTTGATGGTTGTGATATTTAATGATCTTTTTATTTACAATAATTGTTATTTATACTTTATATGTTAGTCCCATTAGTGTTTTATTATATTTATTACTTTTATTAATGGAATGTACACAGAGGGTTCTTATCTATTTGTACAGTGAAATGTATGCAAATTATGGAAAGCGGATTTCTTGCAATTTGCTGTTTTTTTATGCACAATTTTCATATTTCAAATTTTTTATTATCAGTTAAATTTACATAGTACCAGTGGGTAAAAAAATCAAATGACACTGTTTTGTAATTAAATTCTATTATAAACATTATTTACTGTATATTATTGGTAAACATTTGCACATTTTTATACTTGATACACATTTTAATTGAATTCCTGTATTAAGTGTTTTCTTAATTTTTATTGTTAGTATTTGTTAGTGTTTTTAAACTATGATTGATGGGTAAATTTTTTATGATTATTTAATACTAATTTCTGTATGATCAAAAATTTAACCGGCCAATATAAAGTATACTTCTGGTATATAAATATTGAAAGTAGTATTTTTTAGTAACTAAAAAAGGACTCTATAGATTCCTCATCAATAATTAACCATACAAATTTAATAATAGAAGTTGTTATAATAGTGCAGTCAAGTAACTATATACTCTGCATTTTTAAGAACTTGACGTAAAAAACATGAAAATTCTATTTGTATAAGTCTTTTCACAGAAGACAAAACATATTGTGGTATGCCATTGTTAGTCTGTCTCATTCAAAATTTTGTATAGTAATTCCACTTTGCTCATACCAAATTGCTGACATTTTTTTTACTTAAAAATCATAAATATCCATTACTAAAACTAGCTTCATGAATAGAAAAGAACAATTGAAACTGTTGATTTAATAAACTTTGTTACACTGACCAATTTAGGAAACAATCTACACAATTCATTTTATTCGTATCATTTATAATTACAGATGCATTGTATATCTTTAATTATTTCAAATGAAGTGCAGCTACCATGATTTATTTTGCTAGTGTTATTAATTTTTACATTTCCATATTTTGATTTTCTGTCTCATTTTTTCTTATTTTATTAAAAGATACGGAATACTTATTTATTATGCAAGTGCTAATATAAAATGCAGTGAACATTCAGTAAAATCTGGCATGCTTTAAAAACATTATTTGGAACGAATTAAATGTAAAAGAAAAATCATTAAGTCATTTTGAGAAAAAAGGGTCAGTCAAAAAAATATATGGAACATATTTTTTTAGGAAGTGAAGAATTGAAACAGTTTAAAGCTGCAGGAAATTAACTGCAAAGATTTAGGTCGAATTTAAAAATTTAGATTTCTTTGAAATTATTAAATTTAACATTTCTTTGAAATCATGGATGTAAAATTTTCTTTATTAAGGTAGGAGGTACCTAATTGGGCTATATTTCAGATTTTTATAAAATTTAACATGTAACTAGAGAACGTTGAACTGCATCTGAATATCAAAAAATAATGCATGTCCCTTTAATACTTCCCGTAATATGGTGTTTTAAGTTTTGGCAAACAGATGTGTAAATACATAGAATGCACGAAGATATCGCTGCAAAAGAGGAATTATTTAGACTTTTAAGTTATGATTTCTCTAAATCCAGTCCCTAGAATTAAAAAAAAAAAAATGATATATTATTGCCATTGAAATTCTCTTTTATTTATATAAAATTTAATAGGGGTCACCAGATTCGTTTTTTTAGTATATTAGATTTATCACTGTATGAAGAGTGAAAATAAGCTCAAAAAGCCAAAATAAGCGTAATGTCGTCACGTCGTGATAAAAATGTAGAATTTTAGTGTTTTTACAGACAGGATGTAAATTTGAACTAATTCCACAACGAAAACTAAGCTGGTGATCCTATGTTTTTTTAGTATCATTGAAACGAAAAAGTTGACAGCAATAACATATTGTTTTTATAGAAAATTCTAGGGATTAGTTTTTGAGAAATGACAATTTAAATTCAGATTATTAATTATTTTCGGCAGTTTTATATGAAATCTACACTAAAAGACTTTTATTTGAAAAATGTTAAATCAACCTTAGTGAAGAATTATAAAAAAAATTTTCAACAATTAGATGGCAGTTTCGAATATTCAAGCTGCACATAAAATTTCCTGAAAATCCGTAATTTAGTGGATTTAGGTACTTCTTACCTTAAATTGCCATAATTTCGTTAAAATTTTATGGTTGATAATTTAAGTAATTTTTAAGGTTTAATTCTTGGCCTTGAAATTCATTGACATTTTAAAATTAAAGACATGTTAGTATTTGTTGATATTTTTAGTTAAATGTTTGTTTTATTTTAGCATATGTTTCTATTGTGATTGTATTTGTGTTATCACTAATATAATTTATTTGTTAGGTCTTTCAAATATTTTATCATAGTTTATTCCATATACGTATATAAATAATTTTATATTTCATTCTAATAAAATAGTAAAATTCTAAATGTGTATTCTTCTATTTTTGTAGGTCTTTTCACAGAAGACAAAACATATTGTGATATGTCTATCTAAATTACAAAATTTTGTACAATAACTTCCCTTTGCTCATACCAAATCACTTGAATTTTTCACTTAATAATAGAATCAATACCAGTAAGATTCCTTTAGATTTTAACAATTCACATGTTTGTTTTCCTGAAAAAATATGTAATTGCCTACATTTTATACAATAACTCAACTTTGCTAATACCGAAACATTTGAAATATCCAAAGAATTATAGGATGAATGGTAGTAAAGTCTTTTTTCATTTTCGTTTTTGTCATCCCAGAATTTCATTACTGTTTTCTACATGTCCTATGATAAGTCAATTTTAAAAATATTTCAATGTCCAGTTTTTATTGGTGGAAATATCCTGGGTACCAGTAGAGAACCAGACCTCTGACAGGAAAAATAGCAATCCTTGTGATCAGAATTCTTACACACCTTGTCATAAGCTGGATCCAAACTTACTACCTTGGTGTCGATATGATAGTGATCATTTGTACAACAGACTAACTACATAGACAACACTGCCAACTATTGATCTAATGATCAGGCCCATAAATTGGAGCAGCCTATAGTGACTTGCTGGAACACAGATTATTTCCTTCTCAACCTCTTTGTGCTAGATATAAAAAAATTGATGGGAACAAGGTACTGATGAGTGGAAACCTCCATTCAAATATGAAAGGGACTTGACAAAAATTGAAGGCATTATCAAGGTGACAAGAGTTAAAATGTCATTTTTAGCTCAACTGACCCAAAGGGTCAAGTGAGCTATTCTCATCACTTGGTGTCCGTCGTCGTCTGTCGTCCGTCGTCGTCCGTCGTCGTCCGTTAACTTTTACAAAAATCTTCTCCTCTGAAACTACTGGGCCAAATTGAACTAAACTTGGCCACAAGCATCATTAGGGTATCTAGTTTAAAAATTGTGTCCGATGACCCCGCCTGCCAACCAACATGGCAGACATGGCTAAAAATAAAACATAGGGGTAAACTGCAGTTTTTGTCTTGTAGCTCAAAAAATAAAGCAATTACAGCAAAATGGACATGGGGTAAAAATGTTCATCAGGTCAAGATCTACCTGCCTTGAAATTTTCCGACGAATCGGTCAACTCTGTTGGGTTATTGCCCCTGAATTAATAATTTTAAGGAAATTTTGCAGTTTTAGGTTATTATCTTGAATATTATTATAGATAAAGACAAATTGTAAACAGCAAAAATGTTCAACAAAGTAAGATCTACAAATAAGTCAACATGACCAAAATCATTGATTGACCCCTTATAGGATTTTTTGCCCTTTAAAGACGGCATCCAGCGTAAAATTTCCTTTAAAGATCTTTTCCTCTCAAACCACTGGGCCAATAGAGACCAAACTTTGGTGGAATGGCCCCCTTCCAAAATTATGTCTGGCATCCCAGACTTCCAACTGACAGGGCTGCTGTTACAAAAAATAGAAAAAAAAGGGGGGGGGGTGAATTTCAAAAATCTTTTTATATGAAACTACAAGGCCAGTTGGAACCAAAGTTGGCAGTAATGGTTCTTTGGAGGTTCTCTTTCAGAAATATGTCCAATGACCTGGACTGTTAACCAAGATGGCTGCCACAGCCGAACTTAGTTTAACATAGGGCCCTATGGGAAAATTCATTGAAAAATCTTCTTGTCTTAAACCACTTGACCAATTGGAACCAGACTTGGCAGCAATGGTCGTTTGATGGTCCTCTTACAGAGGTGTGTCCGATGACCCGGACTGTCAACCAAGATGACCGCCACAACTGAACTTAGTTTAACATAGGGCCCTATAGGAAAATTCATTTAAAAATCTTGTCTGAAACCAGTTGACATATTGGAGCAGGACTTGGCAGCATTGGTCCTTAGGAGGTCCTTTTTCAGAAATTTGTCTGATTTCATGGACTGTGAACCAAGATGGCCGCCACAGCAGAACTTAGTATAACATAGGACCCAATGGGAAATTCACTCAAAAATCTTCTCTTCTGAAACCACTAAGCCAACTAGAATTAGACTTGGTAGCAATGGTCCTTAGATGGTCCTCTTTCAGAATTTTGTGCGATGACCCAGACTGTCAACCAAGATGGCTGCCACACCCGAACTTAGTTTAACATAGGGCCCTATAGAAAAATTCATTTAAAATTCTTGTCTGAAACCGCTTAGCCAGTTGGAACAAGACTTAGCAGAAATGGTCCTTAGATGGTTCTCTTTTAGAAATGTATCCGTTGACCTGGACTGTCAACCAAGATGACTGCCACAGCTGAAATTAGTTTAACATAGAATCCTATAGAAAACCAGCCAAATTGACTGCAACACTTAAATTTTTAGGTCTGCTCAAGGTGAAAAGTTAAATCCAGGTGAGCGATACAGGCTCTTGAGAGCCTCTAGTTTTTTTATTTCGTTCTTTTTCTGATAAACTCTCCAATTTATTGATGAATGGAAACATTGATTCATATATAAGGGGGATCAAACAAACAAGAGTAGACACACTATATGTATTGCATGAGTATGCACATGGACACACATTGATATTCGACATTGTAAGTCAAAGGAAATGCCTTAAAAAATTTTATGGTCGGATGACATTTGTCTGAAAAATCTGATGCATGTCACTCAAGCCTAAAATTGTGTCCAAGATCAGTTAAGATACCTACCCACCAAAAAGTGTCTATAGACCAAAACTGGTACTTGTTGAGAAATTGACTTATTTGTGAAAATGTGATGAGAGTCACTCAAGCACGAAATAATGGCCAAGGTCAGGTGACAGGTGTCAAAATGACACCTACTTGCCAAGAAGTATCTACAGATTAAATACATGTTGGATATATGTATTACAGCTACAAGGAAATGAACTTAGTTGTGAAAATGTGACACAAGTCATTGAAGTGTAAAATTCAGTTCAAGAAATTGGTTGGGAAACTATCTATGGACCAAATATGGTGGGTCTAGTTAGTACAGTTGTGGAGAAATAGACTTAGGCCTAATCCGGAAAATGTGATTCAAGTCACTCAAGCATGAAATTCAGGTCAAGGTCTGGTGATGGGTGTTAGACAGGCATGTACCCAAAAAGAACTATCTATAAAACAAAAATAATGTAGCCTTTCTACTTAAAAAAATGAAACTTTATTAATAAGAACATGAAAACATTTTTCTTATTGTTTCCAGTGTAAATATTCATAATTATTATAAAAAACTTAAATCATCGTTACTAAAATGGTGAAAAATGGTTACAAAATATTGCCAAGTTTTTGTCACTAGACTGACATTTCCTTAGGCTCCTCTAACTGTTACGTTATGAAAGTTGGATGTTGTTCTGGAGTTGCCTTGTCAATAAAAAAATTAAATATGCACAAAAAATCACAAAATTAGCAATAGTTGTGTAAATTAAAAAACGTGTCGACTTTGATGGGCTCAATATATCTTGTTAAAATTTGAAACATACTTTGTTAAGTATCTTTCAATGGTGAACTGCTAATCAATGCTAAACATATGGCTTAGCTCCTATTTTGTGTTTTAATTTAACGAAGTTTACCCTTGACTTAATGAAAAACTTCAAGTATAAAGCCTACATAATGGCTCTAGGAATTACAGTGATGAGAAATGGACCTAATATAGAGAGAATGTGACACAAGTCACGCAATGAACCATGAAAATGAGGTGAAGGTCACAAAACAGGTACAAGAAATGTAGCAATATATATATCATAATGTATCTGTAGACCAAAGATCTAAAATGTAGATATTATGTGTGCAAAGTTATTAAGGTCCAAAAAATAGGAAAGTAATACCTATATCTTGCCTTCATGACATTCGCTTCAGGTGAGACAATAATGACACACTCATTTAAGAATTGAATTTGAGAACTGAACTTCTGCGAAGTATTGATGAATAGCAACCTTCATTCAAATTTGAAGAGAGAGGATTCAACAGATGGACTGTTGGGTCAAAAACATCATACTCCTAGCAACTTCACTGCATGGGGTATAAAAATTACTAAGTTTTCTGTAAAATTCAAAATGATTGCCTTAGGAAAATGGTTTACCTACAGTTACATACATGATGGATATTGTCCTACTATATTCAAAATATGAGCATCCTAACAGAATAGAAACCTGAAGAAATATGGACTTCAAAGTTTAAATCGTTTATTTTTCAGACCCTTCAAGGGTAAAAAAACAAGTAACATACATTAAGCATCATAAATCACAAATGAGATTATTAAAAAGTGATTTATTCATTTTTAAAGTTTATGATTCCAACATCTTAAATTAAAATACGCTTAGGCCATGTCTTGTTTTTTCTTTGTTTTGAGTCAACTGAGGCTGTGAAAACCTACCAGCCAGCCAGGAAAAAAAACACACCCGGAGAAAAAGACCAGGCATTTACTCCATAGAGATTTCATAAGAGTAAAACTGCAGTTGAACAGTTAATCTGTGACACCAGAAAGAATAAGAGATTCAAATGGGAAAAAACTAAAACACTAAATCACGGTTGGGAAGAGACAAATTTCTGATTTTTTTTTACTGTTTCAAAAATATCTCTGTGTTTGTTTTTGACATATGAGCCAAAAAACCTACCCGCACGCGGACGCAAAACAAAGAAAAAAACAACTATGGCCTTATCTTAAATCAGATGAAAGATATACAAGATAGTCTTTAAAGTTTGAAATGATTTCTATACTGTAAATTCGGAAATTTTTGCATGCAATTTTTATTGCGATTCTTCTACCCCAGGCAAAATTGTGAGGTTTAATTATTGCGATTGCCGCCTGTATGAAAAAAAGTTTTATTATTGCAATCGGAGATCGGGAAAAAATTGAAAATGGGAAATTTTATTAATGTACTCATTTTAATTAATGATTTTAAAAATATCAGAATTCAAAATGTTATTATATATATAATAGCTGTTCAAACAATAACTATACAACTAGGTATCTACTAATTAATCTGTCTCCGGATGTCGACAATCAATGACAGAAATGTAAATAAAGGGAGACAAATCTAGAATAAATCGGACATGAAAATATGCATTAAAAATGCAAGTTTTAAATATTGCAACCCTCAACCGATTTCAATTTTCACAATAATAAAAACATCGCAATAATTTCCATATTTACAGTAAATAAGACATCTTTGAGAATTACAGATACGAGTATACAAAAACAGCTTAATAAATTGATCACATAATATCAGACATATCACAAAGTACATGTATATTTCATTAGCTATAATAACTGAAGTTATCGTTTACATGATGTATTTCATATCAGCTTTGTTATAGGTCATTGACTTTCTGCACTGGCTTGAGGTCCTACGTGTATAACCTAAATAAAAAATCAATTGAAACTGAACACATGAGACTCTATCATTCTCTGTGGAATTATCCTTTTAAGTTAATTCATATAATGAAATGGTTCATCTGCTAAAAAATACTAAATAACTTTATCAAAAGTTTTTAAAATACATTAAATAGAACTGAATATAGAATGTGGGCAAAGGGAAATAACTCATATCATTAAATTACATGAGTTGTTCAAATATGTTTAAACTTTTGCAGCAAGAAAATAATCCCTAAACTTCCACTGGAAAGATAACTATCCTTGTTTAGCTCAGATTCATGACATTCCACCATGATTCTGCCAAAAGTCTGTCAAACTCAATGCTAATAGGCCACAGATTTAAAAAAAAACTACCTTGCATCATGCGACTTATCCAACGGTTGAGGCAAGAATATTCTCTGTTTTTTGTTGAGATCTTGAAATTAAGAAAGAATGTTGTAGAACCTAAGGAATTTAAATTACTTTAATGTTTATTAAAATTATGAAATCTCATCTGTAAAATTCATCAAACTTTGGTTATCTTATCAAAATCTCACAATTTTGAACTGGCCACATGTAAGAAGAGGACACCTGTCAAGACATTTTTATAATTAAAAGGTTACACACGTGTATTTGTTGTATTTTCATATGTATTATCAAAAGATGAAAATAATATATTGCAATACTCTGTGATTCTTAGAGAAATAGCAAAACATATCAACTATCCTCTGACTCAGCTTTCCTAAATAAAACTGAATCCCTGTATGTAATTGTATAATGATTATGTCGTCGTAGCAATGGTTCGTTTTTCTGTAAATCTTCAGGATTATCATAAACTGTTCCTATGATGACATCTCTTTCAGCAGGTCTTGGTTGAGCAGGTTTTCTAGAGATTTTTTCACCATGATATCTACAACATGTATGAAATAAATAAATAAATAATAATATGTATACAAAGCATGAAAAGTCAGAGACAACTGAAATTTTACCCTTTAATTCTGGGAATTCTCCATCTTACATATTCACTGGTGTTTGATTCTTTTTCTTAAGCAAATGAGTCATCAAGCAAAGATTTTAATTTCTTTTTTGGCTGGTTACTTCCCTTTTTATAACATCATAATAAACAGAATGTACTTCTGGGAGTGTTAATTTTCCATTAGTGAATTAAGTGTACTTTATTGCAATTTTGGTTGTAAAATGACTTTTGATGAAAAATTTAAGCTTCTAACTGTTTTTTTCACCATTATAACAACAAATAAAAGGCAAATCTGCTTGGGAAAGCAATATTAATTTTTTGCAGTTAACAGTTTATTTAACTTGTCTCACCCACTTCCAGCCCTTTCCTTATGGTTCACAGGAAACATATAAACCAGCAAAGGTACAAATGTATAACTGATTTCACAGGTCATGTCTTCCATTTATAACCCAGCTATACACTTCAACTTAAAGGAGACAACTATCAAAATGTACATATCTTACCCAAAACCTGCTTTCACAGATGGAGGTTGACCTTCATTTTCAAGCGCTTCAGCCATTCCCTGAATAGTAGATCCAATGCCTTCTCCTTCCTGCCATCCATGTTTTTCTAATATTTTACGTCCTATACCCTTTGTGTGAACTTCAAACTTCCCTATTTTTGGCTTGTCAAGATGATCAGATTTTGTTTTCCTTTTCTTAGCTAGTCCCAGACTAAATCTATCAGTGTCTTCTGTGCCATTTCTCCAATGTTCTGACTGTCTCATTGACAAAAAGTCCTTTATGTCTTTATCACCTGCTCCCTTCTCATAATAAGCACTCATATCTACATCCCAATCATCAGTCGTTTGTTCATCAAAATCTTAAATCATATTAATGTGACAAGTTCAAACACATTTAAGCAAATCAACATCTGATTTCAGATACACCATAACTAGGAAAAAGGATCTTCAAAAACTACTAGTAAAGAAATGATAGACTCCTGAGCATTTATACATGTATATACAGATGGTTGAACGTGTAATACATAAAAAAAAAACGTTGTAACACGCGGAACTTGTCTGTATCATGTGCATGGAGTTTGCGTGTGGTTAGAGACATGCGATGAGAATTGGTCGAGAAAAATAATCAAAATTGTGGGTTCAAGTCAAAGCATATTTCGAACTCGAATTAAAAGATTGTCTGAATGAACTTTCAACAGTGTCAAATGTTTAAAAATGTTTATATTAATTAATCCCGCACAGTTTCTAATTTTTTTCTAATATTAATGTAACTTATTCAATTATTGATGATATTTTGGTTTAAAAAGAATATATGATGAAATTTTTCTTAAATCAAATGATCTTATATCTTGCATATAACATCTTCAAATTAAATATAGATTCAAACTTTAACTTGACTTTATTAATTTATGGCTTCAAAGTACATATTTTACATGAGCAGATAGCTGTGATTTTTATTTTTTATGTTATTATGTACCCAAGACATAATGTCTTTTGTTTTAAATAGGCCATAAAGTATTGTGTTGTAATGTTTCTTTCACTGATAACTTTACTATTATGATATCAATTTTGATTAATATGCTAAAAGTTAATTAGGTAATAATAACATGGAAAGGTTAATTGATTTTTCATAAATTTAAAATATAGTGTAACAGTTTTGTCATTAAAGTTTAATATATTTCTCATTAATAAAATAGCATTAATAACAATCACATATGCAAATAAGTATTTTGTACTTATGAAAAAAAGTTAAATGTCGACCATATTATAAGCATTCCTTTTATCGTACTTTTATATCTAAAATCAAGTGAAACGTCAATTACTACTATTCATACCCAGCACAGAATATAATTAATTCGTTTTGTTATATTCCATTCGTATTTTACAAACACAATTTTTGAAATTGCACGATCAGAAATTGTATAACATGGAACGTGTGGTTTGCATGTGGTTAGGTGCATTACACATACAACCATATGTAACTGAACTTTTACACAGGAAGAGCTTTAAAATTGAATTGCTTTTTTTTTCAAAGTATGAATTTACCTACAAAATTTATTTACTCTGTAATAGTAAGGTATCTTAAATCTATAAAAAGCTTATCTGATCATATTTTAAATCTAATGGGTAGAGCAAATGCTCCAAAAAAAACAAGTCTTTCTTTAAATTCATATTTGTCATGTTTTTTGGTCCATTTGTTCAATGAAATAAACATAATTTATAGAAGAAATGTCATATTCATGGACTAAATGTACTTAAGGATCTGTACACATACATGTACCTTATCTCTGGAAAAGGCCTTCCACAGAATTTTTGCTTATATTAATATTTGACTTAACAATGTATTCATACAGACCTCCTTCTTGTTCTTTCCAATACTGAGCATCAGTATAGAACACCAAGCCACTTCCTCCTTTTTCCCATTTCAGCTCTATTTCATTCTCAAATAACCGTTCTTCATTTCTTTCCTGATTGTCTGGGTCATCATGTAGAGCCTCATGTCTTTCCCATTCCTCACAACTATCATCATCCTGGGAAATAAAAATATACAGTTTTAGAAGTTTTACTTGATCTCATGACAGAAATAACTGGTATTTAATTGTAAACATTTTGGAATCTGGTATATCCTTTCTCCATAGCTCTTTCCTAACGATGGTTTTTAGCTTTACTCCTTTTGTCATGATGGATTTAGATCTGCTCTACAACACTATGTTACGGTTTATCACATTTTTGGCCTTCAGAACTGCCAATGAGACATTTTTCTGAAATATACATAAACAATACACCCAAACTGATATCAAGGAATGTTTTTTTATATGAAAATGAACCATCATGGTAAATATATTAATATTTCATGTTCAAATTTTAACTGTAATTTCAACATTTTTTTTACTTATTTTTCAATAATTATTTTCTATTGCTCACACAGCATCAGCTGGACTTTATATATATTCAAAGTAATATTTTGGAAACAACAATATGTTCAAGGTGAAAAATTACCAACAATTAATTTGAATTAAGCTTAAATATAAAGTTTTACAAAAGTTTCACAATATACATGTAAACCTCAACAGTGCAATTATTTGCTAACTTTGGAAATATTCCGGTTATTCCAAAATCACAACCCAAAATTCTCTCTTCACACTCAAATGTTAAATAAAATAAAACACATGTATTGCATATTTTTAAGTAATTTAATAATACAGACTGGCCAAAAAATGCTTTCATGGTGAGGCCAAATGAAATTAAATGTATCATTTCACGTTTTTTATTGGAATTTCATTGATCTGTGTCAGTGAAGTGATATTACAATGTAGCTGGTAGTACATTATATACACATTCAACATATAAGTGATTACAAACAAATATGAGCAATTCCCTCTTGGAAGACTTATGGTTTTATCTTGATATTTTCAGAAGTCCTCTCTTCCAAAATCTAAATGTCTTCCAGGATATTATAAATATATTCCCTGAAGTTATTCTAAACCATGAAATTAAAGGAAGAGTGAAAGTACTTCTGAATCCAACAAATTTTATAATCATATACATGTATTATGAAGCATGAAAAAGTGACCTATTACAGTGAATCACCATTACCATATGTGTCACACATCATAGGAAATTGCCCACCATGCCACCTCAGCTAGCTGTGGTTTTGCTTCATAGACAGTAAAAAAATCTCACATGATTTTTTTTCTTGTAATTTATCTTTTCATTCAAATGAGACATTTTGCAATTTTTGCTTACTATTTTTTTGTGTGTAAATACTGGAGATCTGGAAATTAAAGCATGCATTTATTATTTAAATATTTAAATATCTTGTCACAGTCTTATTTTTTGAGTAAATAAAAATATCCCACTAATTTTATAACTATATTTTACCCCTTCAGACTGATCTGACTCATGAATCATATTTTCTTCAATATTTTCATTCATTCTTTTCTTTGTTTCTGGATCACTTCTCCACTTATTTTTAGATATCTTCTTTGCATGATTTTGCTTCTGATTATCACATTGTTCTTGGTACAATTTATTGTTTGTTAATCTTTGAGAAGAACCCTCATCCTTTATTGAGCAACTTTTATGATAGTCTTCTTCACACAAGAGTTTGTGACCATGACCAGACTTTACAGTTTGATAATCTGACTCACAATTAACAATGTCCCTACCATAATTATATGGAACATCACCATACTTTTTATTTGTTCTGGTTTTAGGAAAAGTCAGCCCTAATTTTTTTATTACTGCAGGAGGTAGTCGACACTGCTGTATTAGTTCTAAAAACACTTTGGTAGGTGTACCAACATTGCCATTAGGCATCACATCTGGTGGATGTAACTCCATAAGTTTTGCCAAGTCTGATTCTTTAAACTGTTCCCTGTCTGTAGGTATAAGCTTTGCCTCTGCTCTAGATACATATTGCGTGCCTGTTACTATAAGGATAAAGGTATATGTACATGTATATGAATATTGTATTAAGAAATATCAGAACTGTTCTTTAAATTTCAGCCATTTCATGGTTCAAAAATTTAGTACTTTTCCAGGACTTACAAGGTCCAAAAATTCATTTTTCAATGACTTTTTGTAAATTTACTGACGTTTTTCTATCTACAATTATAATACTGATGTGTTCAAAAAAAAGGCGCACAATTACAAATGTATGGCAGTCAGAAGCATTTCAATTTTTCATAATTCTTTGTGAGGGATAGAATAATAGATAAGATAATGTTTATTAACCAATTAAGGGCCCTCAATGGGGCAATAAGTAACAGAGTAACAAATAAAAACATATTATTACATATAAATAATATTCAAATGGCAGTAAAAAATTTTGAGTTTCTAGATCTGATTTTATCATTGTAAGTACATGACGCTGTGTGGAAAATATAATCTTTTCAAAATTGTCGACATATGCATGGGATATGAGTCTCTCCTTCATATTTAGCATTATGGAAAACTGAAAGAAAAGGCTTTTGAAAGACATATACAAAATGTAGCTATCTGGTAATTGTTCCAGACAAATGGGCAAGTGTACATGTGTCAGCTTTTTTAATGGTTGCCATGGGTGTGATGCTACATGTCCCGCCAATGATGTAAGGATTTAGTAAATAGAATTACATGTGTATATTTTTGACTTTGAAGTCCCTATCTATAGGGTAGATCATTTATTATCTATAAGTATTTCTTGAAAAACTACCTTCAACCTGAATTCTAATATTGAAATTCTATTAAGAAATTCAAAGTCGATGACCCATGACCTCAAGGTCACAGCATTCATTTGAATCAAAATGCTGCTGTTCATATCACAAGCTATCTATGTACCAAGTTTCAGGATGATAGCATAACTCCTTCATGAAAAACTACCTTAAACCTGAACCTTAACCTCGTACGGATGGACGCACAGACCAAACAACTATATGCCCGGCCTGCCTTACAGGAGGGGCATAAAAATAAAAGGATTGTAGTGAAGGCAAGCACTACTGCAGGATAAAAATTTTAGTAGTGGAAGAAGCATAAATGTACAAATGTATCAAGAGTTTATCAACACCTGTATACATGTACCATATAGATCAACACCTGTACACGATATAGAAAACTTCCTACTTATAAATGCTCAAAATTTCAGTGTATACAAATTGTATAGGTTCTTCAACTTTTGTCACACAGTACATGTACTGTTTGTCTCATTGTTAGGAAGAATTAAATATACAGTAACTCGAAGGGCACATCATTATCCGAAAAAACACTTGGAATGACTGAAAGACACCTGAAATATTTTATTACGCATGTAGCACATATTAGTGACTTTTAAATATTGATGAATAAATTATATTACATTAGAAGCCTTTGCTTTTACAAAAAAAAGAAATTATCGGAGTAGGTAAGTTTATAAAGATTTCATTATAATTCAATGGAAACATACAACATGGTGACCAAGGAAATCAAAATGGGAAGCCTAAAAGAATGATTGCATATCATTCATCAAAATATTAATATAAAAACATCTTTAATTAATCTCCAGTCTATAGGGTATTGTGTAATAATTGCATTTCGGTTAAGTTTTAAAAAAAATAATTACATGTAGGTATGTATAACTACACCAAAGTACTGCTATTACTCCAATCACCAATTAGTTTTCTTAACGATTTACTCATTTAAGAATGAAATTTAATTAAGAACTTTCATATATTTATTTAAACTTTATTATAAAACTTATTAAACTTGATTGTATTCTAATAAAAACAAAGCAGCTGACTGGATGATTGTAATTGGCTGTGCCTTTTTCAGGATATCTTAGTTGTATTAAAAAGGGGTTGGTTCCTGTCTCTCATGGGGGTTCCTGGAAATCATTTATATCTTTTTAATCAGGTCAAGTACTTTGTATGGTTTGTATTAGAGTGTGAACAAAAAAATCTAAATAAAATAAATATAAATACTTTAAAAAAGTTATTATTTTAGACAGTTATCCATTCTAAATTAAAAGGGAATTTAAAATATGAATGTATCCCGGGTCAAATTGGGAGAGGTGCCCACCCTCACATTGTTCATTGCCACTTGGTGGTTAAATATATACACAATGTAATAATAACTAGAAATTGGTGCCATCAGAAACGATGTCCATCCCCGCACTGCACAAGTCAAAAAACAATTAACAGTGAAAAATTAGCAATTTCAAAATTTCAGTTTGAAAATTGGAACCCTGAATCAAATTTCAAAATTGAAAACCTTATTGCACAACTACACATAGTGAAGAACAATATCATAAACCAAAGAAACCACTGAAACAAAAAATGAATGAGTATTTCCAGAGACAAGGCAAAATTAGCAATTTAACCATTTTCTGTCCAAAATTTGATCCCTTAATAGATTTTCAAAATTAAAAACCTTTTCAAACATCTACAGAAAATAAAGAACAATATTATATACAAATAAATTTGCTAAATCTAAATGAAAAATTAAACAGGAGTTTAAGGCACAAGCTTAAATTCACTATTTTCGAAATACAACCCATGTGGGCCTCAAGTTGTCAAAATCAAAATTCTAAAACCTTATTGCGCATCTGCATACAGCATTTGACAATACTGTATAAAAATTAAATGCATGACATGAAAAATGAATGAGGAGTTTATGTCACAAGCTTAAATCCAACTTTCGAAATTCGACCCCTCTGGGCCCCAATTTTAAAAAAACCTTATTGCGCCTCTACATACAGTATGTGATTATACTGAATAGATATAAAAAGCATAAAATGAGAAATGAGTGAAGCAATGAGGTCACAAGTTTAAATTTCCAATTTTCGAAATTCGACACCTGTGGCCCCAAATTTTTGAAAATCAAAATTCTAATACCTTATTGCGCATCTACATATAGTTTGTGACAATACTGTATAGAAATTAAATGCATGAAGTTAAAAATGAACGAGGAGTTCTGGAGACAAGATTATCTTACGGACGGACAGACAGACCGATTTCAAATATCCCTGAACTTCATCCGAAGTGCGGTGATAATAAATATGCAAATAATGAAACTGAAATATTTAATATCAAATAGAGAAATTTTGCACATACATGAATTATACAGCTGGTATCTCACTATATCCTGCTACTTAACGAATCAAAATGACATCAAATTTAAATTGAAAAAGCATGTGAATAGCGTGATACAGTGGGAAAGTGTAGGAGACAGACTATTTTGTCTGACTACAACAAAGCTTTATTTGGATTAAAAAGAATACCATAATCCATATAAATTGAACAATTTTTAAAAAGCGGGATACTTAAATAATATACATGGATATAAATTTCCAGTAATCTGGTAATGATATACCACTAGTGCTGCTTCCAACTTTATCTGCAGAAGGATCATGTGAGAATGTGACCTTTGAAATAAAGCACAGTGAGGGGAGTGATTCACCATTTTTATCTAGCCAGTGTTTTCTGTTGTAAAGATTTATCAGTTCATCAAGACGGTCTGCAGTTGTGCGAAAAACACAACAAAACGTCTTTTGTGCGTTTTTGTCATTATGTTCTGAATGTTCTGCTGACATTCGCTTTTCTGGTCTATGTCTAAAATGAAAACACTTAAATCCCTCGGTTTCAATAAACTGAGAGAAAAAAATTCTCAAATCTGATGAACGGTATGAATTTGGAATGTTGTTTACGATCCCATAGAGAATTTGGCCGTTTTTCTGGTTTTTATCCATTTTACGAGATATTTTAGGGTGGGGATAGAAACCAAAGAAAATCATAGTAATATCAGTATAAATGACAGATACATGACGGACTAATTAATATAAAACACTTAAGGATAACGCCAACTAATAAACAAAAAAACATACAAGCATTAAACTTCCCGGGGGTTGGGGGAGGGGGTTAACTCAATGATATTAAGATAATATTGGCAATTTCGAGTCAAGATTTTACAAAGCCGGCGGAGATTTCGGGTCAGGATTTTTTGACACTCTGGAGAATTCTGGTTAGGATTTAAAAAAATTTTTAATACAAAATGAGACGAATATTCAACTTTGAAAGTTTATTCAACTTATAGCACATAGCTGAAAGGGTTATCTCAGTTGTCTCTCGGTTTATAATTAACATCGATTAATAAATTGTCAGTAATACATACAATGTACAGCAACTATTAATGGAAAGTTATAATCTTTCTTTATCGTCAACCTTAAATCACTGCAACAATAAAATAGGAACCTTTTCTAATATTCAAAGATATGTAATATTACATGATTGTATTATTTTTCCAGTTAATGTAGTCTACTTGACATCTATGCCGTCATTTAGAAAACTTAGAATTTCTCTGTAACATATATACTCTTCAAAGTTATTTTTGTGTGGGTAATTAGTGTTTCCAATTACACAGTGTGTACAGTATTTTTTTCAACATTCGAGTTGCGATTCTGTCAAGCGCTAGATAAGGATAAACGCTTTGGAGAAGGTAAGCTTTTGACTGGCTATTTTCCATGTTTACAAAAATATTTTTCAATGAAATAAATCGATAAGAATTTAAAACAATAAGATGTTATTCATTCATGCTTGTTAAAACCTACATTTATTCATTATAACAGACATATCAAGTAAAAAATGCTTCGAAATCATCTATTGTTAGTGCAACACGGCTTCTTCAAATGCTTTGTAAACATGATTTCTTTTTCACTTCCTATCAATAATATTTATTTTGAATACTAAAATGATCAGTCAATCGTCAGGCTAAATACGAATTTCCTATGTTGCCTCGTTAATTCACTATATTGAAATGAATGTGAAACAATACAAGCTTGGTTTGTATAGGTGCTTGCTGAGACAAAAAGTTTTGCTGTATAGTTGCTTGCCATACCACTGTATAGTTGCTTGATATCTTGTGTGAAAAGTTTAATGCATATTTCGTCATAAGATGACACACGCTCAAGGTTTTAGGTTGCTCGCAACACACGTCGTGTAAGTGGGAGTGTAATACTATGATCTATTAAAAGAGGACAAATATGCAATCCAAAAAACGTAATCCATTAGACAGACAAAACCTGGGAAGACAAATGAACAACCACAAGCACAACAAATAAACACTGAAAACTAAAAATCAATGAACAACACAAACTCCTATAAAACCAAGAGTGAACTCAGGTGCTCCGGAAGGGTAAGCAGTTCCTGCTCCGTATACGACATCCATCGTGAAGTCCAACAAAGCCAATCCGGTGCTAGTCACAAATCGGTGGAGGTACATGAAATGTTACGACAGTGGGAACAGGTCCAACATCATCTTAGATATTGGAACACTGTAACGGTCAATCAATTCGTGATGACGACGTAAAATTTCTTAAGTGATGACATCAACTTATCCCTGATAAAACCCTGGTTAAACAGTTTTACAAGTTGAATCTTAATGCTACAGTAGGCAGCTCAAAGTACATTTATAACGTATGAATAACAAATATAATTGTGTTAATTTGTGTTACTACATGAATTTAGTTATAAATCTACCTTACTATAACATTCTGAATACGCGTATGATAATTAAAATCAAAGACCCGGGTCTTAAAAATTTGCTGAAGATGGCTCACTCCTTCTCACATCCTAGTCTTTTATTTTCAGAAAACCTCTTATATTAATTTGCAAGCGTGTTAATTGGATTTTAATCGAGTTATTTGAGTTTAATATTCATAAATACTTTGTACCATTGACTTTGTGTTTTTTTCTTTGTTCAGTGTTTGTATTTTCGTGGCCCACATGGGCGTAGCAAATAAAGACATCAGTAATTTGAGTAACCTTCTTTTGATGTCTAAAGGTCGAGAAATTTAGTTTATCGGCAATTCATACTTTTCATTTTGATGTAATAGTCAGACATTTTTCAGTATTCATGACATGACACTCGAAAATATCATGCAATGCATTATGACGTCAAAGCGGATGCTTCGCCGATAAATAATAATAGACACTAAAGTACTAAATATTGACTTCATCAATTTGAATATATGTCTCGCCTTCGTCTCGACCGATATTCAACGTGATAAAGCCAGTATCAAAAACCATTAGTGTCTATTAATTTAATTTGATTGGATGAACAGTATAGACCAACATTGGTTATACTGTATAACCTGGATTGGTCTTTAATTAACCAACCACTTGTAAATTAAGTCCAATGTCATTATTGATTCTTGAATAAAGGGGTCATTGTACTTCTGTTTGGAAATTAAATTATAAGGAATGTTTCCAAGTTTTGAAGAGGTTATACCCAGGGGTGGATCCAGAGTGGCGACGAGTGGGGGGGGTACAATTTTGAATAATTATTTACCCTTTTTGGGGGGATAATGAAGATTTTACGACCTTTATTTTTGAGGGGGGGGGGGATTTCAGCATCATATCTTCTTTTTGGTTAACGTCACAGAAACTTATGTATCTGCCGAAAATTTGAGAGCAATTATTATATTTTTACTGCTGTTGTCAGGTTGTAGAACTAAATATCAGGATCTGGTCTTCCGTGGTCTCTGTGCATGATTAGTGATTGTAAGAAAGAAGATAAATACACCTAAGGAGCAAACCAAAAAGCGCAATACATCATAGCTAGACCGACAAGCCCAACAAGTCCAGGAAGGAAAATTAACAACCACAAGCACAACAAATAAACACTGAAAACTAGAAAACAATGAACAACACAAACTCCTATAAAAACCAGAAGTGAACTTAGGTGCTCCGGAAGGGTAAGCAGGTTCCTGCCCGGGGTTCCTGCTCCGTATACGACACCCGTCATGACGTTCAACAAAGTCAATCTGCATTCCGGTGGTAGTCACAAATCGGTGGAGGTGCGTGAAATGTTACCACCGTGGGAACAGGTGATATTCGTGATGAAGACCGTAACGTTTCCTAAGTGATGACATCAACTTATCCCTGATTGAAAAACGTATCATGAGCGAATTGAAAAGGGGACCCAAATTAAGTAATTAGACTTTCAATAATTAATAATTTTGTTTCGTCAAAAATGTCATGCAAAATCACTGAAAGATGGCAGTTTCAAAGTTCAAAATATAATGATTGAAGTGGCTGCATTTTCGGTAGCCAGTGCAGTTTGGATTCTCTGACGTTACATGTATCAAATTTCAAAATGGATCTCAAACTTTTGTTCTTTTACACGGCCACCGAGGTGCTAAAAAAACAATCAACTGAGAGAAGAAATTTTTGGACAATTATTAATATCTTCAAGTTTTAAATAAAATAAATGACAATTTATTAAATGAAAGGTTTTAAATTTATATTTCAGAAGTCTCACTGATATAACCATTATAAAAAAAATGTTGATGTACCTCTCATATGTCGGAACCGTTTAAACCTGAGACTACTATAACACTGTGTTATAGTAGTCTCAATTTAAACAAATCATGGTGGTAAAGATTATCAGATATTGTAAATGCCCATTTCTACTAAAAACACACTTAAATAAAAAAAGTCCAGATATTTTTACTAACCAACATGACCAATGAATTTCAAATACATTAATTAAAAAAAACAGATAGACATCTTTTAATAATCTTTTGTTTGTATTTAACACAATACACGTCAGCTAACAATGAATCAATAAGTAAGCCATTGTATAAGAAGGGTACATGTTCAATTAAACACTTGCAAATCTTCAAGGGGCACTGGTGGAAAATTAATTTTACTTTATTGACTGTGATACATTTCAATCTCATTAACTCTTATCTTTATTATCAGATTTGTAAAAAGTTACATACATGTTAATTTTCACAACTAGGTGGCAATCAACCATTACAATAGATAACGTGTTATGGTCACTTTCTTAAAATTTGCCTTTCGTTATTATGACCATGTTGAACGATGTGAAGCTTTGTATCTAGTATATTTTAGGTATAATTTTTTTTTGGTGACCTCAACTGGGGGGGCACGTGCCCCCTATGCCCCCCGCTAAATCCGCCACTGATACCTACGGGGCGCCGAATGGGACATGAACTTTTTGTAATCAAAATCAATTTTGTGGAAACAAAATCCAATTCTGTCATAACAAAATCATTTTTGTCTTAGAAAACTATGTGATACAGACTTGTTTTATGAGAACTTCAATTTTGTAATGACAAAATTTATTTTTGTCATGACAAAATTCATTTTTGTAGACAAAATTCATTTTTGTCATGACAAAATTCAATTTTGTCAAATAGGTATGCAAATATAAACTTATTTGCATACAAAATTGATTTTTGTTACCTGATATGGAAATTAAAACACAAAAGTCAATTTTGTGAGACAAAATTCATTTTTGTAGACAAAATTCATAAAATTCAATTTTGTCATGACAAAAATGAATTTTGTCTACAAAAATGAATTTTGAAATTCTTATTTTCATGACAAAATTCAATTTTGTCAAATAGGTATGCAAATATGAACTTATTTGCATACAAAATTGACTTTTGTTCCTGATATCGAAATTAAAACACAAAATTGAATTTTGTGTAGACAAAATTGAGTTTTGTTAGACAGAAGTGAAAATTTAACACAAAAGTGACTTTTGTGACTTTTGTGACAGAAGTCAATTTTGTGTCACAAAAGTCAATTTTGTTTGCAAATTTGGATCTGCAACTGATTTCTCTCATCACGATTTTGTAAAAAGGCCTCTCATTGGATATAGTAAACGCGGGTCTCGCAGGCTCAAGGACATATCATATGGGTGATGCACTATTCTGCAAAAGTAATTAATACCTAATAAAGTATATATGTCAAATATAGGACATTTTGTGCAATAGTGATTATTCTAATATGACGTCCTTCTTTTGCTTTAATGTCAATAACACACCCATCATGTTACTTATGGGATACACGTGATTGACGTCACAATTGAAGTTATGACGTCAGTGGTTTTTCAAAAGAGGATCGAAAAAAATGTTTGTGCTTTTTGAAAAATAAAAAAAAAATAAAAAAATAAACATGATCCCTCCTACATAAAGAAGCCTCTGGTCCCCCTTCTCCAATTTCAGATTTTTCTGACCCCCAACTTATCCCGCTTCCTTTTCCAGAGATAAATAATCGTACAATATGTTGTATTTCAATGTTTTAGAAGAAGGTATACTGTCTAAATAAACAAAAAAAAACTCATGTTTTTAGGTTTACTATTTTCCTGACTGAAATAGAGATTACTTTGTTTTATTATATTTTAATATGCTTAGGTGTAATTTCCATTTGTATGTCAAACTATATTTTAATTTTCAAAATTACGATGCTTGAAGCGAGTTTTTGTTCTGTCCTTGAAATCCCGACAAATAGAAAACATGTGCTATTTCGCGAAACACGTCTATTTTAACCACGCGCATTGTTGACTACACGATACTCTAAATCGTCTTTTGAAAAACAACTGACGTCGGAAGTTCAACTGTGACGTCAATCACGTGTATCCCATAAGTAACATGGGTTTGTTGACATTAAAGCCAAAGAAGGACGTCATATTAGAATAAACGATATTGTACAAATTGTCCTATATTTGCCATATATACTTTATTAGGTATTTATACTTACTTTTGCAGAATAGCGCATCCCCATATGATGTGTTCTTGTACCTGCGAGACCCGGGGTTACTATATATATCCAATGAGAGGCCTTCTTACAAAATCGTGATGAGAGAATTCATTTGCATACAAAATTGACTTTTGTGTTAAATTTTCACTTCTGTTTAACAAAACTCAATTTTGTCTACACAAAAATAAACATAAAATTGAATTTTGTGACAAAAATGACTTTTGTGACACAAAATTGACTTTTGTGAAACAAAATTGACTTTTGTGACAAAAATGACTTTTGTGACACAAAATTGACTTTTGTGACACAAAATTGACTTTTGTGACACAAAACTGAATTTTGTGGCACAAAATTGACTTTTGTGTTAAATTTTCACTTCTGTTTAACAAAACTCAATTTTGTCTACACAAAAATAAACACAAAATTGAATTTTGTGACAAAATCTCAGTTTTGTATGCAAATTAGTTCACAGAATCCAAACTAAACTAATTTGCATACAAAATTGACTTTTGTCGCCCAATTTTCAAAATACGTAACAAAAGTAAAGTCTGTGATACAAAAATGAATTTTGTTATGACAAAAGTAACTTTTGTCCACTGGAAGATAATTTTGTATGACAAAATTTAAATTTGTAGTATGCTACAAATTTTGTTAAACTTAACTCATTTTTGTTGAACAAAACCCACTTTTGTCCGTACGAAATTGAATTTCGAGTACAAAACCACAAGAGTCCCATTCGGCGCCCCGTAATACGTGTGTCAGTTTATGGCATTCATAAACCGCTGGTTTATTATGCGTAAATTGACCCAAACCAGGTTATATCGTATAAACTGTTCAAAAATTGGTAGCATTCCTTAAATCATTATTCTATGTCACCGAAATGACTATTTTATGCTATCATTTGCATAATACTCTATCGCTATATGAATTGTTGTTGTATAGCAATGTAATATTCCTTGTTAAACACAACCAAAAATTAGCGCTGATATTGCACTAAGTGCTCATCGGTAGTTTTCTTGGTTGGTTGGAAGGTCTTATTTGCTTTGGTATACAATGAAGGCGCTATTACACAAAATTGGGAAATAATGTCCCTTCGTAGAATATTTTCTCACATTTCTATGTGTTTGGGACAGTCATAATCCGTGTGAGACACCGGTGTGAGATTCATGCATCTCACATCACATACCTTGATGTAACAATGCAAAAAAACACCACGTCACAATCGCACAAATGGTACGACAACGTCGAAATTAACATCGCTTCAATATGAAAATCCCTAAAGCTCAACCCAAAAGATATCTTTTTAAAGTTTTGTACCTTTGGCATACGATCTTTTCAAATATGTAACTTATTTTGCACTAGGTTGTCTAGTTTAATAGAGCGCATTTTCGTGTCATGGCGGCCATGTTTATTTCTTTAAATATTCGATCGAGAAATGTGAGAAAAATAATCAGTCATGGTAAAAAATGTGAGACTGGACAATTCCACCCTCGGGGTCACATTTTCTATCATCAGAAACTCGGCAAGCCTCGTTTCTGACTGGAAAATGTGAACCCTCGGGTGGAATTGTCCCATCTCACATATTAGACCATGACTGATTATTATAGTATCACATCCGCAAGCTCGTGCGATAATACATTCTACTACGGACAGTGTTTCCTAATATTCATGAAATAACCCCATATTATAGTCCAAGTACATTATATTGCAACAAGTGACTATACAAAAAAATTGCAAGCGCCCATTCAGTACACATACAAGCACCTATACAGTCAGAGAAATGATGTGTTGTTTGTTTGAAAGTAATTTACTTCATTTTACAGGCAAAATTTCGATAAAATTTGGTTTTAGATTATAAAAATGATTCTTATTTCTTACCATTTTTTACTTATTCAGTTTTAAAGTCAAAATTTCAAACACTAAATGTGAGAAGCATCGTGACCAAAAGTGTTATTAACTCGCGGGGGGGGGGGGGGGGGGGGTGGTTACCTGCTATATTTTTAGTGGTACGAGTGTGCCGCAAAACAGGGTCGCTTTTTCATGCCCTGTTGGTTAGAACAGGGTCCCTTTATAATGTCCTGCCGGTTAGAACAGGGTCACCTTTTCACGCCCTGCTGGTGAGAACAGGATTTTTTTTTTAAACAAAGTATTTGTCTAGAACAGGATCGCTTACTTAACTGTTTAAGATACAGTCTAGAACCCGGGTCTAGAACAGCATCTATTTTATACGGTCTAGAACAGGGTATACATTTTCTGAGCGTGTCTAGAACAGGGTATGTTTTTCAATATTTCTGTTTAGAACAGAGTATGTTTTTGAAAGTTTTCTAGTTAGAACAGCGTATGATTTGGCAAGTGCTATCGGCACAGTTTTACCCGAAAGGATAGTCAGTAACCCCCCCGGGGTTATTAATCATATTTGTGAAAAAAATGTTCATGTAATTTTATAGGCATGTAAACAGCGTCAAAGGAGGCAAACATACCTAAAATTTCCATAAAATCTGTGTAAAATTCAAAAATCTATTATTAAGTATGAGGGATCTTCCTTGCAAGTGACCGATTTGCTGCTATACAAAATCGCAACTTAACAACTGACAGAAAACATGTTCATTTCCGCTCCCACACTGTGAATTATATCCATTTTGTTGTTCACATGATATACTAACTTTGATGCAGTGTATTTAAGAATTTCAACAATTCATGTCTCATCAACAATCCTTACGAGGAAAAATTAAGGGAACCCAAATAAAAAGAGCATATTCGAGGGATTGGACAAGGCCGTGAAAAAAAGCAGATAAAAAAACACACTTGATAATGTATCTAAAGGCTCCGTTAACTTTAATAAAACATAGAAAACTGTGACATCATTTATACTCCATAATCATTGATTATTTGTCTATCGAATTGAAATAAAAAGTAAGTGATATATATATAAAAAAAACCTGACAACTAAGTAAGCTAAATCTCCACTGTTTGCCTCAGAAAGGAGGAGATATTGTGGGAGAAAAGATTGTCAGAGGAGGGAAGGGGGAGTGTGGAGAAGAAAGATACCTTAATTGTTGACCAATACCTCAAATTCAAATGCTAAAATGCTTGAAAAATTAACTATTAAAAAAAGTGCCTAAGACCAGAACCGTGGAACAGGATGACCATCCTTAGTCTTCTATTTCTTAATTTTATAACAATAAAATTTCGATTGTCAGTTTGATGAGGCCAGTACATGTAGTAATCTGTATTGTTGTTTTTTTCCTGTAAAAAGCATGGAACATTTGCAACTTTACTTCAACAAAACTACCAATCAATATGATTAAATAAGAAAATAATTTATTTCACAGACCACATACTAAGGCCGTTAAAATAATGTCAATTTGATATATTCTGCGCAATAAGAAAGTCAAAGTTTATGTCTTTCTGTTTTCTACATAATTGAATATCAATGATATTGTATTTGTTTTTAATACATGTAGCTAAAAACCTGTTGTATTTAATGGTTTTTAGATGGCAATCTTGAGACTTACTTATATATTTTAAATACGTTAATTTATCCGCATTATAGCAAATAACTAAGACTCGTTCAACATATCTTGTATACAAATATTTCTAAAATTGATTGAATAATTTTTTATTTTGGAATTGGCTTAATACAGCGATTTCAAGTATATCCTATACCCATTAACCCTATACCAAATTCTTCTTTTATGTCGAAGTGTTAGTCCTTCAAACATAAGGGGCACAACTGTGCATTAGAATAAAGTTGTATATTTTATGAATGTTTCCCCATTGAGAAGAAAAATTTGCTAGTTTTCTTATACACTTTTGCATTTTAGTTCATAAGTCTTAGAGACTATTGCTCTGTAATATCCTTCAGTTGTGAAAGTAATTTCTCACTTTTTTCTTGCAGTGCCCTTTGAATGCTATATAAAAATTAGTAATAGTACAAGGTAACTATTTTTGTTTAATTTTGCTTGAGTTCTTTAAGATAAATTTCATTTACAAAAGCTAGAAAATTCAAGATTATTTAAAGCCAAAACATAATTCTAGTATCTAAAATAGTTCTTAAAAAGAATTATATGAACTCATATTTTGCCATGAATTTCGATTTAATAATAGAAGAGAAGCAAGTCGGTTAATAGGGCGCAATTGTTACACATGGGAATACCTACTACCTGATAGTATACTGCATTTCATAAACATACATATATATTGCCAAGTTGAAAATTCATTTTTATATCATATCCAAATACGTCTGTTCAGTTTATATATTTGAAATAACTGAAAAGGCCGAATAAAATATTGTTAAAAAAATCAAATACATGTATATGTACATGTACTACAAACCTACTTATCATATCCAAATACGTCTCCAGTTTGTATATTTGTCATAATTATAAGGGCTTTAAAACTACGGCAGAAAATGTAGTTTCAGCGAGAATATATCAGTAAAGGTTTTGATTTTATAAATATTACAGGTATTCTAAATGATCATGCTGTTAAAGAACAAATTCATGGTTATTTTGATAATGCTGAGCTCCCTCTTATTTCTCGTATCAAACATAAGCTAAAAGAACTCGGAAAGGAATTTGTTTTTGTCCAAGCTGATAAGGCTGCCAATAATATCGTTATCGTTTGACGTAAATTTTATATTGAGGTTCTGCAAAAGGAAATCACAAATTCATCTACACTCCAACTGACTCAATTTTCGGAAAAAGACATCGTCAACACACATAAACATATTGCTACCTCTTTAAAAGCAGAACCGAAGAACTTGAAAGTTACAACTAGGCACTGGCTTCCGAAGCTGCACAAAACACCTTACAAATATAGATTTATTTCGTCTTCAAGCCATTGTTCCACTACTTAACTGTCTATTCTACTTATTAGTACACTTGGTACAATCAAAAACCTGGTAATACATTTTTCAAATAAAGTATACGAAAACAGTGGTATAATTACTTTTGGAGTGTCAAAAATTGGTTGGAAGTAATTGATAAATTGCATGCTCATATTGGTGATTTCAAATCTGTTCAAAGTTTTGATTTTTCTACCCTATATAATACTGTGCCTCATAATATCATTAAGAAAAAATTAATATACCTAATTAAATGGGAATTTAAAAAGTCAAAATGTGAATACATGTATATATTTTTAAACTCTTTTAGGTCTTTTTTTAGTAACAACAAACAAAAGAACTCTGTCAATTGGACCTGCTTTGACATGATAACTGAACTGCACTTAATTTTTTACTAGATAACATTTATGTTCGCTATGGAGATTCACCATCACCAAGTTATCGGAATTACAATTGGGACTCACTGTGCACCACTTATTGCGGACTTGTTACGAATAACAATGTATGTCTGAAATCAGCAAAGACCCAAACGAAAGAACATCTGAAACAAAATTAATACTAATTAGGGGATAACTGTATTGTATTTTATCAGTTGCCGACGTAAACCGCTGGTTTTACCGTCGCAAATTGAGTTTACCTGGCGACGCGTAGCGGAGCCAGGTAAACGGATATTTGCGATGGTAAAACCACCGGTTTATGTCGGCAACTGATAAAATACAATACAGTTATCCCCATTCTAATGCAACCTCCGTTAAACGTTAAAACATAGAATAAAAAGTAAACAGGAAACGTCAAATGCGTTTGCGCAACGTTGTCGTCAATGGTTCCGACGGTAAACCGTGAATTTTACGCTTGACGTTATCCAATCAAAAAGGACGTTATATGTTATGTTGCATTAGAATAACACTTTTAGATATTTAGATGATATTTTGGCTGTCAATGATGACAACTTCAGTATGTACGAGAAAGAGATTTATCCTGTTGAACTTCCTTTAAATAAGGCTAATACTAACAATGAACACTGCCCTTTCCTGGATCTTGATATTTATGCCTTTAACGGGAGGCTTAATACTAAAATTTACGATAAGAGAGATGATTTTTCATTTCCTATTGTTAATTATCCGTTTTTAGATGGCGACGTTCCCTTGGCACCATCGTATGGTGTTTATATATCTGAACTTGTTAGATTCCCTGGTGTATGTAACAACGTATTTGATTTTAACGAAAGAAATCTCTGTATTACTGAAAAATTATTACATCAGGGATTTAGATACCACAAACTTGTCAAAAGTTTTGCTAAATTTTGTCATCGGTACAATGACATCATTCGTAAATATAAATCAACGTGCAAACATCTTTTTATTCTAAAACCAGTTGTTGGCATGATACGATTTATGTTCTTCTCGTATAATTTATGATGGCATGATACTAAACCCCTAACGGGAGGGATTGTGGCCGATTTTCTATATGATATAGAGATAATCTTTCGATCAGTTTAATTGAGGTCTGGAGCTGGCATGTCAGTAACTGCTAGTAGTCCTTGGTTATTATATATTGATCATTGTTATTTTGCTTTGTTTCTTCTGTTACCTTTTTTAACATCGGACTCGGATATGTTTTGAACATAATTTTACTGTGTGTATCGCTGTGTGTCTGTTTATTCCAAATTGGCTAGAGGTATGGAGAGGGTTGAGATCTCAAAAACGTGTTTACCCCCTCCCCCATTTTTGCGCCTGTCCCAAGTCAGGAACTTCTAGCTTTTGTTAGTCTTGTGTGGTTTTTAAATTGGTTTTGGAGTTTAGTATGCCGTCCATTTCGCTGAACTTGTATGCATTATTGTTTAAGGGTCAGCTGAAGCCCACCTTCATGTGTGGAATTTTCTCGCTGCGTTGAAGACCCATTGGTAGTCTTGTTTTCTGTTCTTTGGTCGGGGTTTTGTCTCTTTTACACGTTCCCCTTTTTCATTCTCTATTCTATAGATCAGAGCTAGCGTTTAATTTGGAGTTAGATTTAATATCTGTTTAATATCTGGTGGAGTATGCTTTTTGCAGGAACATATGAACACAATTTAACAAAATAAAATGTCAGTATTTAATAAGAATAATCTTGAATACTGAGATATTGTAAAATATCAGCATGATCGACAGACTATTAAATCTCCATACTCGTTCCTGTATGTGGCAAACTTCAAATTCTGACTCTCAGGTGAAATGCACTTACAAAGGTTTTAATCCAGGAATTGACATTCAAATTTCTATATCTTGCCAATTCCAAAGGAATTATTTTTTCTAAAGGTTTCTGCATAAGATTATTTTAATGATAGAATAGATGAGGGATTACTCTGAGGTGCATAATATGCATACAGTAAGAACATTAGATGATACATTGGTATTTAGGAGATATATGAATATATTTTTTAATGTAGTACGTAATTCCTCTTTTATCTTATAGATTATAGTTAGATTTATAGTTTGAAAAAAGGTTTTGTATGTGCCGTGCAGAGCTTTTGCTTTAACTTCTGTTACGTAAATGGAACGATATCGTTATCAAGTATTATGCCACCCCATTCTTCTGTCGTATCTTAATCTTCTTTCTAGACAAAATCCATAGATCCAGTATCTTATATCTATAATCAGGCTTTTTGTTACCTCCCTCGTTGTGTATTTTTGGTATTCGAATTTCAAGTTTAGTTGTATAATTTGAATTTCAAATATAGAAATCATATAGACAAATACAAGTGAAAATCAATAGAAATAATCTTTATTCTATTTTCTGGGTATTAAAACGTCATAAATGTCCATACGAGGACAAAAAAGGCATACAGAGTTTTACTCATTTTGTCATAAGGCACAAGGGAAAAATCTCCTTTGTCATAATACACAAAAAAAAATCTCTTTTTTCAAAACATACACTAATTCAACAGAAAGTGCACTCAGGCGTCTTGATTGATATAAAGTCGATCAAGTAAGATGTAGCCATGTGAAAAATATTACATCTATATCATTTCCCTGCTGTAAAGTACACCAATATATGCAAAATATAATAGAAAGTGTCTGTCCCAGTTATAGGGTGCTCATTTAGCAATGAAAAATAAGGTAAAATAATGAAAATATATTTGATGTATGAATAAATGTTGAATAATGTTAGGAAATTTAGAGCAAAGATCAGTATATGTTCGTTGAATTTTAAGCATCCACATCTGATTTACGACATTCGTGGAATTTTCACAGCAGATCTTGGCTGATGTATGTCTATCATGTTCTCATCACTCCCAGCAATACCAAAGGACAAAAAAGATTACTAACAGTGCCTTCTATCGGTATTGCTGTCTGTGTGATAGCGGAGAACATGTCTGTACCATCATCCGTTTTCATACAAGAGTATCGTCTACAGACGTGTTCTTAGGATATAATATAATGGTTGACGTAAACGTTGTACATACATAAATCTTAAACATAAAAACCATTTACAAATACTAGAGGCTCTCAAGAGCCTGTATCGTTCACCTGGATTTAACTTGTTCACCTTCAGCAGGACTAAAAATTAAGTATAGCAGTTATCTTGGCTGGCCTTCCCATGGGTACAATGTTAAACAAAGTTAGAATGTGATGGCCATCTTATTTGACATTCGAGGTTATCAAAGACAATTCTGAGAGGACCATTGCTGCCATTAGTCTGGTCCAAATGGCCAAGTTCTGCAAATTAAATTTCCCAATAGGTTGCTATGTTAAACCAAGTCCAGCTTTGGCGGCCATCTTGATTGACAGCCAGGTCAGCGGACACAATTCTGAATTGGGACCATCTAATGACCATTGCTGTTAAGTCTGGTCCCAATTGGCCAAGTGGTCTCAGATAAGATTTTTAAATAAATTTGCCCATAGGGTCCTATGTTAAACTTCGGTTGGGGCAGCCATTTTGGTTGACAGTCCTAGTCATCAGAAATAATTCTGAAAGAGGACCAAATAAGGACTATTGTTGCCAAGTCTGGTCCCAATTGGCCCAGTGGTTTCAGACAAATAGATTTTTAATGAATTTTCCCATAAGGTCCTAAGTTAAACTAACTTCAGCAGTGGCTGCATCTGGGTTGATAGTTAAGGTCATCGGACACAATTCTGAAAGAGAACCATCTAAGAACCATTGATGCAAAGTCTGGTTCCAATTGGCTCAGTGGTTTCAGACAAGAAGATTTGTTAATGAATTTTCCCTTAGGGTTCTATGTGAAACGAAGTTAGGCTGTGGTGCCATCTTGGTTGATCGTCCGGGTCACCGGAAACAATTCTGAAAGAGGACCATCCAAAGAACATTGCTGCCAAGTCTGGTTTAAATTGGCCATGTAGTTACATAGAAAATTTTTTAATTTCACCCCCCCCTTTTTTTCTATTTTTAGTAGCTACCATGTCGGTTGGAGGTCAGGGATGCCGGACACAAATTTGGAAGGGGGTCACCCAAGGACCATTACACCAAAGTTTGGTCCCAATTGGCCAAGTGGTTCAGAGGAGAAGATCTTTAAAGGAAAAGTTTACGCCGGATGACGACGGACGCCAAGTGATGGCAATAGCTCACATGGCCTTTTAGGCCAGGTGTGCTAACAACTGCAAAAGAGTGAAAGTTATATACATACATTGTTCAGAAAGCAAACTAGTAAAAGTAAATTGTTTGATACCACATTTGGTGCACAAGATGTGCACATTTTGTCGATTTACTACTCAGCAGTTGTGTTCATGTCCTAAATATTAGGCTAAAATGGTGAAAACGAAAACAAAAATCCAAATTAAAAATGGCAAAATGACTAAAATGGTAAAGGCAAAACAATGTAAGAACAGAGCGACGCCCCAGAGAGATACGCCTTATCACGGTGTGACGTCACCAAAGTCACGTGATGACTTCAATAGTTGGATATGTTTCTTTTTTTTTTAAATTCAATTTTATTTTTTTTTTACAAAATTCAATTTTTTTTTTGTAACAGTAAATTTAAAGTATCAATTTCGGACAAGTATCAGAGCTAGTAATACGGGTGATACCGTCAGCAGTGTTATCGACTTAGTGATAATAATAAATTCTTTGATAACAATTTTGATGCACATTTAAAATGGTGCTGTGAACGCTGATACGCTGACACCTATTTTTGAACAATGCAAACAGATTAATAGGTTCTTACAAGAGTTGAAAGTGAAGACTGAAAAATCCTCAACGAGTTTTTAAAATTCACGTCTTTCCCGAGTGGAGCGCAGGGCAGTTCTTCACTTTTTTAACGACTATAAGTACCTATTTCATCCGTAATTACTCGAGTACCTCGGTATATTCAATGATCAAAGTCGACGAAGGTAAATAAGGGTACGCCTGATTGGTCACAAAGTATGTGCATTTGCGAACGGCGCGGTTTGATTGGTCTAAAAGCACTAGAAGATAAGGCCTCGTGCAGTGGGAGATGCGGTAGCGTGAACCGATCTTCAACGGGTCAGCTTACACTGTAAATGGCCATTTACGGAAGAAACTAACATATACTACGTGTACTAGTTATTCTACTACGAAATTAAAAAATAACAATCCAAAGATACTAATATTAGATATAGTAAATTTATACTATGCTGTATACGACGCATTTCAAGGAGTTACCTCTCATCAGCAGCATTAAAACCGAAACATTTGGAAGACCAAAAACCAAACTTATATTAAACAAGAAGTACTCATCCAAAAATACCGAAATAGGAAGCCAAATTTCAGCTAAGGAGATCTACCATGTGCAATACAAAGAATGAACCCTTAGTATTTCTATTATTTTTGAATTTTGCTAAATACTGGTAATTTTCTGTAACAAATCAATGAATAATCATATCAGACAAGTCTGACGACTGGGTTGGCGAATACCCTCGGGGACCTAGGGTCCACCAGCAGAGGCATCATCCCATGAGTTTCAAAATAACAATCCAAAGATACTAATATAACACATCCATTTTTTTACATCTTAAGTTCATTTTCTAAGCTAATATTTTCTTTTTTATAAGCAATTTTCAATTAACCTTTGTGTACTCCTGACCCGTAGACATGTCTTTGATGAACTTTCTTGCAATCTTTTATTAACTTATATTCTTTTTGTGTTAACTATTGTAGTTTTAATGTAAGAACGTTTTAACGTTTTCTTTGTTTTACTCGCGTGCATATTAATTCATAATGCATGATATTCCAAAATTAGTCGAATTATCAATTTAGATGGAAAAATTATTCTTTTGATCGTGCGAAATAGCTTGGTTATATTCGTTGTCAGAATTAATCCAGGTTAATCAGGTATAAATCAAAGGCATTCGCAATTAATACAAATTTTTATGGTCTTTATTATGGTCTTTATCATAAAACAAAATTATTTTTTGTCATTCAATAAATAGATTTATTTAAAATAGATTTACATAATATACCTGTAGTTAACTTTGTTAAATTTTATTCAGAAACTTTCTATGTCTCTTGGCACAGTTCTGTGCCTTTATGGGTTTGGCTTTAAACACTTCGACATAGTTCTGTCCTTAGATGGGTTTGGCTTTACCTCTCGGCATAGTTCTGTCCTTAGATGGGGTTGGCTTTACCTCTCAACATAGTTCTGTCCTTAGACAGGTTTGGCTTTACCTCTCAACATAATTCTGTCCTTAGATGGGTTTGGCTTAAACTCTCGGCAAAGTTCTGTCCTTAGATCGGTTTAGCTTTAGCTCTAAGCATAGTTCTGTCTTTAGATGGGTTTGGCTTTACCTCTCAGCATAGTTCTGTCATCAGATGGGTTTGGCTTTACCTCTTGGCATAGTTCTGTTCTTAGATAGGTTTGGCTTTACCTCTAAGCATAATCATATCCTTAGATCGGTTTGGCTTTAGCTCTCGGCATAGTTCTGTCCTTAGATGGTTTTGGCTTTACCTCTCAGCATAGTTCTGTTATCAGATGGGTTTGGCTTTACCTCTCAGCATAGTTCTGTTATCACATGGGTTTGGCTTTACCTCTTAGCATAGTTCTGTCCTTAGATGGCTTTGGCTTTATCTTTTGGTCAATTTGGCCTTTGAATCATGACTGTCATGATTTTGGGGTTCTTGTTTTCAATATACTAGTATGCGTTTCTTTTTTATAAGCCATTTTCAATTATCTTTTGTGTACTTTGAATCATGCCTTTAATAATTTTGGGGTTCTTGTTCCCAATGAACGTATCTCTTTTCTATCAGCCATCTTCAATTATCCTTGCCTTTCATAATTTTGGGGTTCTTGTCCCCAATGAAAGTGTTTCTTTTTTATAAGCCATTTTTAATTATCATTTGTGTACTTTGAATCAAGACTTTCATAATTTTGGGGTTCTTGTTTCCAATGAACGTGTTTCTTTTTTATAAGCCATATTCAATTATCCTTCGTGTAGATTGAATCATGCCTTTCATAATTTTGGGGTTCTTGTTCCCAATGAAAGTGGTTCTTTTTTATAAGCCATTTTCAATTATCCTTTGTGTACTTTGAATCAAGACTTTCATAATTTTGGGGTTCTTGTTTCAAATGAATGTGTTTCTTTTTTATAAGCCATATTCAATTATCCTTTGTGTAAAATTCAAAAATAATAGAAATACTGAGGGTTCATTCCTTGTATTCCACATGGTAGATCTCCTTAGCCGAAATTTGGCTTCCTATTTCGGTATTTTTGGTTATGAGTACTTCTTGTTTAATATAAGTTTGGTTTATGGCCTTCCAAATGTTTCGGTTTTAATGCTGCTGATGAGAGGTAACTCCTTGAAATGCGTCGTATACAGCATAGTATAAATTTACTATATCTAATATTAGTATCTTTGAATTGTTTTTTCGAACCATGTCTTTCAAAATTTTGGGGTTCTTGTTTCAAATGAACTTGTTGTTTATAAGCCATATTCAGTTATCCTTTGTGTACTTTAAGTCAAGACTTTCATAATTTTGGGGTTCTTGTTTCTAATGAACGTGTCTTTTTTTTATCAGCCATTTTTCAATTATCCTTCGTGTAGATTGAATCATGCCTTTTATAATTTTGGGGTTCTTGTTACCAATGAACGTGTTTCTTTTTTATAAGCCATTTTAAATTATCTTTTGTGTACTTTGAATCAATACTTTCATAATTTTGGGGTCCTTGTTTCCAATGAACGCGTTTCTTTTTTATAAGCCATATTCAATTATCCTTTGTGTACTTTGAACCATGTCTTTCATAATTTTGGGGTTCTTGTTTCAAATGAACGTGTTTCTTTTTTATAAGTCATTTTCAATTATCCTTTGTGTACTTTGAATCAAGACTTCCATAATTTTGGGGTTCTTGTTTCTAATGAACTTGTTTCTTTTTTTTATAAGCCATATTCAATTATCCTTCGTGTATGTTGAATCAAGACTTTCATAATTTTGGGGTTCTTGTTTCCTTGAACGTGTTTCTTTTTTATAAGCCATATTCAATTATCCTTTGTGTACTTTGAATCATGTGTCATAAGTTTGGGGTTCTCGTTTAGGCTTTCAACATTTTATGACATATTCACAACTGATGAGATGGAAATCGATGAAACCTGCAAAACTTATGCGTATAAACTGGTATCACTGCGTGTACCATTAGTCAAGTGCTATCTTAAATAATCTAATAATAAACTTCGTCCATCACTTCCTTTGACAATATTTGTTTATATTTTTTGTTTATATTCTGTCCAAATGAAAGTAGATACAGTGATCCTGAAACAGTATCCGAACAGTACAATATGCTGTTATCGTACAGCTAGATTTCAACATGGAAAACGTGCCTACACTGCATAACAAGCTCTTAATTGTTCGACAGAGGCGGTGTGGGTAAAAATTCATAAACAACATAACGAAATGTGTAACCACTAACAAAGGCAAGCACCTGCCGGTGACTAAGTAAGTTTATCTACCCCTCTGCCTATATGACAGTGCCATGACAAATAAGCAATAAATTAAGACTTGCAGTAAGAATGAAATGTATCACAAAATACCGAATGAATTTGATGCACTGTATGACCATTTCTTTGATTGACAACTCATCAGCAGAAATCAGTTCACAACAACTAAAACCTAAAATTTAGCAATTAAAATGAAAACAAATAATAAAACTGTTGAAAAATTCTGATTGTATATATGACAAGTAAATGTAAGAATTTGACATCAAATTATTTAAAATTCAATCGCAAATCCTGATATTTGATATAAGTGATTTGCCAAAAAAATACTGACACTGAGCTTATAGGTCTTCTTGATCTTTCCTATCGCAAAATTTAGGAAATTTCCGGAAACCAAGAAGTATTTTCATGAAGCATAGCCCTGTGCTTTAGATGTTTTTTTTTTGTTCACGCGTTTCAATTATTTTGGCATTTGAATTTGCACCCAGACAATGTTTTGGTTTTATGTTTCGGCTTTTCAGTTTACATCCAAGATACGGTGCATTGCAATTGTCAATGAATATTTATTCATGCAAGTAAATCTATGCTTAGTTGAGATCACTCAGCGGTTTATTTTACATAAAATGACGAGTAAAAGTGAAAATTCTTGTTTTTAATTTTGGTTATTCCAGGTGCACGAAATGATTGGAATTATTCCGTTAACTGTATGTATAATGCAATAATTTTCAAACATTCCCCACAGTTTCAATGCCGAAGCAGTAACTGCAGATCAGATGATACCCTTCAGGACTTGCAGTCTATAAACCGGAATAAGTTGTAAAACATATGGAATGCTTACCTGATCTCACCTTCATCTGATAAGTGGTAACAAAATATTTTGTTAATAAAATCCAGCTCTGTTGTAAGTATCACGAAATTGATACTTAAAATTTACTGTTATAAAATTGTCAAATTTGTAAAAACTAAAGATTATCTCCCTCATGCTCTCCCTTTAGATGGTTTTGACTTTACCCCTTTGGATCACGTTGGTGTTTTTGAATTTGCTTTGAAACCATTCGGATTGTTATTTTGATTTTTAACATTTTAGGCCTTGAGCAAAACTGATGAGTCGCAAATCGACGAAATGCGCAGATCTTGTGCATCAAATATGGTATCAAAGAATTTTGAAATTGAAAAATAATCAAGTATTGTGTCACTGAATTCAAAATGTAAAACTATATTACTATCACTATTAGGATAAGCTTAGTCAAGTTTGATGATCATTAAAAACTTTGGGAAGTTTATAAACCGCATATTTCAAATCACGACAGTTTCAAAGGAGAAACGTTTACCTTTTATGTAGATTTGAAATATTCTACTGGAATAATGTTTTGTTTTGACCAACACATAATAGAATCTGTGAGAGTTAATGATATCAGAATGATAATTCGCATTAAAAAACGTTATGTTCCAATGTCCTATGTGAATTTTTTTTATTGAGGTTTAGATTAAATTATTTTCTGCTCAGTAAGTAAAGATAATATCGACCATTTAAGTTAAGTGTTATCTTATAAACCTGTTATATTTGTGACATTTACTTCACTTGGTAAAATTGCTGATGTGGATTAATCTTTAGCAACAGGTGGCGCTATTCATTAATAGAACATCAGTTGTGTTTTGCGCTTTGTTTATTTTGTAGTTTTGATGTTTATTGTGTAATCTGTGTCATTTAAAGAAAACCTCACGGTAAGTTCAGTTACTTTGATAGTTTGGTCTTTTATGGTAATTTTATTTTTTGATTTTGCATTTTCTATGAAAAGCTAGCGTTTACTATTTCAAATAAACATTTAAAAATTTATACATGCCCTGGATGTCAAGGGTTTTTTGCACTTTCGAATAGATTTATTCAATTAATAAATCATCAATATCAATTTTTCCTTAATAATAAACATGTATATCACGTTCATAAATTGATTGTGGCGCACAATTGTAAAACTTGATTTGAATAATTACGGTTTATGATTCATATTTTCTGAATAACAATAAAGGAAAATATGAATAAAAAATTGCTTTTGGTAGGACTTAAAAGTTCATGGAGAGTGAAAAGATTTTTTTATATTTGAATTATAATTTGTACTTCGTTAACAATGTGATTTTAAAGAATGTAACTGTTCACTTAGTAAAAGTCGTCATTTTCACAAATTTATCTTTACTGACATCACTGTTTGCTTAGTAAAAGCCGTCTTTTTCTCAAATTTAACTTATTTGTAAAGTGGCATTTGTCCGTATTGTTTGCTTCGTTAATGTATATTGTAATTATTGAATTCACAAATAGAACAAAGTCAAAATGAAGTGCTCTCTAACCAGGAAACTAACACTAATGTGGCCGCTTTCTTGACGGAATGTTCATCGGACTATCATTTTTAGAGAGACAATTGTAAAACGTTTAGGATTTTCCCATAGTTTAGTGTCTTGGTTATGTTTTCAAACGGATTTATATGCTTTCGTGTCCGAATTCACGAAATGTAACCTCTAATAGCATATAATAGAATAGAGATTGGAAGTTATTATTTAATATAATTTTATATATTTCCAACGTTACGATTTTAGAATATAATTTGGTAAATTTTGATAATATTTATAACAAAGTAATATGCAATTTTGAAACAAAAACATGGTCAATTGATAGATTACTGAACAAAAAAGTGAAAATTGCCTCGGCTTGAGTTATATTTATTGAAAATTATGAGGAAATGCATTAAACAATTTTTTTTGTCAGTGTATCACCAAAATAAAACAAACATAAATATAAAATCTATGGAAGATTATCATTCGCCTTTAAAGTAGTTTAGTATTTAAATTAAATATTTAGATAAACAAGATGTTATCCGTTTTCTTCAGCTAGAATTGAGTGCAATTTTTTTAATGGAATTCACGTGTTAAAAATCAAATATATACTGTAATATGCAGGAAGTATAAAGAAGCAGGAAAACACTAATTTGAATATATTCTTCCCGGTATGTTTTCTTGTTCAAATACTTACGTTTTCATTGTTTTTAGGAATTTCTTTTCTTTTCCAAATTTAATCGCCTTTTTAGTGCCAAAGTCTGTATGATCTTGATATTTTCAACAGGGAATAACTGGATAATAGAGATGCCAGACACACAATGTGTGCTTCCAATAATTTAAAATTCTCTTTAGATTTTATCTTTTTGTTTTTTGTTTTTTTTTTTTGTCTATTTATTTATTTTTTTAAAATTTTTTTCTTCATTTTAGCATTTTGATCTTCTTAAAATAATTCACTAGTAGGTTTTGATTAATTGATACACTAACGATTGTGACAAAAATGAAGAGGCCCAAATAGAGGTTATCTGTAAATCTCAGAGCAGTTGGCTATATCGTGGCAGCCAGCTTTTACTGCTGGACGAAGCCGTAATACCCGGAAAGAACCAGCGACAAAAGACAGAAAAACTTATATCCTATAGTCAAAAAACACCGGGGTCGAACTTACCTCCCCATAAGTTGGATACCTCAGCATTGACAGGCTAGTGATTATTAGTAGTTAGGCAATTTACCTGGACCACTGGGTCAACGCCGCCGCACTTAAAAGTCAAATAATGCCACTGGGGTAGTGTTTATAATAGAATATAATTACCAAAAAATCAAAACACGTTATCATTTTTGTGATCTTCATCGTATCTGTAATAATGAAATCGTCGAATTAATTTCGAATTTTACAGCATTCAGCACTCTAAACCTGGTACTTTTATATCGTTTATTCAGTTGGCACGAATTGTCAGTCTTATTGTACATGTAAGCAAATCGTTTGAATATGTTTCAACCAATTCATTGTTTCTCTAGAAGAAGATCTTTGTATTTGTATTTCCAATAGGGCATATTTATGTAATAAATTTGGTTATATATTCTAGAATATTTAATATATATATATAGTTACAAAATATCTAAATAATATTTGTTTGATATTTAATCAAAAGCACAAAAAGTATCTATATTAAGCATTGAAGATTGCAATAATCAATATTATACATGCATCTAACAAATCAAATACAATCACAGGATTATGTAATATATTGAAAACGATTACCCAACGTAGCTGGCCTTGACAGGTGATGTAAATGTTATTTGACTATATCTAGTGGCGTGAGTTATGGATCTCTACAATCTATTCTATTATTCTCTGCCATCAATATTAAGATACATGTACCACATTTCTGATTCAAATGTAAATTGAAATTATGGACAAAACATTAGTCAGAATCTCTCTAATTCTGACGATAACACCATGCATATGTTATAGATTCTTTGAGACGACACATAACATTTCAAACAGATTATCGGTATTCACTTTGATCTGAATTTTAACCCTCTTGGTCTGTTTTGATACTCAAACCAAAGACATTAAAATTGGTATTTGATGCTTCTCCGCCAAGTACGCTGCATCTAGGAGTAAGAGCAAAGGACTGGTCGGCTCGGAGTCAGTATAATGTGTCCGAGTGGGGTGATATGTTTTCCTGCGTAATGTTACCTCGTGAGCTAGCATGTCAAAAATCAAAGCAGGGTTCGTATTCATATCGTATCAACATGTTCTCTTCTTGATGTGTACTTGATGGTTGCCACAGGACGTTAAACAATAATTCACCCATCCATCCCTTTCTTGGTTAGCAATAAATTAGAATTGCATATTGTGTATACACTTTCCAACAAATCTAATACGCGAAGGCATGAGTGTAACTTAGCATGACCTCTTGAAAAATATATAGCGATGGGGGAATCCGTCCGTCCGTTAACAATATTTTCCACTTTTGTATCCGCAACTCCTCCTAAACCACTTATTATTATTTAATGAAACTTTCTCAGATTCTTTATCATATAATGCCATTGTGCACCTCCTATTTTTTGTTTGGTAAAAATTATTTTTGGGTTTTCTTTTCCCAAAACATGGAGCTTGCCATTATCTTATATGAGGGGTATCCATTTTGTATCCGCAACTCCTCCTAAACCTAACGAAACTTTCTCAGATTCTTAACTAAACTTTGCCTAAACCACCTCCTATTTTGTTTGTGACCAAATTCATCAAAATCATTTTTGGGAACCGTTTTACTTTTGAAAAGAGAGGGTGTTGGATGTTGCAAGCGGCGGGAGTATCATTTTGTGAGCTTTGATACAGTATCTCTAGTTTATTATTGTTTCGGTTTTCAATATTTTTAACTTAGAACATACATGATGGGTCGTAAATCGACGGAATGTCATATGCGTCAAAATCGCTATCATGGAATATAATTGTCATTACTGGTCGTCATCACTCATTGATCGTTTGAATGTACCAATATCAAAAAATTACACTGGACGTGTTTCCACAATCTTAAAATCGTACATATTGATGAACGAATATTACAGGATTGACGGTTGTGATTAACAACGCAAGGACTGCTCGCCCATTCGAAGCACCTGGGTTCCGTATGGTAAAGTAATTCATGTTGAACGGTGGTTTCAGTTTTTCAATTTTTAATGCTGTCTTCTGTATTTGTTCATCCCGTATCCCTGGTATGGGTGACTCTTTAAATAGATATTTTGTGATACCAATTTTGAGGCAAAAGATATGAAATTTTGACTATCTATCTCATCCGTTGTACTAAACTCAGAAAGCTGAAATATTAAAGAGTATGGTTTAAATGCAAAATGACCAAAAGAGTAAACAAAAAACCATTTGATAGAGGTATACACGAGGGAATACTGCTCAGTTTCCACAAAATTAAACGCCATTTATAACAGAAAATTTTGAAGTATTATTTTGACGCTAGTATAGAAAAATAGATAAATCTTTGGATTTCTTTCTGGGTATTTTTGTTCAAGAGAACTATTGTTGAGGTGTTGAAAGATATGATCCTTCACGATCCTCATTTTAGTTTTAAGTATTTGCAAGTGAAAGTGATGTTTTTGCAATATTTCTGAAGCCCTTGACACTATTAAATGTAATAATATAAGTATTATTGTACCACCTGTCTCATTATATAACTAATACATTCCACAGTATTTGATTGAAGAATGATGTAATTTCTAATAAAACAATTTAATATTGCAGGTAATGCATCAATATTGCAAAGATCTATCGGTAATTTAACATTATCCAGATAATAAGGTCAGTTTTAAAAACCTAAATACATTTCCTAAAATATACATAAAAGTGTGGGTTTAATAATATATTGTTTAATTAAACCAAAAGACTTTGTGTGGGATTTATTCTATTTTTCAAGTGAAAAATATCACTGTCGTGTGAATCAAAACCAGGATTTAATACATAGCTTCAAAGAAAATACATTTATTTACATGTGAAATAAATCTGGCGTGGAAATTGACATAGTTTTCGCTTGATATTGGTTGGCTCATGGTGACTTTACGACGAGGAACAGTAATGAGGGTGTGCTCCATGCTTGATCATTAGTAAGGCAAATGTGAGTGCTTTGTGTCAAGAATTTATCCACCATATCCTTCTTATCAAATGTAGTGTTACATTTAACACAAGTCATAATTGTACGTCCAGAAATTTGAAATCTTGATAGTATAGAAAAACCCTTACCACATCCTAAAATTAGCGTTTTACTAAAATTTCTTCGTAAAGTTTTTCTTTTGCAAACAAATGTCTATTATGTCCAAATTATTATAACAGAATTTAAAGAAAAAATCAGTATTGGATTTTTTTCTACATCCGAGTCTTATAAATTCACCAAATCATCATCAATATTGCTTATTTGGCCCAAATTTGCATCTATCCCTAATTAGTTTATCGATCTTTGCCATCAGTTATTTACAAGAGAAAATGTTTATGTATTTCAAAATATATTACAAAAGACCTGTTGAAGTTATCTTTTTTCGTGAAAAGGTTAGGCAACTTTTTCTGAAAGTCTTAAAATATGAAAAATTAAGGGTTCTTGAGTCAAGTGAACCAAAATCAGTGTCAAATATTTTAAAAAAACTATAAGTCATGAAAGTATATGAAAGACACTTTTACTATTTTGTGATTTAGTTTTGGTTTTTTACTAAAATATAAAAGATTCATAAATGGACCAAAGTATTTTATCCACGTGATTTATATTTTACGAGAATGGAGAAAAGGGCTGTTTTCAATTTGCTCGTCCATGTGTTTGGAATAAAAACAACTCTGTATGAATGTAATGTTATGTAGAATCCCCACTTCAAAGAAATCTTAGTATTTACGGGTAACTTCTGTACACAAATGAAAAAGTAAAAACCGTGAATTTATTCATGCTTCATTACATAAAAATTCAACAAACTGGAAATTAATTTTTGAAGCAAATGCAAAATTGATAATTTCACACGAGAAAGTGTAGAAATTGCTGCTTTAAAAAACCTTGTGTGAATCACGTTTGTGAATTGTTCTTATACTTCGTCTTTATATGGATCAGAAAAAGATGATTATTGTATGGGTTTTGTGTGACAGATGATTATACAGATTTTTGCATCGATTGATTGCATTTAGATATGAGTTAATGTTTTCTTGATGCAAATACTATATGATTTATTAAATAATGCCGCTTTTGACAACATTTGCTGGTACAATATAACCAAAGGTAAATGTCAAAAAATAGAAAAATATACCTTATGATATTAATTTGATTTTTATTAAAAATATTTAACATTCTTATGATTTTATGGTTTGCCAAATGTGCAGTATTGTAACGAATTTTTTAAATCCTGACGTGTATAATCATATACACGAAGAAATATTTATAAACATATTACAGTTGTATCAGAGCAATTTTGCAGCTAAATGTTCATAAATATTTCATATTTAATTTAAACCTTTCATTAGAAGTATCAGTTTTAAGTAATTATTTATTCATTTAAGTCAGGTATATTTTTCTAAAACTCATTTATTTTTTATGAAAAATACTATTTTTGTTAAAAATAAATTATTTGTTAAATATTTGGCATTAAAGAAAGTTAATTCTTTTTTCACTCAAATAATAAAACATTTTCTAAGACGTTTCGGGCAAAGGCGGGTTAAAAACAACCCAACAAGAAAAAGGGTCACATGGGAGGGGCTTATTTCGCCCTTTATCTTTAAATTACAAATTTTATGATTTTATGTTTCAAAGTCATTAAGTTTTAAATTGAGTCTCTTTGCAACGTTCTTTACTGATACGACTCTTTCTTTAGTGAACACAAAGTTATCTTGATGTCTCACGTCGTACCAGTGGTTATGGCTTGTTTTTATGCTGTTGTACCCAGTACATGTCTTCATCTTGATCTTTCTCTTTTTAAACTTCTTAGTACGCTATCTGATTGTCTTCACATACCAATAAAAAACTTTCTCTTTCGAACAAGAAGGTGTTCTGTGGTAGGTCTAAAGTTACTTTTGGTACCAGAAACATCGAAGCTGCATCCCGACTTGCTTTTGCTGATGTCGGTATTTGACGTCCCTCTGCAGAGTTGGCGATGTTTACTTCAGGTGGTTTTTGGTGTTGGTTTGGTACTATCTTCTTCCTGTCATCGGTTTTACGAGCATCAGGTTCTTCCACAATGGCCGTATCACCAGATGCTTGAGCGGTTTCTCCGTTCTCTACAGGTTTTGGAATTTCCTGGATTGAATCCGGTATATTTTCGTTGGTGTTGACTGTTTCACCAACAGGGTCAATGTCTAGGTCTTCTGGTCATTCTGTCTTTTCATAGCAAGAAAGGCCTGCATACGATTCCTCTCTTGCCTGGCCTTTGATGACGTCTTCCGTCGATGTTTTGGTTGTCGTCGTGCTGCGACATCATCCACTTGGATAGGTTGAGTCCACTTTATCACCAATCGATACTTTCCATTCCTGGACGACAGGTCCCAGTTGGCGGATTGCTTCTCGAGTAAGTGTAGGATGGTAAATACATCTACCGCCAAAGTAGAATGGGTATGCTCATCGCATTCCTCGGTCATATCGCTAGAGCTGACAATCGTCCAGAGATGGCGTTTATTCGTATATGATAATTGTCGATAAAAACATTTTCTGTCACATAAGCATTACCAAATATTACATAATTTCAATTAAGCGCTTTGTTAAGAATCTATATAACAGGCCATGATATGAATAAAAATGGTGAAGCAAAGCTAATTAGGACGGTTAACAGATAATCTTACGTTGACAGAAAATAGTTCAACACCTTAATTTTCCTAGGTAACTCCGCTTGGACAATAGAAAATAAGGACTCGTAAATTTGATTGTTTAAGATTTTGAAAAATAGTGCAAAGCCTTGGATCTCTTTATTCTTTAGAAAGCTTCACTTTTCCTTTGGCTTGTACAGAATAAAGACGTCTTAGTAGAATCCTTGGTTTGGCTATTTTTCAGGTGAGTTCTTTCTTCTAATATTCAATCTTTCTTATAATATTTAATTTTAATTTTTCTATAAAGAGTGTTTCTGAATTAATGTGGGTTTTACATTTAAAACTCTTTATATAAATTTATACATTTAATATTTTATGTTAATTGCCGACAGAGATAACATTGTCAGGTATACTCTTAAACCCTTCGCTTACCTGAAAACAAATATAGTTCCGACACGCAGACGCTGTACCCAAGCACCAAGAACACCTAGTACCAAACAACTGTGCGTCACCATGTTTAGATTCTATTAGTTTAGGCTGACCCAATAAATTAAAATAGTGACATCCATATTTCCTTTAAGGCGTTGATTGGAATACCATTGTTGACCTTCCATTTTTATTGGCCGGGTTGCACAGATTGCAAATCCGGGTTATAGTATGGTGAATGTCGGGCGGGCGGCGGCGGCGGGCGGGGAAAATGGGTAACTATTTTGTGAAATCAACTTCTCCTACAGTTTTTCACCCACATCCTTGAAACTTCATAGAATGTTTCTATATATATTGAAGATGTGCATCCCACTTTATGGAATTATTTCAGGAATTATTTCCCATTTTTCCAAACTTTGGAACTTAGTCGTTTTCTATTGACATCTTCAATAGAGGGTACCTATTTAGTGAAATCAACTCCTCCTACTGTTTTTCACCCGCATCATTGAAACTTGGCAGAATGATTTAATACATATTGAAAATGTGCACCTCACTTTATGGAATTATTTCAGGAATTATTTCCCATTTTTCCAAACTTTGGAACTTGGTCGTTTTTTATTGACATCTTCAATAGAGGGTACCTATTTTGGGAAATCAACTCCTCCTACAGTTTTTCACCCATATCCTTGAAACTTCATAGAATGTTTCTATATATATTGAAGATGTGCACCTCACTTTATGGAATTATTTCAGGAAACTAATTAAATTGATGACTGCCTCTGTGCTCGTACACCAACATACAATGTGTCTGATTTCGTCTATATAAATATTCATGACTGCCAATGTGCAATATGATCTTGTAGTCACCTTTGTCACCACTACAGTAAACACCCAATAAAGCAACCCGGCCATTTGTGTCTTTGACCCATTTTTTAAAAATTTATTTTCGTTTAGATTCTATTAGTTTAGGCTGACCCAATAAATTAAAATAGTGACATCCATATTTCCTTTAAGGCGTTGATTGGAATATCATTGTTGACCTTCCCTTTTTATTTTTTATATATTTTCGTTGGTATCAAATATTTGTGGTTTAGCAAAAATTCAGAGTTTCTATATATATATAGCTAGGATACCAGTTTTGAACTTGTGCATATCTAAATAATAACACATGAATTCACTCAGGAAAACCTTGGTCCACTAAAATTAGAACCAAAAGAAATACATTTAAACTCGGTTATGTCGACGTGCAGGGGACGTCAAGTGCTTCGACTCACCCGTATTCAGTTTAATCGAAGATTAATTCACACACACAACATGGTGCATTTTGATTGTTTACACAAATGTCCTTTTTGAAATTTGATAAAAACTGTAAAAAAGCAACGAATCTACATCAATGTTAATGGTTTCTGGATACACCGGGGGCTTTGGGATTATAAAAAAAAGATTGGAACAATCAAACAGAAATGAATTTACTTGATTGGCAGCAACTTCGACATATCCATGATATTCAAATAAAAATGGTTCGGGACAAACATGTTCATCTGTACTAGTAGTATGACGAATCTGTGGTGGTTTTATATTTCTATTTTTTCTTTGTAAAATATTTACGTTAGACTTATCAATTATGACCGTTTCTGGTAGATTTCTTTGCCCGTTATTTAGTGCCCAACTTACGATAAAGGGCAGCAATAAAAGCGTTATTCCTTTGCTTGTACTAGTATTAGGATATTTTATGTAAGAATTTTCATCCAATACGAATCCCTTCTTACCTATTTTTAATTATATATGATTCCCATATTAGTCGAATCGTATTTTGTAACGAAGTTAAATTTCGTAAGTTTCGATTGAGAATTTTGGTTGGGAAAGCCGAACATAACAAGGGTTTTCCTTTAAGACACATTGATAGCTATTACAAACGCTGTCTATTAAAGCATTCAGACTGTTAAAAAATTCACATTCTCGACAAAAGCTTGTTAGTAATACATGTATTAAGGTTACGCCCATCAAACTCATTTACATATTCCATCGATAGAACAAGAGACATCACTGTAAAGTTTTTAGAGACATTATCTATTGTTGGCTATGCCACATTGGACAATGACCTCTCTAGATGTTTCTGATCAATGGATTACTGTTAACTTCCCCTTCGTTTTCATGTTAAATAATCCATTAAACTTTAATTTCAGTCTCCTGATGATTTACAAAAAAAAATATTGATTCTCGGTGCAATATACAAGAGTCGTATAATGCATTCAAAGTAGCATAGATGGAATAAAGCCAACAGAAAGTACACATCGACTTAAAACAACCAGTATATTCAATTACCTTAATATGATAAAATGTTGTAAAATTATCAAAATCAGAGGAATTCAGGAAAAAAATAACCTTGAAAAAAAAGAAAACATCTATATGTGTTGCTATACCAGGTATTTGGCTTCAGTAACTGACATAGGTGACATGCAACCATTATAAAATACCAAAGTATGATAAATTTGTTTTTAAATGTAATTATTGTTTTTGTTGTAGGATTCAGCTGTTGAATTTAGTATGTAAGGTATTTCACATATATTGATTGTTGTTGGATAACATATGTTTATTTGTTTTAGATTTTGGTCTTGAATGGCTGAGATACGTTTGAAAAAATTAAACTGCAGAAACTATGATGTCATTAGCGTCATTATAACGACAGTATGATGTATACGCCATGCAAGGTAATCAGATTTGATATATATTGGCAGGGCCAGGATTTTGGCAAAATAAATAACAAAAAGCCAAGATAAATTTAGGTGTGAAAAAAATATGCGGGACCTGTGTAAACCAGAAATTTGTTCGGTTTAAATGAAAAATTTTGACCCAAAATCTGCAACGAATGAGCGAACAACACATTGATTCACGAATGTGTGTAGTGCACGAGTCTCTGGCTATTGGTCTATACTTTTGTATTATCAGAGTCAATCAACATCTTTTGTTCAATCATTTTACTAAACTACAGCGATCGGATTGGTTCAAATCTACACAAGTTTGTCGAAAAAGCATTTTGAAAAGGGTAAATTTCTTAAACTAAATAGTATAAAACACAATGTCCAACAATAAGATCTGAGCCAATCCTTCTGAAATGTTTTAATTTTTCGATTTACTGACCATACTCACGGACACGTAGTTTGGACTGAACAAAAAGATTCTTCTACTTGTCTGGTTTGGAATCCACCATCTTGTAGACCTCTATTATGCTGTTCAAAGGAAAATCATTGATAATAGACGACTTTCTCATCATAGTGTCTAGTTGTAAGGTTACAATCAAATACAAACGTCTTGTCACTAACTCTTGTATACTAGGATGTACCTTAAGATAATTTCACAGTAAAGGATACACAAACGAAATACTTTCCGTTCTATTAAAACGTTAACTAGGTATTCTAAGCCGGCTTAACCCACCTCTTTTACTTGAATCTATGTTGTATTTGTTTGTATTTTGTCTTCTACTGTGTAGTAATTTTTGCTGTGAAAATGTATATGTTACAGTAAATTTGTGTAATTAGTAATTACGCGTAATTACTGAAATTTTTAGGAATTTCATGTAATCACTAGACCTTTTAGTAATTACATGTAATTCCTAAAATTTCCAGTGATTACATGTAATTACTGAAAAAAATAACGCATTTTACACACATTTACTGAAATAAAATTAAGAACAAAATCCAAGTTGTAGATCTAAATTTATAATACATGTAACTGCAATGCAAACATATTTACATAAATAATCAGAATAGAAAACAATCGATTTAAATTCACAAACACTTTCTGCCTATATGGTTCTTATTTGTTTTTACATGTACTACTGTTGTGACACCTAGAATTGCAAAGTACACCAGCTTTCAAACATTTACAAGTTTTCTTTGTACACCCAGACTTGCATGAACACTTTAAAAATCCTTGTCCATCACCAATTGATTGTTCTCTAGCTGCCTGACGCACACTAATCACAGGTGATGAATCCGTAAGATTCAGGGATTCAATGAGTAGGGTCTTAGATGAGCATGGTAGGAATTGGTTTCTTGAAAAGGATCCATTTAAAATCCCATACTTTGTTGCAAGTTTATATTGCTGAGTCTCATTGTTCAATTCAGAAATAACGCACATCAAATTGCGGGGGTCTCCCCTGCCCCTGTCAACACTCGGAATGGGCAATGTAACATTACACCCAACGTCAACGGGTGTAAGGACTTGGTTACTTCGCGCCACCATTTTGTCGGCTTGAATTTCCAGATTATCCTGACTAAGATGCCTTTCTCGGCTAATTTGAACCCCACGGTTGCAGACATCACATAAGTCTATATCTGGGGTGTCAGTTTGGAAAACAGATGAACAAGATGTGCACTCTAGTTCATACTCCATAGGAAACGGTACGGATTCTAACGACGGAACAGCTGCTGCCTCTAACACGGGTGAAGGCTGTGAAGTTTGACCGGTCGCATAACCAACAAGCTCCTCTTCACGCTCAACAACATTTAAAATTTCGTCAGGAAGCTTACTTGTTGCCAGTCCTACTTTTGGGGGACAGCCAAACATGGCTTCGTATGGTGACCTTTTGATACCATCATGCATGCGACGGTTTTTTTGAAACTGTACAAATTTTAAGCCTATAGCCCATTTGGTTGTGTCATTATCGCGCATCCAACTTACGACCATTTCATGAATGTCAGCATTTGAGCGTTCTACACTCCCCTGTGATTGAGGATGTCGAGGTTTACCGTGTACCAGTACCAGGTCTGGCCATAGCACTTTAAGTTCCTTTATAATTTCGGCAGTAAATTCCCTCCCATTGTCGGACTGTAGTATATGAGGAGCGCCAAACACTAAAAACACATTCATCACCAACTTATTAGCTACCTCAGCGGCTCGCTTAGATGAAAGAGCTTCGATGATGCAAAACTTTGTCAGGTGATCCTGGTAATTCATAATGAAACGGTAGTTGCCGTCTGGCATACTTTGCATGTCCATCAAGTCCACTTGACCCCGTGCATTAAAATCCTTAGAAACAATAGGATTAACAACAACCCCCTTGCTGGGATTTTTTCTCCTAAGCTGGCATTCTTCACACATAGACTTGTAAAGATTTATGCAGTTTAAAGTTATGTTGGCATATTTCCTGTTAATCTCCTTTTGCATTTTGTCTCGTCCAGCATGGTTTAAAGCGGTATGAGTTCTCTTGATAATGTCATAAGTTTCTTCTATTGAAACAAAGTATTTGATATCATCGTCCTCGGTTTTCTTTTTAGCTTGGTAACTTCTCCAACTTTTAAGACGTCATATCTGAAAGAAAAAGAGTAAGTTGCATTTTTGAAATAAACATTCAACAACAAGACGCAGAAACAGAATAAAAGCCCTGCTCCTTGATAATGTATTTATTTTTGTCTTGTAAACATGTATATTATTTTACCTTCCAATGTAGTAGTAATCATCCCTTGACTTTTTGTAATTCTCATCATCTTCAATGTTCTGCAGGCAGTCTATGATTTCCTGTATCTTATCTTTGGGTAATAAAACTTTCTCCTTTTTTTCATTATAATTCTTGTACAATTCATCTGTGAATTCCCTTTCCTTTATATCTTGTGCCATTTTGCACAAATGAACCACAAAGTGAGAGATTTATAAATCATTCAGGGTGAGTTTTGTTCTCACTCCCATAAGTACATGTACCAGTATTAAACTTTATAATGTTAACTACATATACCTTAAGGGAAATTAGAATAGTAATTGTGAAATCAATACTAAATAATCAGTTTTTGTACCCATTTAAATGCATATTATAAAAAAAATACTTTCAGTAAATGTGTGTAAAAATCCCCTAAAATTTCAGTAATTTCATGTAATTACTGTTAAAAATTAGTGATTTCATGTAATTACTAGAGCCTTTAGTAATTACACGAAATTCCTATTTTTTTAGTAATTACATGAAATTCCTAATTACACACATTTACTGTAACATATACATTAGTATTCGCTTTTAAATGTTATACAATGTTATAGGAATGTTTAAATGTTATACAATGATATAGGAAAATGAAGGTACCTTTGATTTAATCAATCTTCAATGCAGCTATAAGCAATAAGTTATGTTGATATTACGTACCAGGATTATACATAAAATAAAATTCCAGAATCCAGAGAATACGGAATAATGTAAAACATGGTAGAACAACAATACAAATATAACAAGAGAATTTCATAAGGCATAAAACATAATATTCGCGAATCAACTTATTCATACAATAATCTATAGCTTAGACGCACATCACTTCTGTGTACTTTTATTGTCACGTGCTCCTGCAAATTACCGTATTACTTATGTTACATAATACAGTAAAACTTGTATAGGTAGTTTGATTAATGATTTATTGATTATTGACACTGTTTTGGAAAATGTCAAAATGGGTCATAGCGGTTTTCGGTAAATTACACTAGAACTGCCTAACTGACACTTTGAACTGTCTGGATCTAGGTGAAAGCTTTTTGCTCATTTGTGATGAGCATCATGACGATGAACAGAAATACCAGATTAAAAAAATGTATACAGAATTTATTTATAATGATCATGAACGATTTTCATAATGAAACCAGTTTCTGAACTATTGAATTGTGTTGAAAAATATAATTTCAAGCGTTTGAATTTATGAATTAGCGTGAAATTATTTTCTTATGTGTTATCTGCCCATAGGGGGCATTGTTGTGTTATAAAGCGAGAATTTTCCCGCTTTTCTTCATTCAGCACGACAGGGTCTACTCGATAGGACAGTAAATTTTCTAGTGCGTTTTCGTTTTCGTGATGGCCGAGCCATGTGAATGTAGAGACGAAAGTGTATCCTTACGGACAGTTTTAAATGCAGTTAACCAACAAAGTAAGGATATAGAAGCTATTATCGATGCGAAAGTTTCCGAAAAAATTGGAGGTCTTCGCGACGAAATTCAGGGAGCGAACAATTTGATGAAATCCCATGTTAAGAAGTTGAAAGTTGACACTTCCTTTAAGTGGAAATATGAAGGTAATAACATTCAATTTACTTTTAACACTGAAAATCTCGACGAGCTAGTTCAATCTCTTTGGGCTTTAGAAAATGGAAAAATTGACTATGCAAAAGACCTCATTTCCGCCACTATTGACAAGATTAAACATCGCAATAAGCTCATCAAGATAGCTGATACTTCCGAGGGAGGATGGGATACCGCTAAGCAGTACGACGCTAATCCCATTGCAAGTGACACAGACGACGAATCGAGGATTATTCGCGCCGACAATAGGGCAGTCAGGAAGAAGAAAGCAAAATCTAAATCGGTTGACAAAGGGTCGAAATTTCGCCAAAATCATTCTTTGCTCGGTGCAGCTCCAGGAATAGTTCAGATGCCCTTTCGTGGGGCCCAGCAGCCTATTGGTTATGGATTCCCCTTCCAACAAGGCTTCAACGCTGGAAGACCACAAAGAGATCAATGTTTCGCATGTGGATCATTCACGCATTACAGGTCGAACTGTCCGTACGTCAACAGCAGTAAACCAGCAGCACAAGGCAAACCACAGTGAATTTTTAAAAGATGAGTATTTTTTAACTTCTTCTGATAATCAAAACATTAGTACTGGTTTGACAAATGATTATTATGAATATGAGCAAGGTCAGTCAGATATAATTGTTAAAGATAGACTGAAAAATTGTTTACAGTTTTGGATTGACATAGGTGCTCCGTCTTTTATCATAGAGACAATTAGATCAGGTTACATTTTGCCTTTTTATTCTAATCCTATTTCTATTTATTTACCTAACAATTTGTCCGCATTGAACAATTCTGAGTTCGTGTGTACTGCTATTCACGATTTATTGATCAGGAATTTAATTGAGGAATGTTCGACTCCTCCGTTAGTTGTAAACCCGCTGACAGTATCTGTTCAATCTAACGGTAAGAAGCGTCTAATTTTAGACTTGCGGGAAATTAACAAACATTTATGGAAACAGAGTGTAAAATTTGAAGATATGAGAACAGCCAAACAATATATTGAAAAAGATGCGTTCCTTTTTAAGTATGATATTACCAGTGCATATCATCACCTTGATATTTATGAACCACATACTAAATATTTAGGGTTTTCTTGGAACTTCGATGGCATAGTTAGGTATTTTAAATTTCTTGTTTTACCCTTTGGCCTCAGTTCAGCTTGTTATATTTTCACAAAACTCACTAGACCACTTATTAAGAAATGGCGAGGTGAAGGTAAGCAGGTAGTTATGTATTTAGACGATGGTCTAGGTATTAACACTGATGAGACATTATGTAATGACATGGCTATACAGGTAAAATCTGATTTAATACAGAGCGGATTTGTGCCAAAGGCAGAGAAGTCATTGTGGACGCCTACCAAAACTTTAATATGGTTAGGTACGTTTATAGACACAGAGAGAGGAATTTTTCAGATTCCCGACAATCGTTTATATAAAATTGAATCTACGATTAGTGATATTGACAATTGTTTGAGCAAGAAAAACACAGTGCATGTTAGAAAAGTGGCTTCTTTGGTCGGACAGATTATCTCGACATCTATGATAGTAGGTAACATTGTATATTTAATGACGAAGTATTTGTCTATCGATATCATTAGAGCTTTGTCATGGAATAGTAACATTATTTTATCAGATGAAAGTTTAGATCAGATTAACTTTTGGAAACAGAATTTACACGAAGTTAATATTAAGCATTTTAATCATGATGTTTCATGTCAACGTATTGTTTATAGCGATGCAAGCAATACAGGTTACGGTGGTTATAGTGTTGAAAATCCTTTCAGTATAGCTCATGGTATGTGGTCGGACATAGAAAAAACTAACAGTTCCACTTGGAAGGAGTTAACTGCAGTTAAAAAAGTATTTTTATCATTACTTGCACAAATGTCTGGCAAGAATTTAAAATGGTTCACAGACAACCAAAATGTAGTGAGCATTGTGAGCAAGGGCAGTACTAAATCCGTCCTTCAATCTTTAGCTTTAGATATTTTTCGAATTTGTTTGAAACACAATGTGAACTTAGAAATGGTATGGATCCCTAGATCGGACAACGAGAGAGCGGATTATTTGAGTAGGTTAGTCGATTTAGATGATTGGGGTATATCTGATTTTATTTTTGACATGATAGAATCCCTATGGGGACCCCATGAAATCGACTGGTTCGCTTCTGATGATAATTTCAAATTGACAGTGTTTTATTCCAGATTTTGGAATGTGTATTCGACAGGTGTAGATGCCTTTACGGTTGATTGGCGTGGGGTCAATGGTCTTTTTGTACCACCTGTTTCTTTGATCCCACGTGTTCTAGTTTATATGAGACAATGTAAAGCTACTGGTACTCTTGTTCTTCCTTATTGGCCTTCTGCCAGTTTCTGGCCTATGCTTAGACCTTCTGGCAAAGACTTTATTTCTGCTGTTAGAGATTTCATTGATCTTCCTACTAACAAGGATGCTTATGTTTCTGGTAAAAGTAATAAAGCCATTTTTGGGAATGTTGATTTAACATTTCGCATGTTAGCATTACGGCTTGATTTTAACATAGAATAGATCTCTCTTGATCAAGTACTAGTTTTAACAATATGGATCTCTCTTGATCAAGTACTAGTTTTAACAATATGGATCTCTCTTGATCTTATTTGATGTACTAATAACAGTTATATTACATATCATTATGATAGTTCAAACATCAGAATTAGTAAACAGTACATGTGGCTTAGTATAGCAGGACTTTGGATTGCGTTAAGTACTTGTACATTTGATTTGTTTTTGTTTGATGTTAATGATGTTAATAAGCTATGCATTTTATATCTTATTTTTTTTATACACGTATTTTTGCAGGCCTTTTCAGCCGAAATACAGAATTTGCCAACTACCTTATTGCCGCAACTAAATTTGTTACCAGACCTCTTATGTGATTCGAGAGCCGAGTCAACAACAAAAGGATATTATTTAAGCTTTTTGCGTTGGAAGAATTGGGCTTTATTACATGGACTGACTGATTTAGATATACTTCCAGCTAAACCGTTTTACTGTGCTTTGTATTTGGCTTCATTAGTACAAAGTTCGTGTTCTCCGAGTCCGATTATTCAAGCCTTTTACAGTTTAAAATGGGTACATTCTTTAATTGGATGCATAAATTCTCCGACAGATTCGCCTTTAGTTAAGAACATTCTAGAAGGTGCTAAACGACGATTGGCTACTCACACAGAAAAGAAGGAACCGATTACTCCGGAACTGTTACGTAAAATGTACGATTCTTTATTTCGTGTAAAAAATCTTTACAATCAACGTATTATTTGTGCGTGTATTACAGCCTTTGCTGGATTTTTGAGAGTGTCGGAATTATTAAATATTCGTAGAAGTGATATAGTTTTTAACGAATGTTATATGTCTATTTTTATTCAAAAATCCAAAACTGATGTTTATAGAAACGGCAACTGGGTTACTATTTCACGTACAGGATCTGATATGTGTCCCGTGAAAAATATGGAATTGTATCTATTATGGGCTAATATTTCCGTAGATTCCGAAGAATACATTTTTCGCAATTTAACAAAATGTAAAGATAGTTATGTTTTACGTAAGGAGAACAAACCTTTGTCATATTCTAGGATGCGTGAACTTTTTATTGACGCATTCAGTCCATTTGTTGACAATATAAAACAGTTCGGTTTACATAGTCTGAGGTTTGGTGGTGCTAGCACATGTGCTAACTTGGGTGTGCCAGACCGCATCTTTAAGAGGCATGGTAGATGGCGTTCAGAAACTGCAAAAGACGGTTATGTTAAAGATTCAATTTCAGATTTATTAAGTGTTTCTAAAAACTTGGGTCTATAAAATTTGATTTTTTCAGAATATATTTTGTAGCAAGACAAACACTTGGTTCTTTTTCCCGTTCTTTGTTTTCAGCACTCGCTCTGTCGTGTGGTATTGCACTTTACACGTTTTTTGTTTCTTTATATATATTTTGAGCACATGGATCATTACTTTGTGTCTGTCGTATAGATATACAAGCGTACTGAAGTATTATTTTGTGTCTGTCGTAAGAATTGAACATTGATTTGCATCTGTCGTAAAGAATTGATGTATTGTTTTGCGTCTGTCATCTTTTTGTAATTGGTTTTATGTTTGGTTCTATGGGATTTATGGTTCAGAAGAAATATAATTTCAAGCGTTTGAATTTATGAATTAGCGTGAAATTATTTTCTTATGTGTTATCTGCCCATAGGGGGCATTGTTGTGTTATAAAGCGAGAATTTTCCCGCTTTTCTTCATTCAGCACGACAGGGTCTACTCGATAGGACAGTAAATTTTCATGCAGATGGTTTTATTATCTATTTCTGTTTAGATCATTTATGGTTTTTGTCTTGCTACAAAATATTCATTCCTTTTAAGAGATCTTTTGTGGGTTTTTTGAACAGTGACATTATTTTAAATATCTACACATGAAATATTCCATGGTTTGTTTATTTCAATATTATAATTATTGAATAAAAACAGCACTCGCTCTGTCGTGTGGTATTGCACTTTACACGTTTTTTGTTTCTTTATATATATTTTGAGCACATGGATCATTACTTTGTGTCTGTCGTATAGATATACAAGCGTACTGAAGTATTATTTTGTGTCTGTCGTAAGAATTGAACATTGATTTGCATCTGTCGTAAAGAATTGATGTATTGTTTTGCGTCTGTCATCTTTTTGTAATTGGTTTTATGTTTGGTTCTATGGGATTTATGGTTCAGAAGAACATAATAGTCTCATGTTTGAGAAAGGTCTTCGTGTGTTCAATCACATCCCAATCACTAGTCAATTGAACATTTGAAATTCAAACTTCTAATAATAATAATAAAATACAGTTAGAAATATTAGAAGATCTTGCTTTCGCAAAACGCATTTTTATCCACTGACATCCAGCTGATTCATGTTATTCTATTATATATATATATATATATATATTTAAAATAATCGGTAACAAAATGAATAATCGGCATACGATAAACAGTCTAGCGCTTTCATCCTTCTCGGGACTTGTCAAGACTAAATGTTAACGTCGCTAAGAGACGTCGTTATGGGGAAGTTCTGACGTAACGTCATAGTTTTTCTATTGCTTCATCGGACACTCATTTACGCATTTAGTTTTGGTTTAAAAATTCTTATGAATTTTTTCTCTAGTTCTTTTCTGTAACTTTCCGTTCCGTCAATACATCGGTACAGTGGGAAGAATTTAAATTTTCCATCCGCACATTTATCTAAATGCTCGCTGAGAGGAATTTTCCTGTATTGGGGTTGCCGGATTTGCTGTTTGTGTATTCGTACTCTTTCGCAAATTGTTTTCCCAGTCTGTCCTATATAGTTTTCCTTACAGCTCACACATGTAATGCAGTACACCATATTTTCGGATTTACAGTTTGTATCCTTGTTCAGTATAAATTCTTTTCCACATTTAAAACGTTTTTTACTGCCCTCCTCCAAATAATTATAATTGTCTTTAGTACAGACTCCACATTTTGGATCCCTACATATGGATACTTTTGGTAAATTTTCCGGGAGATCAAATTTCGCTTTGGTCAGATGACGTTTTAAGTTTTTCGGTTGTCTCCTGCTATTAACTATTGATTCCGGTGGTGCGAGATTTCTCATGTTTTCACTCTGGTAAAGGATTGGCAAGTGCGCTTTAACCATTTTAAACGTTTCCGGCATCGACGGATCGTGTGTTGTCACTAGCGGGATAATATCTTCCGTTTCTCGGTTTTTCGGTGTTCGTAATTCGGCAATTGACAATTGACAAGCTTTCTTTATGCCATCTTTGATCAATTGTAGTGGATAATTTTGTTGAATAAGGTATCTTTCAAGTTCTTCTAGCCGTATTTTACGGAGTTCAGTGTCCACTACGATTGCGCAAATTCGGCGCGCCAAACAATACGGGATGTTCCGTTTAGTATGCGCGGGATGGCACGACTCAAAATTTAAGTATTGATGAGAGTCTGTCTTTTTGTAATAAATATCCGTCAAAATTTTATTATCTTTAACTTTCAAAAGTATATCGAGGAATGGCAGTTCAACGTGGCTGCTTTCTTTCGTGAATTGTATAGATGGATGAATCGAATTTAGTAGATTATGGAATGATTCTAGTTCATCGACGGATTTTGTCCAAAAAACAACAATCGTCTAAAAATCTTTTCCATGTACGCAGAATATAATTTTTGAAATCAGGACCATATTGATTTTCAACCTGTTCATACATTATTTTTTCCAAGTACGCCATGACTAAATTCGCATAGGTCGGGGCGACTTTTGTGCCCATCGCAGTACATTTTATCTGTTTAAAATGTTGTCCGTTAAAATAAAAGGTATTTGTCGATCCAGTATCTCAATGCGGACGCTCCTAAATCGTTCGGAATATCTATAATACTAAATTTACGAATTAGCCGAATAGGCGGCAAAACGCGTGGTTCAAAATAAACGATGTATGGTTCAGATTATAAAGGTTATTATCGGATTTGACAATCTGCATTTATAAATTTAAACTGCAGTTTTGTTTATGTGCAAATGGAATTTGTATCCACTTATCCGATATGAATTCTCTCAACATATCCCTAAGAAGGTTCTCGAATGCATACTTTTAACACGTTGATTTAAATAAACAAGTATGCACATATTTTAAATGTAATATTATTTTTGTTTGAAATTACGGAAGAAGAATAAAACAAATTAAAAAAATTCTCCTTCGAGTGGGATGTTTCCGCTTCATGTATTCAGGATTGTTTTTCTACAATAACGCAATTTCTCCTAACTGTAAAGGTTATGAACTTTGAAGATTATGAAGAAGTAAGGTAAAGTTCAGAGAAATTCCTAACTTAGTTGTTTTTTGGATTGTTCGGATGTTTACCTTGCACAAAGTGATAATACCAACCATTATCTATTTTTACATTATTTGTCATGTGACCTGTCTAAATATATCTCTACCATACAATTCCCTAGATAAAAATATTTTTAACAAATGGTCATCTTTAGCATTAATGACGAAATTTATCTCGGACATCTTTATAAACGTGAACAGCACACGCAGCCACACACTAAAAATGCTTTTATCGTCTGATTATTGGATATATTTGTGAAATTAATCCTCGCTTGCCCTGTCCATGACGACAATGAAACAATTGGAACAATTATTTTCCAAAAATATGCTCTACCTTACTCACGGCATCTTTTGAAAAATTCATCCGTCTCTAAGGAAATGTTTACATCTACAATTTCATTTTCATATTTATTCTGAAGGAAAAAGGTAATGCATTATGAAATGTGTATTTAATGAAAGCTTTTCATCAAGTTCCAGTTCAGAATTAATTGTAACAATAAAAATATTGACAATTTATGTGGTTGTGTTTTTGTCATAGATTTTGACTTTGAGGGAACCTTAAGGTTCATTTTGGTAATTCTAAGTGGCACACAGTCTACTTCATCAGTGGATACATCTTCGGTAGTAACGAACAGCCATATGACAATTGGGTCACGTTGACCTAAATTTCACGCTTCATTGACTTTGGTTAAAGTTTGCATTAACATCCATTGCTGGAATACTACAGTATATATAGACATGAAACTATCAGTTGATACCACCTACTTGACAGGAAAGTTTATAGGAAGCCTGCCACAACATCCATACTGAGTTCCTGTTCCATGAATGACATGGCCGTAATAACTTTTTAAAGTCAATATGGCCACCAAAAAAAAAATGCTTATTTTCCCGCGCTCGCGCGGGTTCAATGTCTAGTTATTGTATAAACTTGTAACATCGAATGATGTAAGAATACTATTTTTTATAAAGAATCAGATAAGGGCGGTACAATCATAGCAATGGATAAGGATTATTACAGAGAAAAAATTCTAGAACAACTACAAGATGAAGAATATTATATGAGGATTCGAACAAATAGTGATGAAGCGACCAAACGAAAAATAAAATCACTAGTTACTGAATATACGGATTCTTTTACGAAGCATGAAATAGCGTATTTATGTGACTTTAAACCAAAAGAAAGTAATTTTTATGGGTTGCCAAAAATACATAAAAGCTTTTCTATTCAAAATTCAGTAAAAGAACAGAACAGTAAACACATTGAAATTCTTCGTCCAGCTGATCTAAAATTCAGACCAATTGTTGCCGGACCAGAGTCGTCAACACAGAGGTTAAGTCATTTTTTAGATCTTGTTCTAAAGAAACTTTGTCCGTTAATTTCGAGCTATATCAGAGACGATATGGATTTTCTGAAACATATTCCTGAAAATGTACCGCAAAATATTGTTCTTACATCATTCGATGTTACAAGTTTATACACTAATATTCCGAACGATTTAGGAGCGTCCGCATTGAGATACTGGATATCGGAATTTAATCGACAGCAGATTTCCAACTGACTTTTTGATAAAAGCTTTAAAAATTGTACTAGAGGAAAATACCTTTTATTTTAACGGAAAACATTTTAAACAGATAAAAGGTACTGCGATGGGCAGAAAGGTCGCCCCGACCTATGCGAATTTAGTCATGGCGTACTTGGAAAAAATAATGTATGAACAGGTTGAAAATCAATATGGTCCTGATTTCAAAAATTATATTCTGCGTACATGGAAAAGATTTTAAGACGATTGTTTTGTTTTTTGGACAAAATCCGTCGATGAACTAGAATCATTCCATAATCTACTAAATTCGATTCATCCATCTATACAATTCACGAAAGAAAGCAGCCACGTTGAACTGCCATTCCTCGATATACTTTTGAAAGTTAAAGATAATAAAATTTTGACGGATATTTATTACAAAAAGACAGACTCTCATCAATACTTAAATTTTGAGTCGTGCCATCCTGCGCATACTAAACGGAACATCCCGTATTGTTTGGCGCGCCGAATTTGCGCAATCGTAGTGGACACTGAACTCCGTAAAATACGGCTAGAAGAACTTGAAAGATACCTTATTCAACAAAATTATCCACTACAATTGATCAAAGATGGCATAAAGAAAGCTTGTCAATTGTCAATTGCCGAATTACGAACACCGAAAAACCGAGAAACGGAAGATATTATCCCGCTAGTGACAACACACGATCCGTCGATGCCGGAAACGTTTAAAATGGTTAAAGCGCACTTGCCAATCCTTTACCAGAGTGAAAACATGAGAAATCTCGCACCACCGGAATCAATAGTTAATAGCAGGAGACAACCGAAAAACTTAAAACGGCATCTGACAAAAGCGAAATTTGATCTCCCGGAAAATTTACTAAAAGTATCCATATGTAGGGATCCAAGATGTGGAGTCTGCACTAAAGACAATTATAATTATTTGGAGGAGGGCAGTAAAAAACGTTTTAAATGTGGAAAAGAATTTATACTGAACAAGGATACAAACTGTAAATCCGAAAATATGGTGTACTGCATTACATGTGTGAGCTGTAAGGAAAACTATATAGGACAGACTGGGAAAACAATTTGCGAAAGAGTACGAATACACAAACAGCAAATCCGGCAACCCCAATACAGGAAATTTCCTCTCAGCGAGCATTTAGATAAATGTGCGGATGGAAAATTTAAATTCTTCCCACTGTACCGATGTATTGACGGAACGGAAAGTTACAGAAAAGAACTAGAGAATATATATATACATTGGTTGTTTTCACTCATTTTATGCTTTATAAGGAAACAATATGAATCTATTACAAAAGTGTTGAAAAAATAACGATTTGCCGCAATCATCATAATCAATTACATCATTTGTACATGTTCACTATCACAGCAAGGAAGCATGATTAGAACTGCAATAAAACCCTTTCCGGATATAACATATAAAACTTTGTATAAATTAATTAAATATCGAATATTAAAAAACAATAGGATAAACTATTGATTATAAAGATATATACAATACATTCTATTAAATATTAATTTTGAAATCATTAATAACCGCCTTACAGAAAACAACAAAAGAAACGTCCCTTTGTGTAAAAACTAGAACTTGTTTAGAGATAAATAGCCGACAAATCTGTTCACGTTTGTCCTACCATTGGTTGAATATTTTATTTTTGAAGAAATATAGTTGAAATAAATCGGTTTTATCATTTTACACATCCATTTTGCAGATGAGATAATGGAAGAAAACCAGTTAAAGGTCCATCCTGATCAAAGATACAAGTTGAATGTAAGAGGCAGGTATTTTGAAATCAAATCTTCGACACTACGAAATGTTCCTAATACAAGGCTTTCTGCATTGGACACAAATTCAGTTTATTATGATAAAACGAAGGACGAGTTTTTCTTTGACAGAGACCCAGATGTGTTTAATTCTATTCTTAACTTATATGTTATGGGCAAGTTGCATATCCCGAAAAATATTTGTGGTGCTGTTATGAAAGAGGAAATGAAATTCTGGAAAATTCCTCATCAGAGAGTTTCCGAATGTTGTTTGCGAACTTTTTATCAAGTAGAAGAAGACCAAGGAATGATAGAAGAAATAAAACGAGCTTATGAATACACAGACACATTACAGACAGAATCTGACATAGAATACAGCTGGAAGATGAAGGGATGGTTAATGTTTGATCAACCAGGATCATCGCTGCTTGCAAAGGTATTTGTACATTAGTTTAATTGAAAGATCGAGTGAGGTACGCAGCGGATAATAAGATGCCAATTATATGTCTAAAATAATAACTAACGATACAATGCAAAAAAGTTGCAAAAACAACATCAAAATAAAACAATTTTTACTTGTAAATACGATACTTCTGATGCACTTGATATATTTCGTCAAATTATGATTCACATGTAGTTCATCATCGCTACTTGTGCTACGTGTGATAATACCAGAAATTGTGCTACATGTGCTAAGACCAGAAATGGTGCTACATGTGCTAAGACCAGAAATTTTGAATATCAAACCAATAAGCTAACTTATCGTAAGGCAGATGACAAAATTATCAAAAGAGGTAGAAAAAAAACAATATCTAAAAAAATCTTTCAGCGAGGTAAATCCTTCTTCGAACCAAATTAAAAATGAACTATAAATTATCACAGGGGATTTAAAATATACTGAACCGCAAAAGAAACGTCGCACAAAATGACATGTTCACATACATTTATTTCGAAGTGACATTTATATATTTTAAATTAATTTTTACAAAATGTAATGAATGATTTACAGTCTTTTGGTTACAATGTTCACAAAAACGTCACAATTGTCGCAACGTCACATGTTTTCAATGCTGTGCTCCCACGTCTGTTAATAACGTGTATGTCCTCCACCGGCACCAATTACTGCGGCACATCTTCGGTACATGGAGTTGATGAGCCGATTAATAAACGCCATCGGAATACGTGCCCATACTCTCTGAAACGCTTGTGAAAGTTCAGCTGCAGTTGTCGGACTTGGCTGCTCATTATTCAACCGTCTTTGAACTTCGTCCCATAAATGTTCAATAGGGTTTAAATCTGGACTCAAAGCCGGCCAATCCATAACATTAATGTTATTCTGCTGTAGGAAGTCTCTTGTGGCTCTTGCGGTATGCGCACGTGCATTGTCCTGTTGAAAAGTCTTGTTTTGATGACGTGCGAAATGGGGCTGAACATGGGGTGTCAAGACTTGGTCGATGTAACGGGCAGCTGTTACGCCATTTCCTCTGCCTGGGCCAAGGTTCTGAAAGATGACTGGACCAAGTTTAACGTTAAGGCCGATTCCACCCCATACCATGATGCTAGGTCCTCCCCACGCGTCTGTTTCCAGAATGCAGCTGTCTTCGTAACGTTCCCCGCGTCTTCTCCACACTCTGGTTCTGCCATCGGCTGTTGAAATGCAGTAACGGCTTTCGTCAGAGAAGATGATGTTACGCCATTGTCGATTTCGCCAATTCTGTCGCTGAGTGGCCCACTGAAGACGAGCTTGACGGTGTCGAGGAGTAAGAATAGGTTCTCTTGCTGGACGGCGACATCTCATGTTTCTAGCAGCTAATCGCCGACGAACCGTATCATCACTTATGGGTCGTCCATGTGTTCCAACAGTGTTTCTGGCAGTTTCGGCAGCTGGGGTGAACCGATTCATCAAATGGTGACGAACAATGCCTCTATTCTGTCTAGGGGTAGTGACTTGGGGTCTACCACTCCGTGGACGGTCATTTGTGCTGTTTGTTGCATTGTACCGTGTCCGTAGACGTTCAATTGTTCGAACAGCACAGTTGAAGTCGTTGGCAATAACTCTGGCAGATTGCCCAGCATCCAATCGACCAATGGCCTGTTCTCTCTGTTTTGGAGTCAGACGTGGCATAGCTTCTGTGTCAACACTGATACTAACACTCTTTAATTTTCTCCGGCCTTTTATACCCATAAAGGAGCATGAATTTCACGAACATTTAAGATTTAAGAAAAATTACCGCCAAGTGTGTCCCACGAGCGGTTTTAGGTACGGTCGCTCTACGATATCAACTGAAAATTATTCAACCGAAAATTTAATTCACAGGTAATTTAATCTTACCTGGTGATGTAATCGTAATACTGATTATATAAAAATCATTAATTAATATTTATTTTGAATTTTGCTAACATTTTGAAAAAGCGACGTTTCTTTTGCGGTTCAGTATATAATAAAATTCTCAAAGAATAAATATTATGATCATTACACGCTTTAGTTGAATTGTCCTTCGTTTTATGTTCTGCGTTAGCCTCATTTGTTTTGCCCCCACCTCGGTTGTCAGTTTTGATTTCGATACTATTTATACCTACATTAAAACCATTTTTTTTAATTTAATATACAAAAACTTTAATCAGTTATATTGTAGCAGTGATTCACTGAAAGGACCATGAATGTTTTCAGTGTTCAATTCTATTCAAAGGTTTAACGTGTATAGAAATTGTGTTTTTGGCATTCATATATAGTGTCTAAAAAGGACAAATATACCTAAGGAGCAAATTATGTTTTATTCCATAAAGTAATGAGAATCAGAGCTTAGAACTGCTGTCAGAAATGATAGCAAGTCTATTCAGTCAGATCCATAATTTGCAAGTGAGGAAAGAATATTGTGAAGTAAATGATAAGTAGACTCCACCGTATGTTAATTAAGAACCGGAAGTTATTATGGAACCACTGTACGTCTTAATACCATTAATATAAGTAAGGATACTATGAACTAAAAACGATATTCGTTGAAAATTTAGTTATTTTTTTACATACGCTAGCCTACTTGTTAATATAATCATCATTCCAATTTAATTTCAAATAAAAAAAAAATCTAGAAACTAGCTTAGGGGACAATCATTTGATATTCTGGGGATGTGTTTTTTTTTTTTTTTTTGGGGGGGGGGGGTGATTTCGAAAAGAAATGATCCATTTAAATGAAGGATTTAGATGTGTTCAAAAATCAAAATAAGTAGTTCACCGTAACCACCCCCCCCCCCCCCCCCCCCCCCCCGAAAAAAGACTGAATGGTCGCCCCCTTATACTACACGTCAAAATATAAACGCAAGCAAGGATTTTTTTTTAATAATATTAGTAACAGTATGCTGATTGTAAAAGTCATGACTTTATACTTTATCTTGTGATACCATTTCATAAGACACAGTTACGGATAAAGCCAGGATTATAAAAAAGGGGGGGGGGTGTGATTCTCAAAAGCTTGATGTAATGACACAACGAAAACCGAAAGCGAAAGACATAATATAAATAATATAAAACAATTATTATAATGTACTGTCTTTACCAAGGATATTATAAGTTATCATGCTTTGATCCAGATAATACATTCTTTGAAAAATTAGGGTTTTCTATCAACTTAAAATTGTATACATTTCAAGATTTCTTTCTTCAAAAATACGCGTTTTTCAAATTTCATGTTCGGTTCTTAATATACTTTAGGTTGTTTTTGGTTAAATCAGCTCTTCTTTTTGAATTAGAATTTGGGTTTTCAAACCAGGTTTTGTTTCTGGATTAACAAGTTTGGTTCTAGAAGAACACAATGAATAAACATAATGTTAAGACTTGGTTCTGGATTAACCAGGTTTTGTTCTCAAATAATACAATACTTATAAACCATGTAAAGACTTGGCTCTGGATAAACCCGGTGTTGGTTCTAGATTACAAAGCTTGGTTCTGGAATTACGCAACGAGTATACACCATGTGTAAACTTGGTTCTGGGTTAACCAGGTATTGGCTCTAGATTAACAAGCTTGGTTCTGGAATAACACAATGATTAAACACCAGATAAAGACTTGGTTCTGGATTAAGCAGGTGTTGGTTCTGGATTAACCAGTTTTGGTTCTAGATTAACATGCTTGGTTTTGGAATAACACACCGATTAAACACCATGTTTAGACTTCGTTATGGATTAACCAGGTGTTGTTTCTGGATTAAAAAGTTTGGTTCTAGAATAAAACAATGAATAAATACAATGTAAAGACTTGGTTCTGGATTAAACAGGTTTTGTTCTCAAATAACACAGTGCTTATAAACCATGTAAAGACTTGGCTCTGGATAAACCAGGTGTTGGTTCTAGATTAACAAGGTTGGTTTTAGAATAACACACCCATTAAACACCACGTATAGACTTGATTATGGATTGACCCGATGTTGATTCTAAAAACACGAACCGGGATTAATCAGGTGATGATTCTCGATTAACTAGTTTTGGTTATAGATTATCAAGCTTTGTTCTGGAATAACGCAATGATTATACAGCATGGAAGGACTTGGTTCTAGATTAACCAGGTGTTTGGTCTAGACTTACAAACTTGGTTATGGAATAACACAATGATTACCCCAAGTATAGACTTGGTTCTGGATTTACCAGGTTTTGTTACACAATAATTACATACCGTGTATATACTGGGTTCTGAGTATAGAAGGTGTTGGTTATAAATAAACAAGCTTAGTTCTTGAATAACACCATGAATAGATTTGGTTCTGGATAGAACAGGTGTGTGTTCTACTTTAACATGTTTGGTTTTATGATACCAAAAAACAATCGAAGTTATTCTATATATTTCATATATTATGTGTATAGTACACTATTAGTATGTAAAGTAAAGTCGAGAAATACCAAAGGGATATTCAAAGGAGGGAACAATCGAAACAACTTACAAACTCCGGAGAACAAAGTAGACAAGACCAAAACAATACATGCACTACAATTAAAAACTAAAAACACATGAACAACATGCACCCCACCAAAAAGCCGGTGGTAGACTCAGGTGCACCGGATATATGTTATAATCGTTTATTACGCATTCCATTGATTCTTCGGTTGGGAATTACATTGGCTCCAGATTAACAAACTTTATTATGTAATAAGGGATAACCATTTTAATATTCGATCGGGTGGGGGCAGAAGTTGTTTCAAATGAATAAACAACAAAAAATGGATAACATGAAAGGTCAACAATGACATAACAATCAATCAAAGCAACATAACTGACAGAACACCGGACAAAAAATAACATAAAAAAGTACAAAACACAAACACGAACACAACAGAGAGTGAGGATAGTCTGACTTTGTACAGACAGTGAATAGTGGTGGGGTTAAACAGGTTTTATGTGTACCCAAACCTCAACCTTATCTATCCTAGCTGACACTCTGGTGTTTAAAACACACTATAAAAACCAATACAGTATGATTACCAACAAGGTGACCGCTTGCTAGAACTGAAAATAAGCAGTGTCAGACTGTGCTCGTTTTAACTGTACAACTAGCTAAGGCTCTCATAGCTACAGGTCGGATACTGTGGCTCTACTAAACGAAAAAAACTAAGTCTAGCTTAAAAAAAACTGAGAAAAAAATCTTGTCCAACACATGATGAAAATGAGTATCATGTCCCACATAATGAATTAACACTCATCATTAAAACAAAATACACATTTTAAATCTTTGTTTGACTATTTTCTTGTTATTAATTTCTAGTTTATATTTAAAAAGTACCAGGAGATCTTCAGTGTCATTAACGTACCCTAATTGTGTTTTAAATTCTTGGATTATAATTATATAACTTTTATTTTTGTCAGAAATAATATAATATATAAACTTGTTAGGGCATGTATCTTTAAAAATAAAAAACTAAATTCTGTATGTTTTAATCAGTATTAAATCATTTAGGACAGGCTAAAAGCGGGGGGGGCTTACTATGTAATGAGTGGTAGGGATCAGCCGCTGGAATAGGTCACTATATATTTCATGCTCCATGATATATGAAAAGGGTGAGAAATTCAGATTAAATATATCATTAGGTTGATTTAATCACTTGCTTGATTATATCATAAGTATCTGAAACTAATGAGATGTCAGTATTTATTTTTGATGCGGGTAACCCACAGTCGTAAATACATTAGCTATTTGTCAAACCAATTAATCTCTCTATTTATCTTCCAATGTTGTATTTCCACTGATGCTAGTTATAGATGCTATAAATCCGATTATTTTAACATTTGCCCCTAATTAACATTCAAAGGTTTGTATACATGAAACATGATAACAATTATTAAAAGAGGGAACCGCAATGTAACTTTTTATCAGTTTTTCATTTATATAAAACTGAAAGTGTTTCTCTCTGGGGTGTTATTATCTGACCAAACATATTTTATAAGTATTGTCTATTGAAATTGAATTTGTTCTTCATAATGAAAGACATAAAAGGGCTAAATAGAGGAAAGTGTTTAAGATGTGACGAATGTGACGAATTTATTGAAAAGCACGGTGTGATTATTGTGACTGTGTTGCTACTAAACATGAACGTGATGATGAGCCGGAAATAATATAATATATAAACTACGTTTTTGATTGTTAGGGCTTGTATCTTTGAAAAAAAAGAAAATAATAGTAAAACGACATTCCGTATGTTCTAATCAGTATTAAATAAAACATTAAAGACAGACTAAAAGTGTGTTTATTACTATCAGAGACATGATATATTTTATTTCTTTACATAATGATGCGTTATTGACAGTAATTGTAATTACATTTTGCCGTTTATTTGTATATTGTATCATTATCATGATGCATGAATGGAAAGAAAGTATGTATAAATATTTACTAATAAATCGACTATCGTGACAGTTCACGTCTTCTTTTGGGTTGATATATATGCATATTCGAATGATATCACGCACCTATCACGCATGTGTAATCTATGGTTCTAGTTTAACTTCCGGTTCTAAACTAACATAGGTTCTGTATTAACACTCGCTGATGAGTACACAGGTTCCCGACTTCTGGAAATTTATTTCTTTTTTATTTTATTTTTTTGTCGTCTTATTTCATGAGTACTTTTAATAAAAATTCACTGTAACAACGAATATTCTGCGTTTGTTATCAATGTGCATTACACTATCCACGTCCTTATACTAAAAAATCCTAAAGGGATATAAGCCGCCATTTTGGATTTCCTACCTCTGCCACGATTAAAATTAATTAAAAATACTTCCATATCACAATTTATTTTATATCTGCCCTCAATCTCCTCCAAAATGAATGATCTTCAAAATCCAATCATCATTTTACCAAGCTACGACATTAAACTCGATAATTTGACGAGCGAAGTCAAAACTTATCATATTTCGCGTCGAAAGCAACGTTCCTCGTAGCTTTACTATTGAAGTCAAAGGGACGCAACTCTGATTCTCATTGACTTAACATACTGTTATATACAGTAACGTTGCTTTCGACCCGAAATACGCGAAATTTTGACTTTGCTTGTCAAATTAAAGAGTTTGATGCCGCATCTTGGTAAAATGGTGACTGGATTTTGAGATGATTCATTTTGGAGGAGATTGAGGGCAGATATAAAATAAATTGTGATATGGAAGTATTTTTAATTGATTTTAATCGTGGCAGAGGTAGGAAATCCAAAATGGCGGCTTATATCCCTTTAGGATTTTTTAGTATAAGGACGTGGATAGTGTAATGCACATTGATAATAAACGCAGAATATTCGTTGTTACAGTGAATATTTATTAAAAGTACTCATGAAATAATACGACAAAAAAAATAAAATAAAAAAGAAATAAATTTCCAGAAGTCGGGCCCCTGTGGATGAGTACTGTTGAAGTAAATATCCAAAGGTATGGCACGCCGTTCTCGTCAAAAGTATGGGAGAAGATATTTGTTCAAAATTACACATCGAGAATTTTAAAATACACAAGTAAAAGTAAATATATACTGAGATTTAAAAATGTACAGGTAAGGAATACAACTGCACTGATGCACTGCGAGTTCTCGAGTACGTACTGTTTTTTATTTGGATGAACATATTTACGAATCAAAATTACTAAGTTAAAAAACGAGAAAAATTCAAATAATTTTAGGGATCATCCATAATTGTCAACATTTTCCCCAAGTTTACAAAGAACACTCCTTTTGGAAACCCTCACCTCTCACTTTTTTAACATTATTTTTGTGAACCTTTCCACTCCATACTCGGAAAGAGGATCAACAGACACAATGGGACATCGTTACATCCCATTGAAAACGCATATACCAAATCAAGAGCACGAGTCATAAGTTGGCTTTTTGTCAGCTTATATGCTGTTCAGAACTTGTCATCATCATGAATTATATAAATATCACAAGCATGTATTCTGGAAAATCGGCGGGAGTGACATGCCGATTTTTTAAAGCATACGCTAGAAATGTTGAATTTTAACCCACTCACCCCTAGCGTTCGTTTTGTAAACTCGTGAAAATGTTGACAATTATGTCAGGTTTTTGCATGATAATATGCCCTAGTTTCCATACCATCATATCAATATTATATTTATTTTTAAAAATACTTGTGTCACATATGCTACGTGTGATTTAAATATTGTAAACTCTATCAATGAAATCTCTTTTCCTCCTTTTTGTCTTGTATGTTGTATCCTTTATATTATTGCCCTTTTAAGGTCCTTTGATTGGAAAGTAAAATGTTGAAAAATGTATGGATGACCCCTTAATATGCGCACTTGCAATACATGCAATATGTGTACAATCATCCTGCAAAAGAATGAACAAAAATAATCTAAGTTAAAAACATCCAGATAAACTATATACCCTCTATACAGAAGGACGGAGGGACAGGAAAAAAAACAATATGCCCCACTTTCGAATATACGTCTTAGGGACATAGAAATTCTGTAGATATGATTCAGACGTCAAAACAACCAAAAAAAAAAGTAAAAGGTGTTCAAGGCAATAATCCACCCGAAGAAAGAGATATACTTTATACCTAAAAAAATGAAAATAAAAAACATTTACAATAGAAAATACCGGCAAAGAGACATTCAGGGATTTATAGTGAATGGGTTGCACTTACATACATGTATACATATGTGGTGCTGGATGGAATGGCGTGATTTGCCTTTGTAAACGTGATTGACATGATTAGTGCGAGAATTGAAGACGTTTACATGTCAAAAAACGTAAACCTAAATAAATATCTCGATAATGAAAGGAATGCTAAAAGATAGCCCATTTTTATTAACCCCAATCACACGAAAATATTTTTATTTATATTTTTAGATATGGCATGGATTTTATATGGTAGTTTTAATGATGAGTGCAGTAGTATATTGTCTTTGGACGACGCCATCACTAAGAACTACTCTTTATCTATCGAAAATAACTCCAGATGACTACCCGTTTATCAAAAGTGGGGCCAGTCTGAAACTAAAACAGTTAATTTTAATGGACCCGATACCACTATTATTTGGCCTTGAAATTTTCTGTCTTCTTGTTTTTACAGTAGAGTGGACACTTCATTTTTCATTTTGTCCACACAAGATAACATTTTTGAAGAGACCACTTAATTTAATAAATGGTTTGTTAGTTGTTTGCATGTGGATTTCATTTGGTCTGGAGTTCGCCAAAGGACAGTTGGCAGCAAATTCCTCTACGCGGGAACTTTATTTCGTATGTAAAGCTGTCAACATGATACGTTTGGTACTCTTCCTTAGGTTGGAAAAGCAAATAAGTACTCTACGGGTGTTAATCATGACTATAAAAGGAAGTATGAAGGAGCTACTGCTGCTTCTCATTTCATTCGGAATGGCAACTATGATTTTCTCAACACTCATTTACTACGCAGAAATACACGCAGATGATGGCTTTGACAGCATTCAAATCTGTATGTGGTGGTCAGTGATTACCATGACAACAGTCGGATACGGGGACTATTTTCCATCAACAACCATTGGATATCTTGTTGGAGTTGTATGCGCGGTTTGTGGACTGCTGCTTCTAGCTATGCCTATTGCAATAATTGCATCAAATTTCTCAGAATATTATTCCCATCAGAAGAACCGTGATAGATACGATATGGCAATCAGAACGGAAATTAATAACAGTAAACGACACAGCAGTGCCACAACTCTCAAGTCAAACAAAACTGCCCCAGTGAATCAATAAGATTTCCTCCGTGATAGAAATTATTCCATTCTCCAAATTATAGAGTCCTGTTAAATCATCGACTCTGCTTCGGATGATGTGAGCTTTCTCCTTTGGCCGAATTTTTTTTAAACGGCGGAAAGGGTGAGGTCAATCAAAAAAGGATATTAGTTTAAGTCATGTTTGGAGCTTGAAATCACACAGGGCTACGGTTTAAAATTAGTTTCTGGTAAACCTGACTTAATTTGGTGAAAATTTGAAGTTTATATAATCGGGGTTAGAGAGAAAATAGTATTTAAAGGAAAAGACAGAAATGACTGAATGCGTTTTTAATCATGCTTGAATATGGCTATGAAAATATAAAAAAATCCATATAATATACGAATATTATCTCAAATTACTCCGGTAGTAACAAACAAAATGCATTTGATCAAAATATTTTGTAAACTACTCATTGCAATAAAATTGGTATCATAGTGTTTTGTTAATTGATTTTGTTTAAATAAATTCATGCGTGCAATGCGCTTTTTTTTAGCTCATCTGACGAAAGGCCGTGTGAGCTTTTGTCATCCCTTGGCGTCCGTCGTACGTCCGTTAACTTTTCACATTTTAATCTTCTCCTCTGAATCCAATGGGCCAAATGGAATTAAGTTTGACAGCACACATCTATGTAGGTCCTTTAAAAAGTTTGCTCATTTCGTCCCTATCGGACAACAAACATGGCCACCATGGGCAATGTTGTCTCTGATTGGCTGAGTTTTCAAAAATCTTCTCCTCTGAATGACTTGGCCAAATGGAACGAAACTTGACAGGAAACATATGTGGGAGGTCCTTTATAATGTTTCCTCGTGTCGTCACGATCGGACTACAAATATGGCCACCATGGGCAGTTCTTTGTTTCTGATTGGCTGATATAAAACAATCTTCTCCTCTGAAGTCTCTCCGACTAATGGAACGAAACTTGACAGGAAGCATTTATGGGAGATTCCTTACAAAGTATCCTTCCTCATTTCGTTCCGAATGGGCAACAAACATGACCGTCATGGGAAATTCTTGCTTCTCATTGGTTGATTAAACTAGAGGCTCTCAAGAGCCTGTATCGCTCACCTGGATTTAACTTTTCACCTTGAGCAGACCTAAAAATTAAAGTGTTGCAGTCAATTTAGCTGGTTTTTCTATAGGATTCTATGTTAAACTAATTTCAGCTGTGGCAGTCATCTTGGTTTAGTCCAGGTCAACGGATACATTTCTAAAAGAGAACCATCTAAGGACCATTTCTGCTAATTCTGAAGTAAGATTTTTGAGTGAACATTCATGCCATGTTTGGTTTCATTCCATTCAGTGGGTTCTATAGAAGAAGACATTTGTATGTATTTCCCTTAGGGTCCTATGTTAAACTAAGTCCCTCACTGGTGGCCATTTTGAATAATGTAACGGCTACAAAGTAACAACACTTGGTCAGCACCTCATAAGGAACATTCATGCTATGTTTTGTTACATTCCATTCAGTGGTTCTCTGAAAGAAGTCATTTGTATGCATTTCCCATAGGGTCAATTGTTAAACTTAGTCCCCCGCTGGCGGCCATCTTAGGTGATGGATCGGCTACAAAGTAACAACACTTGGTCAGCACCTCATAAGGAACATTCATGCCAGATTTAGTTTCATTCCATTCAGTGGTTCTCTAAAAGAAGTCATTTGTATGCATTTCCCACAGGGTCCTATGTTAAACTAAGTTCCCCGCTGGCGGCCATCTTTGATGATGGATCAGCTACAAAGTAACAACACTTGGTCTGCACCTCATAAGGAATATTCATGCCATGTTTGGTTTCATTCCATTAAGTGGGTCACTAAAAGAAGTCATTTGTATGCATTTCCCATAGGGTTCTATGTCAAACTAAGTCCCCCGCTGGCGGCCATCTTGGATTATGGATCGGCTACAAAGTAACAACACTTGGTCAGCACCTCATCAGGAACATTCATGCCATGTTTGGTTTCATTCCATTCAACGGTTCTCTAAAAGAAGTCATTTGTATGCATTTCCCATAGGGTCCTATGTTAAACTAAGTTCCCCTCTGGCGGCCATCTTGGATGATGGATCGGCTACAAAGTAACAACACTTGGTCAGCACCTTATAAGGGTTCATTCATGCCAGATTTAGTTTCATTCCATTCAGTGGTCCTCTAAAAGAAGTCATTTGTATGCATTTCCCTTGGGTCCTATGTTAAACTAAGTTCCCCGCTGGCGGCCATCTTGGATGATGGATCGGCTACAAAGTAACAACACTTGGTCAGCATCTCATAAGGAACATTCATGCCATGTTTGGTTTCATTCCATTCAGTGGTTCTCTAGAAGAAGTTCAAAATGTAAAATGTTAACGACGACGACGGACGACGACGGACGACGGACGACGGACGACGGACGACGGACGACGGACGCCAAGTGATGAGAAAAGCTCACTTGGCCCTTCGTGTATGAAAAGCCTTTTACGAAATTTTTTTTTTTTCTCATCCTGATCGGATGACAAGCATGGCTGCCATGGGCAATTCTTGTTTTTCATTGGCTAATATACAAAAATCTTTTTCTCTGAAACTACATGGAAAAATGGAACGAAACTTGACAGGAAGCATCTGTGGGAGGTTTTTTTAATAAATTTTCCTCATTTTGTCCAGGTCAGGCGACAAACATGGCCGCCATGGGCAATTCATGTTTCAGATTGGTTGATTTAAAAAAATCTCTGAAAATGCTGGCCAAATAGAGCAAAAACTTGACAGAAAGTGAGTATGGATTATGACAAAAATCTACAGAACCGCAGAATTTCTTGCAACGAAACATGGCCTAAATGTTCCTCATAAGGTGCTGACCAAGTGTACCAAACCCTCACTCAAGATGGCCACCAGCAGAGTACATGGGTAGAATAATGTTTATAGTATATATCAGACAAGATTTTTCTTTTTTTTGCAATTTTTAAATGATCTTCGCCTGAAAAAAAAATTAAAATTTCGCTCGATCGTACCTATTTTTGCCATAAATAATTCAAAGAACTAAAAATCAATTTGGTGTGGCCTAACTTGTTGAAAAAAATCTATGGGACTTTCAACATTTGAAATGAGGAACTTAATGATGAATTGCACGACTATAAATATATGTTTATTACAGAACCAGGGGCACATGAAAAAAACATGCCCGCTCTAGTTCGTTGGAGATAATTTTACCATTACTCATTTGAAAATTAATTTGCACGGCTTAACTGTTAACGTCTCTTTTTTTAACATTAATATGTTAAAAGACGATTGTTCGTTAAGATCGTAGACGTACAGGGTACAGAAATTGTAATTATATGAATCAATATAAATAAAAATTGAGGTATTTAGCTTGAGGTAACATGCATTCAATCAACGAAGTTTTGAGGATTTTTATAAGGATGTCTGCACACTTTAATGTGGTCTTTGTCTCGACTGCGACGAATGTCGCGAAAGGCGAGACATAGGTTTTACTATTATGTTTGAGTGAATTGCATCACATTCATTTCTTAACAACTGTTATACCCAAGCCAATCAAATATGATCAAAAGATAGATCTTGGTTGGTATATACGGGTTTGACAACCGTCAACCGACCCTGATTTCAATTTTATGCTTGAGTGACTTGTGTCAAATTTTCGAGATTAAGCAAATCTCTCAGCAACTGTAATACGTACCCCCATTATATTTGGTCTATAGATAATTTTTGTTGAGTACATTCCAGTTATGTCCATTTCTCAGCTAGACCCATCATATTATGTTTATTGATAGTTCTTGTTCGGTACATGCCAGTCTGACAGCTGCCACCCAGCCTTGGCCTAGATTTCATGCTTAAGTGACTTGTGTAATACCTAGACCCATCAAATTTGGTCTATAGATACAGGTTCTTGTAGGATACATGCCAGTTTAAAACTTGTCACCTGACCTTGAATGATTTGTGTCACATTTTCGTGATTAAATGTCTAAGCAATTATAATACCAAGACCAACCATATTTGGTCTCTAGTTAGTTCTTGGTGGATACATATCAGTCCGACACCTTTCACGACCTCAGTTTCACGATTGAGTGACTTTGCGTCAGAGTTTCGTTATTAAGTCAATTTCTCAGCAAGTGTAATACCTGGACCCATCATATCATACATACCATTCTTACACCTGTCGCCTGACCTCGACCTGAATTTTACGCCTGAGTGACTTACAATACGTTTTTGCGATTAAAGCTATTTCTCAGCAACTGTTTTAACTAGACCCACAGTATTTGGTATCTGAACAAAAACCTAAGTATGTTGCGAAACAGCTCATGCGACAATAGATAACAAGAAAAATAAATGGAAATGGTGAGCTGCCAAAAGGGGCATAAAACGACTAAAATGTATGAAATACACAAGTCGAACAAAACCAAATATAAAATCGTAAAAAAAACAACAACAAACTAAAAAGTTAAAAATACCCAACGTTTCGAACAATATGGTCTTGTAAAAAATAAAAATTAAAGTTGGTGACTCTTTGAAACCCAGAGCAAGACTGAGTATATAAAATGTAAACAAAAACAAAAAATTATTTGACGTGGGTGTCGATCAGTAAACGTACTTCATAGAAAATACATAAATGGCAAGGCAGATAGTAAAACTATATTGTAAAAATAAGTCAAATAACATATTTGACGTTATGATGTATAGAAAACATACCATATATAAGATAACTGTACCGCAAAAAGTTAACTGTGCATACTTAGTGAATGAATTGAAATTCATAATTTTTTACATTAATTCCCCGGGTTTTTATGCCCCCTTTGACAGCTCACCATTTCCATTTATTTTTCTTGTTATCTATTTGGTATATGGTTGGCTGAGACCTTGGCCTGAACATTTTACACTTAAGCGACCTGACTTTGACCTCAATATCATGCCTGAGTGTCTCTCGTCACATTTGTACAAATAAGCCAATTTCTCAACAAATGTTATATATAGACCCACCATTTTTGGTGTATGGATACTTTTTGGTGGGTACATCCAACTTTGAAACCTGTCATCTGACATTGGACACAATTTGAGGCTTGCATAATATTTTTCATACAAATGTTACCTAACCATAACTATTTATTTTAATGTATTTTCCTTTGAGTCACGATGTCGGATATCAGATGATCTTTATTCTGTGTCCATGTACGTACTCTGGCGAGACATTCAGTGTGTCCACTCTTGTTTGAACATTATATGGTTTGCGTAATGTTCAAAATGTGTGTGCTAAGAGAACTCTATTGTATCTCACAGTCAAAATTCTAGCACAGGAACGACAGAATATAAATTTGGATAAGATAACAACCCTGGAATGGAATGTGGATAGGATAGCAACCCTGGAAAGAACGTGGATAAGATAACAATCCTGGAATGGAATCTAAAAGGTTCATATTCTTGCCTTGTATTGACTTCCAAATCCTGAGATTTAACATGCCTTTGTGATCTACCTACATTTACCATGCTTGTAACGTATTTTGCGGTAATTTATACATTAGGAATTTTTGGTCGGGTTGTTGTCTCTTTGACACATTCCCAGTTTCCATTCTCTATTCTATTAGGAGTATCTGCCTCGTGCATATCTCTGTCCTTAGATGGTTTTGTCTATACCATTTTGGTCACTATTTTTGAATTTGATTTTCAAGTTTTTGGATTGTTATTCGTTTTCAACATTTTAGGGGGGCCTCGGTGGCCGAGTGGTCTAGGTAGTTCGTCATGACTACTAAGATCACTAGCCTGTCAACGCTGGGGTTGTGAGTTCGAATCTCACCTGTGGCGAGGTGTGTTCGACTCCGATCTTAATTGACAAGGATTGCCAATTTTCCTACCGAAGGTCGGTGGTTCTCTCCGGGTACTCCGGCTTCCTCCACCAATAAAAACTTGCCGCCGCGAAATGGCCAAATGTTCTGAAAAAGGCGTTAAACCCCAACTAAACAAACAAATCAACATTTTAGGCCTTAAGCAAAGCCGATGAGAAATTTGTAAATATTGTGAATCAAAATTGGTATCAAAGAATTTATTATTGCTAACTTAAGATTCCAAAACATAGATATCTTTAAATACATACGTACACAATTCGTGACAATTTTCTCATATCAGTGCCATTCTGATAAATATTAATCAGATAAAGAGAAACACGAATTATTCCCGTTTATTTAGTGATCATGTCATCTTTATGGAATTTGTGTGTTTTTCTATTTTGTATTGGGGTAAGATATGCTGAATATTTACATTATTATTCAAGGAGACAAAACTTAAAAAAAGAAGATAACTTTACATTTAAATGCCAGTTAGGAAACGAAAAAAAAACCCCAAGAGAAATCAACCAGTAAAAGCCAGCTGTTCACAGCAAAATAACAAAATGCTCAATATTTGTGAAAAGTAACTTAGCAACCCTTAGAATTCAAAACTAGAAATGCTCATATAATTTGAGTGATCATATAATTTTCAACATAATATACTGAACTGTTTGAAAGATTTCACTCTCACTGGATATTTCAAAATATATGTTTGCGATACCTGTTCCCACTGTCGTAGCATTTCATGTACCTCCACCGATTTGTGACTACCACCGCATTGACTTTGTTGAACTTCACGACCGGTGCCGCATACGGAGCAGAAACTGCTAACCCTTTCGGAGCACCTGCGTTCACTCCTGGTTTTCATAGGAGTTCGTGTTGTTCATTGTTTTTTAGTTTTCCTTGTTAATGTGTAACAATTTTGTGGTTGTTCATTTGTCTTCCCGGGTTTTGACTGTCTAATGGATTGCGTTTTTTTTGGATTGCTTCATATACATAATTCCAATTATTTAAAAGGCTTTCTTGGTCAATTAATAACATTTTCGGACCTTTGGGTGGCAATGATTCCTGAGTTGTTTAAAAAAAACAATCAAATAAGTTTTAACAACCTGTACTGAATTATTTAAAAGATTCTATTATTAATGGATATCTCGAAATACAAATTTTTACAAATTATACTCTATTCAAAGATTGTTATTAATACACTTAATTTTATACTTCTATCATCAGTTATGTAAATGGAGTTTTTGAGCAATCGATTTGAACACTCAAACACCGATATTTGATATGAACTTTATAATATGAATCGCAATGAAACGCCGCACGATACTGGTGTTACTTCGGTGAAATCGCGGACAAGACATATTCATTTCATTAATTAATACTACTAAAAGAATGAGACAAATTTTTGTTAGCCGGGTTGCCGTTTCAACAACAAATGCGACGTGCGATCTTTATATATCAGAAGTATGAGACCATTGTGCAGTTTAAAACTTTTATCAGTACATACGCAATTGTTTCCGCGTTTTGCTAATTACCCCTAATTAATTAATGCGGATCACGAAAACCGATACCATTCCGGAAGTATACATCACAAGAAGTTTCCGGTATCGACCGAGGAAAAGTTTGTCTAAAGACGGCTCGACAGAAAACGGTTTAGGATTTCGTTGCGTAAGTGTAAAGAAAAATGCACAATCGTCTTTCTATTCAATCATCTGCACTGGGAATTTAAAAAGCGACCACATGCCCAAAATGATTGAAAATAAAAAAGGCAAATATGCTTGCTTCCCCGTCTTACAAAGAACACTTCACCCAAGGCTCCAGGGATTAAATATCCAAAAAGAGAAGATGCACATCGCGTCTTTATATTTGTAAAAACAAACATTTTGTCGGCAACTGGAAATTTTAAAAACAGAAAGTGACCACATGCCCAACTTGACATGCATGAAAATAAAAAAAGGCAAATCTGCTTCCCCGTCTAAAAACACTTCACAGGTTACTACCCAAGACAACAGAAGATGCCCATCACGTCTTAATTATTATATTTGTAAAAACAAACATTTTGTGGGAACTGGAAATTTTAAAAACAGAAAGTGACCACATGCCCAACATCACATGCATGAAAATAAAAAAGGCAAATCTGCTTCCCCGTCTAAAGACACTTCACAGGTTACTACCCAAGACAACAGAAGATGCACATCACGTCTTATTTATTAAAAAAAAACTATCGTCTGCAATAATGTGCGTACACTTCGTAACTTGAGTTAGGGCACCATAGCCTAAAATCAATTTTAAAATTCACCATTTTTAAACGAAAAAGTAAAACCATGAAATTTTCTCTTGACTCGCGATATTGACCTAAACGACGTTACGTGTATTGCAAATTTGACAATGATATACATGTATTCAGGTATAGTATATCAGCCTGTAGTAGGGGTTAGCCTACAGGTTGAAAAACATACACAGACTAACCCCATTTATCTCGACAAAATTTAGTGGTAAACTTATTTTTAATTTTGGTCCTGTTTTCAAATTGGTCTACATTACAGTCCAAAGGGTCCAAAATTTAACTTACAATTCTTTGATATATGCTGAATCAAACGGTGCATTTTAATTTTGGATATTCGACCATAAATTTCAAATTTTTAATATCTTTGCCCAAACAGTTCAGGCATCCACCGCTATGATTGTATCAGACTCTATCACCATAAACATTTCAAGTTGTCTTCAAGCCGCGCTCGCGCGGGTTTTTTCTAGTTAATAAACATTAAAATTGATATATTAAAGAGTTATATTTCATTTTAAAGCTTTTTTATTGTACTTTCAAAATATTGCAACTTTGTATATGTTATATGCTATTTTCTTTGTGTGAAAATCAATTAAACCTTCATTGTTTGACATTATTTACTTGTCCCGCGTTACACTTTAAATTTCGTGAAATTCTGAATATCGTAAGAAGCAAACCAAAAAGTCCGCCAAACGATACAAAAATTTGTCCCGAACAAGCACCTCATAATTGGTCGATGAACTAATGTCCGTTTTTTCTTCAAACTGACGGAATTCCGAAAAAAAGAGTATCCAGATGATACAAATTATGTATCCCATGCACGAAAAAGTACAGTAATTTTTAAAATTTTTCCGAAAAAAGTGAATACCAGAGCAATCACCACGTCGCAAGTTAATAATTTTTATACTAGTATTATGTCCAACACTTTGTCCCCTTCAAAACAAATTGACGCAGAGTAACGTTTTTATGTTTTATTATGATATTTATTTAATACAGTGTTATTCGCTGTATAAAACATATTATAGGGGATAGAAGTACAAACATTTATCTCTATTTTGATATGCAATTATCATGAATTTAATCTAAAATGCGAGATATCAGATAAAACTATGTCCCCACATACGATTTTGACGTTCTGTAACATAATATACACATTGAAGAAACGTTACGTTTAATTGTCATATAATTTCGAAAAGAATTTAGAAAAATAGATGGACACGTAGACACATACATGAGATAATTAATAATAGAATAAAAAAAGAGAAGCAAAATACGGTAATGTGACCTATTTTGAATCGTTAATCAGGAAAATCAGAATGGCTACTGGTTACAATAAAAAAAAATATCAGTCTAAAGCATACAAAAAATCAAACGGAATAAATGTATAGAAAAAAAAAGAAAACAATAAAAATATGGAATAAAAAACTAAATAAAATTATTTTCTCTCAGTAAAACGAAAAATATCGTAATGAGTTCTCGGGAAAAACTCCAGTGGGATCGGGAGCAAAAAATTCAAAATAGAAGGGAACAAAAAGCAAAATCGTACATGACAAATCGCAAGTTAACTCAAAAGGAAAAAAACAAATACAAAAAGAAGCAATAAAGAAAAGATGAAAGTGACAGATCGTCGAACGAAAGAATCACTAAGGAAATGTAATTACAGAAATCCTTGAGAGATAATCGTATAGGGCAAAAACACACATTCTAACGTTTGTGCCAAAGTCTTTAATTAAGCGTTACGTTAGGTGACACCAGTATCGTGCGACGTTTCATTATTCTTTTTATTTGTTTTTATTATATATGCCGGCAAAGTTATAAACTAACTAATTTTCAATGCGGCTTATTTCATAGTTTTCCCTCAGTGCAGACAGAAGATGGTGTGATACGCAAGCAGACTGTCACAGCAATGAATGTTGTGTCTCGAACAATCCACCACGGGGCAGACGTCTAATCACGGGCAGCCATCTTGGACATTGTGTGGCATTAAAACAGAAAGGCGATTGTAAGTACAGAACGCCAATAACTGGAGCTCTACGAACATTCTATCATACCATTTTTTGATGCGCCTCGGGAAGCTCTAAAAAGCGCAAAATTTGATTGCAAAAAAGTTTTATGTTATAACCTGAATAAATTGATACATATCTTATTTGCAATATTCACTTCCTTTAAAGATAAAAATAACCAATGAACATAACCACATACAAAATCAATTTCGCATGAAATCTATAGACTGCTAGTACAGTACAGTAAAGTGGCAAGATTCACATTTGTGGGCTCTATAAATAATATTTTTATAGAAAGCAATACCCAGACAAATCGGTTTATTCCCCTTTCTTAGCAGTAACATACAAAGGTCTCCAGCCTATGGGATGTACATTTCACAGTTTATTTTTTACTGCCGCAAATGTGGTTTATACGACGACTTTCTCGGTAGGGCAAGATTGCTGTTACATAAACTTCTAAGAATTTTATGATCAGTCTATGTTAATTTCATCACTCCAAAAGTTTTACGGTCGTCATCACGATTGGCCGATGCGAAGTTTCTATCTCGCGTATGAGACTAGATATCTTTAGTTAGATTTTACGTCCTTCTGGAATTGACACCTCACCAGACTTGTAATGTGACGGAAGCCGTGCCTTAACGGAGCAGGACATGTTTACCCTTCCGGAACACATGCGGTTTTATATGGGAGTTCACATGGTTAGTGCTTTAGTTTCTGTGATGTCTTGTTTCGTTTATTATAGCCAGGGCTATAGGAGCATATGGGTCATTTAGAAAAGTCTTTGTTTCATGGGGCAGCCATTATACTATCCGAAGTGAATTTATTTGTTAAAAAGCGAATATGGCCATAGTGTGCTACATACTAAGGCTAGAAAATGTTTCGTTCATCGGAAACGGAAGTAAGTAAAATAAGGCAAATAACATGCTTCAAATTATAATTTTAGAGTCAGAATCGTGATACAGGAAATGAGTTTCTGGAAAGGGCTATTGGTATTGCTGCGCTCGCATCATTGGCCACGCCAACAGCATATTCCGTTTCTTAGTAACTATAAATGTATCCTGTGATGTTTGTTTGTTGTGTTCCATTCTCCTGACTTTGTCTTTTACTTGGACTTCGAATTTGTGGATTTTTCCCACTGTTTTGTTGCTTCGGTAATTACTCATTCTTTATAGAATTTTCTGTCTGATACAAAATTTGCAAGATACTGAAATCCAAATATTATGCCAAAGAAATGCAATGATCCGAAGGGAACTGAACAGATAAGAAACATAGAAGTGAATCTCCATCGTCAAGAGAATCTATCAACTGTGTGATTGATTGTTTTTCAGCCAAATTAACCTTCATATCCTGCCACCTCTATTTTCAGCATGCCATGTTAGATATGGGTCAGCGTCAACTCCCCCGAAGGACATAGCATACGATTGTCAATGTCACCTCCCTCTGACGTGTCAAGGATTGGGAATTATGGAAATACCCCTGGGGGAAATTGGTATGTTGTAAAATGAATGTTAAAATAGGTAATAGTAGATACGGGAGTTTAATTTAGAAACAAATTTTGATTACGGAGATTTCAAACCGTCAGTTAAATTTTTCAACTATAATTTAAGTTTCCAGATACTATTCGAATTTGGATATTCTTTTTGTAAAATTGTTATTTCATTTCATACATTTCACACTTCTTCCAAAGAAACAGAACACAAAAATATAATAATTAAAGAATGGAATCTGCAAGATACTTTCATGAAACAACTACAAAATACACTTATCTAGGTATTCTTTTTGTAGTAATACATGTACTCCATTTGTTAATTGAGATTTTGTGGGACTTACTCCTTTGACTTAGTTTTTCCCTCATCAACTTCTTGTTAGCGCTCTCAATTCTACACTTCTAAACGGATTTCAACTAAATTTATAGGGAAGGTGTATATCGGCAATACGTTGATGAAGTTCGAAAACAAGCTATATCGAATAACTTTTGTGGGAGTTACTGCCCTTCACTTAGTTTTTCCCTATTAACTTTTTGTTAGCGCTCTCAATTCTCCACGGATTTCAACAAAATGTATATAGAAGGTGTATATGGGCAATACCTTGATCTAATTTTTGTGGCAGTTACTACCATTGATTTAGTTTTGCTTATCAACTTCTTGTGAGCTCTCTCAATTCTACATTTCTCAACAGACTTAAACCAACTTAATATGGAAGATGTATATTGATGATACCTTGATCAAGTTTGAGAGGGCTCTTGGATAATTAATATGGGAATAACTAGTTTTCTTGTCGAGGGTCGGTTATGCCCTCCGGGTAATCATAAAACTATTTTTATAAGATTTTGGTTTTTTTCGTTTCAGGAAAATGCGGATGAAAAGTAACAGATTTATTCAATACACCCAATTGATATACATGTATATTTCAATTTGCTTCTTTTTATCGCGTCAAGAAAGCCGTTACGAAACATAATCACTTGATTTTGGAGTTATACTTGGTCGCCCTCTTCTTTAAAAACACGGATTATGATTTTACAAAATACCTCTCCCACTTCATAAGCATTTCTTTTTCAAAAATATTTTGAGAAAAGTTCACTTTCAAGCTTGAAGTTTAATGAAAATTGCAAATGTTTCAGCTTATATTTTTACATAACAATTACTGTCACAAAAAAAGTCAATTATTCATTATTATATGGCATTTTCCATATCGGCCTTGGAATCATCCCGAGACGACTCCCATATCGGACTGTGTCGAGGGATGATACCAGGGCCGATGAGGAAATTGCCATGTCATAATCTATTTATCACATATTTTAAGCTTCAATATCTTATGTATCTATACACAACTATTATACATACATAATATGTAAAAATTCTTGCAGCTATATAATTTTTTTTCAGATATGGCAAAATTTATGAAATTTCTACAAGTCTCCCTTTTCGTTTGTTTACTTTGTAGACGACCGTAAGTGGCACGCATTGCAGGAGCACGTGAGGGATAATATTAATTTCCAATTGAATTCCTTTTTAAATCCATATCAGCCCTCAGGGACGATATGGGGGATGATACGGATTTAAAAGAATTGTGTTGGAAATTCGTATTGGATCGCATAGGTTAGACTCCATAAATTAATAGTACCATTTTCTATGTGAAGTGAGCTTACGAATGTCATGGTCTTGTGCCATCTTCAGAGTAAATAATACCCATATACATGTATATATATTCTGAAAGGCCATTATGTTAGCGTTGTTTCAATCATGATAAAATAAATTAAAAATATTCATGGAAACCTAGTTGGCATAGCAACATTTAAAAGATTTTCATAAAAAAGCTTAAAAAATGTTCAATTTCACTCCACTTAGGCTTAAAATTGAGGTCTGATGTAGCGTTTCAATCCAATTGAGTCTTAATTGTTCATATTCTGCATAAAATTCCACTACATATATGGGAAAAAAGGATTTACTTTTCCGGCTCTTTTTTTCCCCAATTTAACTTACCAGTTCAGGTGCCGATTAACACTGTCAAAGTTTACACACCACATGTCAATACACAAGTCCCAGTTTATTACCTCCCATTACTTGTCAGAAGCAAAATCGGTTAATGTTTTCGTATTTTTTTTTTAACTAAAATCCATCCTCTTTCGGTCAATATTACTATTTTGAGGTTAAGACATTTATTTATCATGTAGTCAAACTTTACCAACTCTAATAATTAATAAAATTCTGGGGGTGCATTTCCCTGAAACTGAGATAATTAATGGAGTCTAACCATATTAAACTTCGGGTCTTGATCTTTGAGGTCCAACTTGGTCATATCAGCTATGCAAAAATCAATTATTAGATCAAAGAATATATATATATGTCATAGTGTTCAATACTTGTAACATTTACCAAGATGTTGAACAGCACACTCAAATGCCAAAATGACCAAAGAGGTATAAAAAAAATACTGGCAACTAAGATGGAGATGTTCTCGAAGACCTTGTCTAATATCACAACAGAGGTAGAAATAGGTATTCGAAGGTACCGATTTTGTACAAATTTCTTCAATTTATGACAAAGCCACAACATAACATAACATGTTATGAATTATATAAAACAAATTCGCAGCCAACATTAAATAACAAAATATCTTTTGATCAATAAGCCAAACAGCAAATCTCAAATGACAGTAGTAGTATGTATTGAGGATCAGATGTGGGAAGGAATATATATATGGTCAAACTGGAATAAAAATATAGATATAATAAATATGAAAGGTCTTTAATTTTTAAAATCACTGAGACATTATTTGGCTACATATCAGAAACCATCAGATATATCCACATTTCTTGTCACAAAATTTATGAAAATTATTTTTTTTAAACACACACACGTGCACACCTTAATCTCCCATAATGCGCAGGATTTAAAGTTAAAATTCCGACGTGATGTATTTTTTTTTATTGTGGAAATGTGTTAATTACCGCTAAAATATTGGACTGGTCATTAACTGACAGCAGAAGGTTAAAAAACACCCATTTATCTAAGGTATGTAACGTTTTTACTTACATGCTATGAAATAGTAAAACTTCTGAAACCCAGTACAATAATATATGAATAAGATACGAATATACCCAAATAACAAAGAGAAATACGATAGGCAAGCGCAGAGGCAACATAGAGAAAGGAGAAATACGATAGGCAAGCGCAGAGGCAACATAGAGAAAGGAGAAATACGATAGGCAAGCGCAGAGGCAACATAGAGAAAGGAGAAATACGATAGGCAAGCGCAGAGGCAACATAGAGAAAGGAGAAATACGATAGGCAAGCACAGAGGCAACATAGAGAAAGGAGAAATACGATAGGCAAGCGCAGAGGCAATAAAGGGAAAGGAGAAATACGATAGGCAAGCGCAGACCCAACATAGAGAAAGGAGAAATACGATAGGCAAGCGCAGAGGCAACAAAGGGAAAGGAGAAATACGATAGGCAAGCGCAGAGGCAACATAGAGAAAGGAGAAATACGATAGGGAAGCGAAGAGGCAACAACGAGAAAGGAGAAATATGATAGGCAAGCGCAGAGGCAATACAGAGAAAGGAGAAATACGATAGGCAAGCGCAGAGGCAACATAGATATGCATACATATAAATAAACTTTATAAAACACTAGTAATACAAATCGTATATAGATATCAGGTTCTCATAAAAGATAATAGTATCTTTCGCCGCTACGAGGGCGAGTCGAGGATATCTTTCTCAACCGAGGCTCAGTCGAGGTTGAGAAAAATAAATATTTGATCCCAAGAGTGTGAAATAGCAAAGCCTGCCCCAAAAAGGGTAGGGAAAAACATGTTCTTCCTGGTTTACGACATCAATGATACTGCTCGTGAAAATACATTGAATAATGAAAATGGTAAATTATTAAATTTTGAATGGCAAATGAACTTTTACTTTTTCAAATATCAATAAAACGACGAGCTTGATTATGTGCAGGCACATTTAATAAAACAACAAGTGTTATGTTAAAAAAGAATTTTGCAGGTGCAATTAAAAGAGTGAAATGGATATACCTGTTTTTTTTTAAACTTGCAAATAAATTTATCAAGAACTGGCCTGGTGAACAAATCTCAGAGTTAATACTCTTTTTCCAGATCTCGACACCACTATCAACTGATTACAGAATAAATGATAATAGAGATATTTCTGCTTTCCTTGGTCTTTTTCATAGGGTTTATATTTAGGAACTTACATGATTTACCCAAGTAGGTGATGTTTCTGACTTCAATGATTGCAATCTGTATCAAGCCTGAAAAAGCTTAAACGATTAGCTAAAAGTTTTCTAAGTTTTACTATTATAGCCTAGGTGCATATTTCGTTGATTTTCGACCCATTAGTTGTGCTCAGACCTAAATTATTGAAAACCAAACAATAATACAAAAAAGCTGAAGAGCAAATTCATCAATGCCAAATGACAAAAATGGTAACTCCAAGACCATCTAAGGACAGAGCTATGCACGAGGATGTACTCCTTAATTTTCACAAAATTTTGCATTTTTTAAAAGAGGATACAAATTCAATATCTTGAACAGGTCATTAAATCTCCTTTCTAATACCACAAATATAGATTCGCTTACATAATAACTTAATTATTTCGATTTTTATGTTTATGATTCTGACATTGTAAACATCATACTCTTATTTGACCACTTATACTCCAGGGTAAGCTGATACCAACATCCCAATATGACTGAGAATGCAAAAACTGGTTCAGAATGACCGCAATTTTTCTTTTTATCAACTTAAAATCATTCAATATTCCATGGGCTACAAAGCGAAAGATCTGTATATCTTCATTTATCTCCGTAATTGATATTTTTTCAGTGACGGTCACCCTCGCCTCGTATAAATATGGAAAGCGAAATAGTTATTATCTAGTAAAGTTTTCTCTTTATCATTGGGGGAAGATATATTATACCGGTTACGGTCAGTTACTGTTATGATCAGTAGACATTGCCGGGCCAGAGTTGAATATCTTTTCCTAAAAGAAAGACGATAACACATCTTTCTATTGAGACGTTCTTTTGATCAAGGACGTATAACTAACTATTGAAATCCTTGTTTGGATATAAAAGAAAAGGCTGTTGATAATGTTATATTTATTTAGTTTATTAGTTAATTATACATACAACAAACATCTTGTAACTTATTACATAAAAGGCAAAATAAAATATAAAGTATAACTTTGATGTATTATCCTGATTTCGTTCCTTCTGCGAAGGACTTTGTTCAGTTTCAGCACATACATTTGTAAACATTGTACATGTATATGGATAGCCATCTTCAGTTTTGATTTGTAACGATTCCAGTCGCAGTTGAACTTTACAAAAGCTGAAAAGCGACACAAGTATGTGGAAGAAATAAAACATGAATTCAAAATAAACTGAATAAATGTCATAATCGATCACTTTCTTTTCTGTTTGGTATTGTCGCAAGAACGATATACTCCGTTTTTGACAATTTTTTGCTTTCACGTCTACTAGGTTTAATCAGTTTTCGAAGTGTTTTAAGAAATAGTTTGTTAAAAGCACAGTAAAGAATAAAATTTGTTATTGTATTTAGTAAGAGGAGAAAATCAGTTATTTCTCTAATTCCTCGTACAAGGTAAGAAACTTCATAATTATCTAGTTTACATACAGCAAACAAAATACCATCTGGAAAATGACATACAACAAAGGCTATAATAACCATTACAATGATGGCCGTTGTTCGGTGTTTTCCATTGCGAAGACGGCGTTTGTTAAGTCTATAAATAATAGAGATACTAAACAGGACAAGTAATAGAACGGGAATGGCAGATTGAAAAATATAATAAAACCAAGTCATTGCCTCTTCGGAGGTCGAATTATGCCAAAACTCAGATATTTCAAGGTGGACGTTGGTACTGTTGGTCATATTTGGATATATTTCTGCCACGTGGTTGTACTTTAGTAAGTATGGAACAGATAAAAGAAGTGATACAATCCCGATAAAGATGGATGCAATTATTGCACGTGTGACTGTACAAATGAACTTTGCTTTGACAGCATGACATACAAATATATATCTTTCAAATGCCAGGAACACGGTTATCCATGCTGTAGCCATCACTGATACCTTTAGAACATAGTGAGCATACGGGTAAAGAATCGGATACAAAGCTAAATCATTCGATGTTTCTTTCAACAATACAGTGATGAAGTAGAGAAGATCATTGAGAATTTTAGCCAAGTCTGTGATAGCAAGTGAAATCAACAGAACACTTGTTGAAGATCGCATATTTTTTCGACACCATACTGCAAGACCAATGATGTTAGCTGGTAGTGCAAACAGTAAAATTACAGGATATAGAAATAATCCTGTTAATCTATGTATACTTAAGTAAAAATAATAAAAATCATAATGTTCTGTTATACTGTTATTGAAGTCATTTGTTGAATTAAAGTACAGCATTTTTCATAAAATTCAAGCTGAAACAAGAAGAAAAAAAGGTTATGTACAATTAAGGCATAACTATTTAAATTTATACTTTTAAATTTGAGGACAGAAATTTTCCAGCCGTTTTACCTCCGAGCCGACGATCGTCAGAACAATTATATATTAATAATAAATAGCGAGTGCATGTAATATACTTTTTAATTTCATATAGTAATTGGTTTAAATAACGTAGCTTAACTTAAAAAGCCCAACGTTCCGTTACGGTGTCGATTATTATTTCTAAGCATGCGCAAAAGATATGCAAATAAAGACTTTTACAATTGAAAAGGAACATCATTTGTGTGTACAGAACAGTATGTGGAGTTAATGATGTTCACTGGGATTAATTAATTTAAATTTAATTTAATCTTTATTTTAATTTTAATTAGCCCAAATTAAATTTATTTAGCAACCAGTAAACACCTGGTACTATAACTGTAAGTGGTCAACACATATTGAGTGTATTGTTGAGAAAGCTTCGACACAAATAGCAAGCTGTATTGCGAAAGCTTAAATATCATCTATCTAGATACCATTGAAAAGATTTATTTAACCTTTATTCGGCTACTTCTTGAGTATTCCTGTGAGGTCTGGGACAACTGTACACAAGCTGACTCTGATCTTCTAGAGCGTTTACAGCTTGAAGCCGGTCGTATAGTTACAGGTCTTACCTCTTTTTGTAATCTTTCATATATTTACGAGGAGACGGGATGGGATACACTTTCTCATAGATAGGGATGTGCCCGACTATTTACATAGACTGCTTCCTAATATAGTTGCCCAGGGTCACAATTATAACTTGGGAAATGCAGATGATTTTAGTGTTCCGTTTGCCAGACTTTCCACTTTTCAAAAATCGTTTTTTTTCCACCCACTACTAGATTGTGGAACAGTTTAGACCCGCGGATTAAATTCACTACTAGTTATAACAATTTTAAACTTATACTGAGAAATAATTATGCAGTAATCAAGCCACCTTTTTATTCTTGTGGCATTAGAAGAGCAAATATTTTACATACTACATTTAGAAATAATTGTAGTAGCTTAAATATGGACTTATATAGATTCAGTTTTATTGATACTTGTGCTTGTGCTTGTGACAATTCATATAGAAAATGTTCAACATTATTTTATGAACTGAATGCAATACAGGTTACAAAGGGAAACTCTTTTTTTCTGATAAAAGAAACTTGGACCTTGTGCTACATGATTATGAAATTAATGTTCATCTTTTTCTCTCAGTCCAAAGATTTATTCTGGACTCAAAGCGATTAAGTTTCCAATAATATACGTTTCAGGCGACGACATCTTTTGATACCTTTGGTTTTTCTCTATTTGAAAAACTCCCTCCCCCTTTTTATAATACCCAATTCCATATTCTGACAAAATCTCAATACTTGAAAGACTTTATTTTATTCAACACTGCCCTTACTATTTTAGCCAAAGTTACTGTTAAATGCTAGTTTTATATATTTTTTCACCTTTTATGTTGTTAATATGTGTAATTATGTATTTTTTTTATGTGGAGGTAGGGCTCAGACTTGTGGGCTGAGTCTATTGCAAGTTGCATAACTTGTAACCAATCCAATTGTCTTGTTGACTGACAATGACACAAGTTTAAACGGAAACCTGGTACTAAGTTTAAAAGATTATAAACACAGAAATTATAATCAACAGACACTTTCAAAATTTTCATCCTTTATCTATCTAATTAATACTAATAAGCTATATTAGTCCAATATCATTTAAAAAAAATATTAGCCAATCTTTCTTAATATTAGGTGAAATAAAAATAATCTTTGGCGATAATTATGTAACAGGGACTGCCTAGTGTTACATATATTTATTTAAGCTGATAAATTGGTGTCATTCATTGATAATTCCAATGTTGTTTTCAAACATCAAATGCAGTAATTTCACTGGCTAACAGCAACTTCCGGTAAAAAGTTTATAACTTGATAAATTCCTTTCATGACGTCGTACGTATGAATACGTACGCATGCAATATAGTGCATGAGGAAAATGTTAATTTCAAATGGAAAACCTCATATCTCTGCATTAATTCGGAGTTATAAGTAATAAAGGTTATTTTTACAGAATTTGTCAATGTGTAAACTCGGGCTTATCACTCACAAACTTTGCATAAAGTCCGAAAGTCCTTCGGACTTTATGCAAAGTTTGTGAGTGATAAGCCCGAGTTTACACACTAAATTCCTTTAAAATAACATTCATTACTATAATGATCTTTTCTGTTATATTCATCGTCAAACATTATAACCATTAACATGTGATGTAAATGTTAATTGCTATTCATTGTTACAATTACTCCGCAAAATACAGCAATAAAAGCCATGTGGACTTGATTTTTTGTATCAATCTTTCATTTGCATTATTGCATCATTTCTTTATATAGCTCGAAAGTAGTGCTCGTTAAAAAAATCCTAAATATTAACACAAAAATTACTAAAAATGATCAAGGCTTTAACCTAATATTATAATAATACGTTTTATATACACACAAACGGATAATACAGTAATAATATATAGGTTGATAAATTTACATTACAGCAAGCTATTTGTGATAACCTTCGTTTGATCATAGAAAAAACATGTAGTATCGAAAGGGAAATACAAACGCTATTATCAATCTGCATTGAAAATATACCTAAAATGCAGATACATTGTCGTTTAACAATGAATGTCTTAGAAGTAATTGTAAGTATATTTCTGGTTAAAAAATTGCGCTAGTAATTTTCAATTAAATATTATCTTGCTACATTTGTACCTAAATCCAGAGAGCACAAAACACGAAGCGTTGAGATTTACTAAAAGTTGTTGAAAAAGCTCACCTGAATCTGTCCTCCTTACTTCTAGATGTGAAGTAAAGTGATTTCTATTGTGGAAAGGTGTTAATGGAGAGAAAACCATGACCTTTAAGGTGGGTGAGGCGTTACTTAATGACAACGTCTTTTTCAAATTTATTTACCTAAAATAAAAAAAAAAACTAACGCAACATAGAGGAAGGATAGTGGTGTTGTACCTTGTATCAAAGGGGCTTGTCTAGTTGGTCTGAACAGTCCTTTTTGTTCGGAGGTCTTTTAATATCAATATTAACTTATCACTGAACTTTTACTATTACTAACAGACCTCAATAATTCTGTTCATGATTTAATAATTGTGGATATTAACTTTTGAAGCCCATATACATATAATTGTATATTGTTTCTGCTACAATAACAACACAAGACACTGACTGACAGTGTAAGTAGAGCTGTATCTAAACACTTAATATTCTATAAAAATATTCAATTAAAACTCGTCTGACCTGTTTATAAACATTTGCAGAACGGCTGCGGACGATTCATATGGCACGCCGTTGTTATATTTATTCAAATTCGAGATATCTTATTTAGTTAAATAAGATATCTTATAAACTAATTGAGATATCTTATAAATTATAGAGATATCTTATAAACTTATAGAGATATCTTTTTAACTTATAGAGATATCTTATTTAACTGGTTATAAAGATATCTTATTAAATATATAAGATATCTCTATAAGTTAATAAGATATCTATATTAGTTTATAAGATATCTAATAAAGTATGTGTTTAAAATATATCTTTATAAAGAAGTAAGATATCTTATTCACTTATAGAGATATCTTATTTACTTTCAAATTAAATAAGATATCTTATAAAAATTAAAGATATCTTAATACTTTATAAGATATCTTAATACTTTATAAGATATCTCTATAAGTTTAAAAAATATCTCTATTAGTTTATAAGATATCTCTATTAATTCATAAGATATCTTATTAACTAATAGAGATATCTTATAAATTAATAGAGATATCTTATAAATTAATAGAGATATCTTATTAACTTATAGAGATATCTTATTAACTTATAGAGATATCTTATTTAACTGGATATAAAGATATCTTATTAAATATATAAGATATCTCTATAAGTTAATAAGATATCTCTATTAATTTATAAGATATCTTTTTAACTATATAAGATATCTTATTAACTATATAAGATATCTTTTATACAGTTAATAATAGAGATATCTTATTTACTTAATAAGATATCTTATAAACTAATAGAGATATCTTATAAACTAATAGAGATATTTTATTAACTAATAGAGATATCTTATTAACTTATAGAGATATCTTATTAACTTATAGAGATATATTATTTACTTTCAAATTAAATAAGATATCTTATAAGAATTAAAGATATCTTAATACTTAATAAGATATCTTGTTAAATAAATAAGATATCTTGGAATTTGAATAAATATAAAAACGGCATGCCATAGATTCAGCCATATTTATACTTTACCGCCAATCTCAAGAAAAATCTGGAGGCTGTCCGAATAGTTAGAGATATGCACTAATGACGACAGGATATTTTTAGAAAACACTTTTTTAGAAAGATTTTTTGATTGGTTGACAAAAGTGCAAAACTTACGGTATGGAATGAAAAACTTAAGATATGGAATTGAAAACCAACGCGTTGGTTTTTCATACCGTATGAATTACGAATCAACGCGTTGAAAGTAATAACCAACGCGTTGAAAGTGAAAACCAACGCGTTGAAAGTAAAACCAACACGTTGAAAGTAAAAACCAACGCGTTGATAATAAAAACCAACGCGTTGAAAGTAAAAACCAACGCGTTGAAAATTTCATACGGTATGTTCATACCGCCAATAACACGAACGGCCACTCATAAATGAGTTCCCACTTGGACATTTTCTAATATATTGTATGTAAAACCACAATTTTTCAACATATTGTTCTTAAGTTACTTTTTGTCCGATTTTAATGAAATTTGTATTGATAGACCGAGAAAGATCTATAATTTATACAGATAATATTAAATTATTATGATATTTCAATGTTTTAAAAGTCCACAATTTAAATATTAATTTTTAATTGCATTTTCCCCATTAACCCTATGTAATTTTGACACGCTTAAAATCATATTTGTCTTTAAATAATGATTTCAACAAAATTCAAAATCACAGAAAAATTACAAATTATCCAAACAAACTTTAAACATTTCTGATATTGATCATGAAATTATATAGATAAAAAAGGCAGAAATGACAATAAAAATTGTTAATGAATTAATGTAACAACGACTCAAATAATAGCAAAAAAGAAATTGATCTTTTAAACACAGGTCCGGATTCCATAACATTTTATAATTTTGATATTGAATGTACAAATTTTGACAAATCATGTCTCGTTTGTAGTGGTCAAGGTAAAAATTTACAAAGCAAATCACCAATAACAATTCAACAAATTTAAAATTTTTATGACATTAAAATTTTAAGTAGCCAAGTCATGAAAATACTAAAAACAAAAAACAAAAAAAAAAAACAAAACAAAAAACGAACTGATCTGTTGGTAGCTTCGTGTAGTTTGTTAATTGCTTATATTATATTTTCGTCACCAAAAGGTCATTTTATATATCATGATAATGAAAGCATTTATATTAAAGAAAATTGTAAATTAAATAGAATCGTTTCGGTACATGTGATTAGCTCAGCTGTCCGACAAGGCCATGTGAGGCATTACCATCAGTTGGCGTCTGTCGTTTTGGAATCAAACTTTGATGAAATAATCATTTAAACTGTTTAAATTTGAAATTTCTAGTCATTTTATGATGTTCTTGTTTTTTTGTAATTGTTGACAATTTACACATTTTGTTATTAAAAACTGTATGTTGCAAATCTATAAACCTTTCCTGTAGAAGTTAAGGAAGTATTGGGGGGGGGGGATATTTTTAGAAAATGGTTTGAGAAGTTAATTTTTTGTTGTATATTAAAAAAAAGGGTTTTTGACACTCTGTAGACAAATCAAACATTTAGAACAAACTACTCAATTTTAAATTGGTTTTGTTGATGGACGAAAATATCATATATCTTGATAACAGCTTAACTATGATAGAATTAACACAAATACAGTGTGAGCAATACAACCAAAACAGTGCAAACAAAATCCAGTTAAGGTCAAATTTGCTTGAGAGAGTTGAAAAATTTATCGACGGCAAATTTCAACAGAGTCTCTAAAATCATCTTGAGCCGAAGCAATGACAAATAAGGGAGTAATACCCATGCACGGACTTAACAATAGTCTACCTACAGCGGTATCTCCTCAGCGACAGCCGTATCTTCTATTATGTCATGTGTAATCACAAATATATTGATTGTATAATATTGGCTATATTTTATGAAGGATTTAGTTGCTAGAATCAGTGAAAATTTGTTAAATTTAGGATGTGGTAATTTTAAATATACATTTGACTGTTTCTGCAGTCGTTTCTTCACCCCCTGTATAGTTATTAAAAGTTCATACTACACTAAAGGTGGTTTATAGGGATTATAATCTGCAGGCACATGTAATTATAATTTTAACAATGGTTCTTGTGTTTCTTTAGAACCAATGAATAAAAATTCTTTTGAAAAAATACAATAAAATTATATAAATAAATAAATTTCAGATTCTTGTGCTAATGTAGAGAAAAAGAAATAGCTAATTTATTGTTTCACTAATGTTGTTAGTGAAAATTCCTTTGAAAATCAAATTTGGATGACGCCGAAAGGAATGCTTGAATTAATTTAAACCGTGAAATAAATAAACAAACACAAAATACAAAGTATAAGCCAAATATTTTAAGGAAAATGTTACTAGTAAATAACGAATAGAACATTGACATAAAATATATATGGATGTGATAACAGTAAAGTGTGACTATCTTATTGAATGCAAAATAATAGAAAAACAATTTTCAACTCAAAAATATTTACTGTACTGGTAAACACAAATTTTAACATATCCTAGACACACAAGTTTCATTTACACGTCCACTTATCTCTCTTTGATTCATAACAATTAATTATGGTTAAATTTTTGCAAAATGCTGAGTAATTTCAAAATTTGGGGAAATCACAGATCAAATAATTGCCGTTAGGTGCATGTGTATCACCCCATTCAAATAAATATTACATTAATTGTTGAAAAATTGTTCAAAACTAATATTTGCTATGAAAGGGATTGAAAATTAGTTCAGAGAGGATTTTGCAGCTATACTCGTATGTAATTAGATATAGTTTAAGTAAACAAACCAAGCATATAATATTAGAGGGAATGACACTCTTTGATTCTTGAAATAAAACAAGATAATGTTAATATTTAACATTAACAATTACAGTTATGCATAACATTTTGCATTGAATTTGACAAAAACAACTCCGACACTATAAATAAATAAATAAATAATCTTTGGTCAAAGAGGATTGCCTCATTAGCCTAAAGTAATCTTCTTGAGGGTCCTCGAAATATGAACTATACAAACATAACATGTATACAAACGAAAATTATCATACAATTAAATACTAGTAATACTAAATTAAAAATACTAAGTTAAAAAAAATCTGTTTGAAGATTGAAAAATATGTACAGTTTTTAATTTCTTCTGACAAACTATTTTATATTTGAGAACCAGAATACAAAAATGTTCTCTTCAAAAAATGTGTTTGGTCTATGTAAATGCATAAAATGTGCATCGATTGAGCATAAATCATAATTTTGAAATTTATTTGCAAATAATTTGGCACCATTTTGTTCAATGATTTAAATACAAGAATTGCTTTGTGATATTGTATTCGCTTATCAATATTAATCCATCGTAAGCAATTAATTAATAATTTTGAAGAAGTATATACATCAGCTTCTACAATAATTCTAGCCGACTTTTTTAATATCTTCTCCAGTTTTTCAATGCTACTTAAATCATGTAAATTACTGTTACCCCATATGGTGCAGCAGTAATCAAACAGTGGAAGAATATATGCATTAAAATAAATTACACGTATATGCATAGGTAAATACTTTCGAAGATTTTGAAACATATGTATTCTTTTTAAATCGTACAAGACATCTTATTTATATGTTCTATCCAGTTTAAATTATTATCAATATACAAACCAAGAAGCTTTTCATGCATAACATTTTCTATATGTTCATTTGAAATGATAATATTCAAAGTTGTCCTAGTATAATTAAGTCTCCCCCCCCCCCAATTTAGAACCTATTATCATTGATTTGCATTTCTTAGGATTTAATTTCATATGGTTTTCTGTACACCACCTTTCAATGTTATCAATATCATTTTGAAGTATATTATTTAATTCATTTACATTTTTAGATTTTCTATGTAAAGTAGAATTATCTGCATATAAATCCAACAGAGAATTTTCTACATAAAGTAGTAAATCATTAATGTATAATATGAATAACAAGAACCTTAGGGTACACCCGTTTTTATGATTCTCAAAATTCGACAAAGTTTTTCGATCTTAACTTTTTGAGACCTATTGAACAAATAGGATTTAAACCATTCAGTGTAGCATTAGAAATATTATAAATTTGTAGTTTTTGTAGTGAAATGTCATTATCTACCAAATCAAAAGCCTTTTTCAAATCTAGAAATACAACCCCATTTACTTCACCGTTATCTATATTTGTTAACCATATATCCACAAGCTTTGTCAATGCAGTAACACATGAATGTTTAGGTCTGAAACAGGATTGCGAATCGATAATAAGATGTTTTTCATTTAAGTATGAATATAAGTGACCTGTAATATACTTTTCAATAACTTTAAATAAACAGGGTAAAACTGCAATGGGTCTATAGATATCTGGATTACATTCATTACCACTTCTGAAGATTGGACAAACTCTCACAGTCTTGGATATATTTGGAAAGTTACCACTTCTAAAACTAAGGTTAAATAAGTATGTTAAAGATGGAGTAATAACTTTGCTGCACATACTTAAAATGTTTAGCCCAATATGATCTAAACCAGTGGCTTTTGATTTGTCAAGTCTTTTTAGATATAAATTAACATTAAGAACACTTACAGGTGATATAATAAATTCTTCTGTTTTATCGATGCATTTAAATATGTCGAAATTTTTGTCTATCAAAATTTACTCCTTCTTCATCTACATTGACTAAACTTTCTGCTATTTTTGTAAAGTGTCCATTGGATGCATGTGCTATATCTGTTATTTTCAATTACATTATTTTCATATTCTAGGTGTTTTACTATATTCTGATGAGTTTTTGGATTCAAGTTTTTTATATATATTTCCAGAGAGATTTACTATTAATTACAATTTAAAACTGAATTTTGAAAATACTTCTTGTTTGCTTGGTTAACCAAAAGTGTCACTTTATTTCTCCACATTTTGTAATTGCACATATTCCTAACTCTATGAAAATAATCTCATTGAAAACGAGCATTGCTTATCTCTGATGTCCACCAATCTGGGTGCATGTTTATCTAGAATATCTAAAAATATTTTATACCAAAGCTCAGTTGCTTCATCAACATCACTAAAAAACTCTACTGAATTAAAAGGTGCATTTACTAAATCTGCAATGAATTAAATTTTGTTCAAAGTTTTTGAATGACCTGTATTCAATTTTCAAATGATCTTTTTTCATTACCTTACAATTTAATTTTCTTGTACATGTAACACATACAGGGTAATGATCACTTATTGAAAAATAAGGTACACAAACCTCAATAATATGTTCTGCATTTGTAACATAAATATGATCAATCACAGATTCAGTTTTATCCGTAACCCTTGTAGATTTTGTTTTAAATTGCTCCAAGCCATGAAAATTAACACAATCTTTCCATTTCTGATTACCAATAAATGTATAATTTGTATTATCATAATTTATTTTGAAATCCCCAAAAAGAATAATCTCTTTATCTTCTCTAAATTCTTTTTCTAATTCAGTTTCAAATAAATCTATCCACGATTGTAATGAATTAGGAGGACGGTAAAAAATACCTGTCAAAAAAGCTTTTGTATTTGGAAAATTAATTTCAATCCATATAGATTCTATATTACTAATTTCAATATCTATCCTGCTTTCATGACATACATTATTATTAATATAAACAATGACACTTCCACCATTAGGGGTACTATTTCTATCTTTTCGCTCTATCTGTTATCCATGTATTTGCAAATATTTGTTATCAATTTCATCATTTAAAAAAGTTTCTACCATACTAAATATGTCAAAAGATATTTCACTACATAATGAAAATTTTATTTCATCAAGTTTTGGGAGTAAATCTGTTTATTACATTGAGTCAGGTGAAATATTGGGATTTCTGAGTGAAATCAAATTAGATAATTCACCCAGTGAAATCGAAAGTCATATTTCACTCTAGGAAGTGACGTAACAATAGCCGTCGCAAACGACGTTGGTATACAATGGTCGATGCGTAATAGTCCACTCAATCTAGCATAAATTTGACCCTAACGTTAAAGTAATTGCAAAAGAAGATTTTTAAGTTTTAATATTTAGCATTATACCACAAATATACACAGAAAAAAGTCCAACAAAATCTAACTTGAAGAAGACTGAAAAATCACGATTTTAAAATTCCTATGAAGATTTGCATTGAAAATGGGAGATAACTCTGCAAAAAAGGCAGAAATATCAATAAAAATTGATAAAAAATTATAACATTACCGCTCCTATTCAGCAAAATGTATTGATTCTTGATATTTTAGCCGTCTTTAGAGTATAACAAACAACTCTAACTTTCATATCTTTTATCAAGCTACAACCTAGATTTCGCAATTCATTAGTTAACCACTTATTAAATTTTTCTACATGTCAAGGTAAAGAATCTCAAATTTAATAAAAAAATGATTAAGCATATATTCTTCTTTTTGTGGTGTAAAGTTTCTTTAAACAAGGTAGATGCTGAACAAATATAATTTACAGATATAAACAATACCAAATTTTCACATTATTTTTTCAAAATAGTCACAAAGCCACAAATTTGCAATTTCTTTAATGAAAAATGTGCCAAAAAAAAATTAAAATACCCATAACACTTCAGTTTTGTACATTTCATGAGCAGAAGATTATATAATATAGTCAAATACGAACTTATAACCCCATCAAAGTATCATACTTTACATGAATTTAAGAAAATCAACCAAAAACTGCAGAGTTATCTCCCCTTTCCAATGTTAATTTCCATAGGAAATTAAAAATGCTGATTTTGAGTTTTCCTCAAGTTAGATTTTATGAGACAGACTTTTTTCCGTGTATATTTGGGGCTTAATGCTATAGATTAGAACTAAAACATTTTCTGTTGCAAATAGTTTGAGGTTAAACGTAGTTTGACTGGACTATAATCATATAAAAACATAATCCCTTGTATTTTCTCGTTAAAATTTCTGAATACATTGAATATTTCAATGTAATAAACAGAATAACTAACCTTGAAATTCGAATACCAAAGATCTGCAACTCGTGACCAAAAAAACACTAATAAATGTGTTATTCGGTAACTAGTTCTAGATTGTAAGGTATTCGTATTTCAAGATTAGTTATACTATAAATATTTAAACAGCCTAATTTGAACCATTTTTTAAACAACCATTTTTGAACATTTTCTTTAAAAATATTATCTTCACGTATTTTTTGTGTCAGGTGATTTGATAATCCTTTTGGAATTATTTTTTGTGTAGTTCTACCGATATGATCTATTATGTATTAACATGTAAGATTTTCACATTCTTCACAAATTCGATTTAAAGTTTCAAATTTATTTTCAGTGTGTATCAACTCAAATTCCTATCTGTTATAATAATATGGGCTAATTACATTTTTGTAACTATTCTGTTTCCTACTTGGTCCCTGTATATTATATCTAGTATTATTGTTGTTTCTGTACTCATGGGTTGCATAACGTTCCATGTCTCTGAAATTGTCGATTCTTCCAAAATGACTGTTACCTCTAGACCAAGGTATGTTGTGACAATACTCGTCCCACTCCAATTGTGTTTTCCGTGGTTCGCGCCAAGATCTCTGTCCGTATATATCTTCGAGACTCGTATATGCTGTATCTTTTGACTGATTCACTAGTAGATGTTAAGTTTTTTCTTCTAAATGAATTTCTTTTATGTTGCTGAACTACTCTACCTTTGAATACATTCATTTCTCTATTTATGTTCATCAGCAGCTTTACCGTTCCATAATTGTTGAGGTGAATACCACCTTGATGAAACAAATGAGATGCAATGGTTCGATCTGTATTTGTAAATGATTTGTATTGTGAAATGATTTCAGGTTTTTACGATGTCCAAGTTATCTTAACATTTCCATGTAATCTGTAACATTGCAGTCTGAGACGTGTGAGCCATTCAACATCCGGGGATCTTTTTCATCCTGTTCACCGTTCTAATCATAGATTCCTAGTTTACATGCGGATATTTTTTTTCCAACTAGTTGAATTCTGTAGCACATATTAGAGAATTTTTAACGAGTTTTTTCTAAAATTAGTCCCAATTTTTCAACGTAATCTAGAATCTGCTCAAAAATTTCATAGAAAAAAAAAACGGATTTTTTTAATACCAATCCAACAATGTATACAAAAACGTATACCAAAGCAAAGAGTTATCCCAATTATGTGTCAAATTTTCAACAAAATTACACGGTGTTTGCATTTTGCGAATCGAGGATGTCACTTCTGTTGTAGAAAAAATAGATGCAATTTCGATAATGAAAATGAATTCTGGTGTTGGTTTTGCTAACAACTAAAATGAATTGATCGAAATAGCATCTATTGTTTCTACAACAACATGAACAATGGCCTCCTCGATTCGCACAATGTAGACACTGTTTCGGGTATCAAAATATACTAAAAATGAGACTGAACGACCTTCCAATATTATGAAATTTCCTCGGGACAGACGGACCGACAGATAAAATGATATGGGCAGCTGATGCGTATTTTATTTGAAATATTTAACAATTTATGGGTATTCTTTAATCTCAAAAGTGATGATTTACATTTGATCTATTTCATCTAGGATGGCTAAAATGTCGAGATGAGTTTCCTCAGAAAGAGTTAAATTGTTTGCAGGTACAATATCAGCGCAAATGTACATCAAAGAAAGCACTGGAACAATAGCCGGCTTTCTTGTCACAAGTTTGTAATTCAGCGGATTTCTGTCTAATTTATCATAATAATATCCCCGAAAGACATCAAAACCGGACGGATACGAAGCTCCCCAACTATGTTTTTCTGTGGATTTTAGTGTTTCTGGACAACTTGCGACCTTTAACAGATAATAGTCAGAATATTCATCTTCAGCTTTGACCGCGACAACAGAGTTAATTGAAAGTAAATCCGTGATTTTAATTGGTAAGTCTTGTTCTCCATCAGTTCCAGTTTACTTCTCGCGTTACAATTACACGCCTGTTTCCAATATGATCTAAATTCAGACAACTTTCATATTCACCTAGAATGCATCTTTCACAAGTGTAGCACGATAAATCTGATACTATTATCTCGCTGTCTTTGGATGTATACATATGATGTATTTGTGAGTTGTTTGAAATTTATTTGTACGTACCGAAAAAATCTCATTTTAAACAAAGCCCTTCTAGCGTTTTGGATAACATTGTTTACCCTCAATATTGATAAATCGGCCTGTCTTTTAATAAAGCCACCCGCTGCGACTTGATGGCCTTCGGCGAGGCTTTTTTCGAAGAAGTTTCTGTGAAATTTGTTATAACCAAGTTTAGAAGTTGTGTGCGATATATCTCCTAAGCAGGGCCTAGACTTGTACTGGTTCGAAAAGCCATCAGTTAATTCATGCATTTCTTCCACTTCATAAGAAATTGATTCTAAATATTCTTTAACAAGTACTTGAACAAATTTTGTAAAATTATTGTCGTGTTGAAGGTCAGGGGATATAACAAAAAAGTGTTCGATGATATTTCCGGAAATTCTTCAGTGCTGTATACCCCGTCGTATTCAAGGATTGCATGCCTGTGAATGATTGTCACATGCAAACTGCATTCCGTCCGCTGGAAATAATTAGATTGGATTTCATTTTTCTCAACACAGCGATATTTCTCAGACAAATCGTGAACGCATACACAATGTTTTGGTGGTAAATTTTGAGTGAGAGATTTCATTTGATAATTTTGACAAGTGGCGCGATGTTGGTGACTAGGAAAAGTTTCTAAAAGTGTTTTTAAATATTGGAACATTTCTCCAACCTTTGTCGATTTCTTAACAAATGTTAATCTACGCCGTAGTGATGTACCCTTTGGTTTTTCTTGCACATACTCATATCTTTGCCACTCGACATCAGGAGAGGAGGGACCCGTCCTTAATTCGTCAGACCCAATTTTAATTTTCGAAACTCCACAATCTTTACATTTTCTGTCTAGACGCCATTTTCGGTAATAGCCATTTACTTTTGGACAAAGTGTCTGTTTTACAAGGCCCTCTAATTTACTAAAAATCTGAGTGTCTTCATTTGCAGCCGTGCGCGATTGCGATTTTCTAAATTGCATACATGATTTGAAGACAAGATTCGTTTCCACGTGATATCTGTAACAACATGTATTTCGGTCTTTTTCCGAAGCAGGACGCACGAAATAGAGCTTCAGTTTTTCAAATGTTCTTTGCCCTATTGTAATTTCGGGATTGCATCAGTCTGTGTTTTTTCTAGAACATGAGCCACTTTTAATGTCACATTTGTTGCCACTTGGATGTGATACACCAGGTGAAAGCCAAAAGTTATAAACCTTGTGTTTAATTTAATCAGATAGAGCATCGTTTCTGAGTTTTCTTGGTCTTCAATAATAGAAAATTTCGACCTGTGCATCTACCTTGTGGATAACGCAACTTTGTACCATTACAGTGCATAATGTGGTCCTAGGAGTTACTTCATAGACGTAACGAAAAAATTTAAAACCAATTATAAAATGACCTGTGCACTAATCTATATTAGCATCATCTTCAGTATTATATTTGGCCTGGGATAACAATTTTAGTATTGTAAGTCCCAGGTTTTGAAGATTAGTAAGTTTAGGGGGGAAAGGTCAAGTCTGGAGCGTTCAATGGCGTTGCGTATGATTGGCATGGGATTAAGCTGGTACTTCGAGGAAGATAAGTAGAAATAACCGCACATCTTTTCGTCGGAGAGTTCGGAAGGTTGTCCTTCAACTTCTTAAGGACTCTATACTTTTCAGTTCTGTTTTGAAGACGGTAGTCTTATCTGGTATGAACAAACGTGATCGTAGATTTCGAACGTTGCTGTGTTTCTTAACTCTCATTTTATTTTGAGCCTTTGATTTTTTTATTCTGTTTCTTTGCTTTCTTTTCTTCTGTGCCTCATAGTTTTTGTTATAATCTTTCTTTCCTTCGTTGATTTGCTTGTGCAATTTACTAGTAGTATAAGAATTCCTACTTTTTTCATTCTTTTTTAGTCTCTTTTGTTCTTTGTTTCTTCGAAGCCTTTCTTTTGCTGCTAATAAATCTTTTTGTTTAATATGTTTCCTGATTCTGAAATTAAGAAACGAATGCATGCATTTTTCCTGTTCATGAATTTAATTTACATATGTAAGTATTTCCATTAATTTTTCTATATATTTTTTATTTTCAAATATTTTTTTTTATCAAAGAAGGCCACTTTTTTTCAAAATGCGTCAAAGATTGTTACGTAACAGTAAAATCGGAGAAAATACATGATTATATTTTAGATTTTGATCTGATGAATATTTGGGGCTACCCATACCCGAACATGGACTTTGACGTTCATTGTGATAGGGGTTCCATGATGCCATCCGCAAACCACTGAATGGAATTTGATGAAATTTTCTATACGTAAAATCCATAAATTTGAAGTCTGAGCTCAAATGCGCTGGATGATTCCGAAATCAAAAACTATCCAAAAATCATAAATTGTAACCATCCTCAACCATAACGCGTAAATCTAGTCTAGCACTATCTCTACAACTAACCAAACTTTATTAACACCAGTTTCTTGTGCCATGTCACGGCATTTCCTGACAGGCGATTGACTTTCAAGATTTCGTCTTCTCTAGAATATTCACACCTTCTCTACAACAAATATCGAATAACAAAACTGTACAAATATTATATTGATAAGACTAAGCAAAGATGTAATAAATTCAAAGAAACATAAGTATCATATTTTTTTAACCTATCTTTATTAATGTAACTTTAAGTCGTTCGTCGCCGTTCATTTCATTGTTTAATTAAAATTACAAAAGAAGTTTGCGGTAAATCCATTTAGTTGTCTTTGTAGATCACTTTTGCATTTTGAAAGTCAATTTGTTATTTTAGATGTTTCGATTTACGACACAACAGTTGTGCTAATGCCCCACAAATGTTGACAAGATAATATACGAGAAACATCGAAAAGTAAATACAAATGCCAAAATGGTGAAGCTCAAACCTTCTAAGGACAGAGCTATGCACGAGGGAGATACTCGTTAGTTTTTAAATAATTTACACTTTTGTACATTATTTCAAAATTTATCAACGGACAATTTCAACAGAAGTCTCTAAAAATCATCTTAAGCCGAATCAATGACAACTGAGGGGGAAATACCCTCGGACCTACCAACAGTATCTCCTCAGCGACAGTCGTCTCTTCGTTTATATCATGTGTAAATTAATTTAAAGTATTTTTAAAAATCCCTGTCTTTGATATTTTGGAAAGCACTGGGGGCATTCTATAAGGGACAATACAATGACATAAAATGAAGGATATGAAATATTAAAGAGTTCTTACTTGCAACATCTTCACTATTCATTATTTTGAAAATGAGAGTTTTGTTCAAACATACCTTTACAAGTCGAGAATATGTAACAAGGTTACCTTTTAGTATGAAACTATATTTTGTAACCTTTTACTTTAAACCATAAAAACTTAATCAGAGAGAAAACATGAGCCTGGCATTGGTTCAACTTTACAGTTTTTACCAATTTGCCACTACTTGTACAGGAACGCAAGTATTAATATTTTATATATTTGTAAGAAGAGATACCAGATAGAAATCTACTCAATTTATCTGTACCAGTTAGAGAGTAAAGTTATTCATTATTAAGATATACATAAAATGTAAACGAAAGGATAAGACTTTAAACTGATTTTCATATAACTAGGAAAGAAACATTGGGGTGAGTTGTATTATTTTATTAGTATTGAACAAGTAGGGTCATCCAACTCTATTTTTTTTTCACTAAAAATTCCCCAGTATTTGTTACTGGTATTTGCTTCACACATAATTTCTATCATAAAACACAGTATATAATATATTTCGAATATAAACAAACATAAATTTTATGTTAAATTAATTAATACCTTTCAGTTTTCTACTCTTAAAAATTGTAAAAGGCGGTTTTGATTTTTGTATAACTTATTTGAGTATTGTCAAGGACACTTGCAACCCAAACAATTTTATGTCATATGAAAGGAGACAATTTTACTTGCTTATAGTAAAAAAAATGTGTGTCTCTGATTTTGAAATATTCAAATGAAAAAGGGTGGGTGAGCGGTAGTGTCGAACGAACTAAAGTTGAATAAATCAAACATTAAAAAAAAGACTGTTCTCGACCATGAGACCACGATCACATGAAAAGAGAAATTACTGTCAGAATTATGCGCGACTGATTTCGATTATGTTACGTGTTTCAATTTTAATATTCATAGGATAAAAATTAAAACGGAAGAATCATAAAAGCATTATTTCGATTTGACAGTTGTGTTTATAAGGGCCAATGAACTGTCAGATGGGATAAAGTTAATTAAATCAAAGGTAAAATGGACCAATGGAAATTAAAACGGTTTATTTTTCGAATGCCAACATTCTTTGTTCTACCGACAATTTAATTGTAACCTTTAGGCATTCGAAGAATGGGGTCCAATTATTTTCAAAAGACCTGTGGATGCCTCTCTAAACAAATGTTAATAAGTGACGGGTACATTGTAGATTGATAAGTTATTTTATTTAAGAAATGATAAATTGATGCTATGCTGTATGCTTATTAAAACATGGGTAGGCATTATATTTGTTTTTTATTTTTCATCGAGCAATAAAACAGAGCATCAATAAATGTTTTCGATTCTAATAGAACAATATGCATCATTTCTGTAATAGAAGCGAACACTAAAAGGCGTCATCTGCGGGCAGCCTACGTTGATTTAAGCAGGCGAAAACTTTCACGGAAAACTTTAAAATGTTTTAAAACGAACAAAATACAATCATATTTACATTTTTGTGGATTTTAACACAAATCCAATCGTTCCACACCATTTGCAGCATTGGGAATATTTCAAAGTCAACTTTGATATAGCCGCTTTACGAGTTAACCAAAGTACGATATTGATGAATATTTATATTACAGGCAAATTTTTTTAATAACTTTCTTATTTTCTTATAACTCTTTGAACATCTTTTTACAACCTTTTCAGAAAATCATAAGTTATTAGCTACAGATAATTACCAATAAAATCAAGTATCAAAACATCTATTTGTTTAACGTTTTTATGTTTTGGTATTCGGGGAATAGGTAAAAATGTAAATACTGGCATTCGAGGAAGACACCATTAAAAACTATAAAAGGTAAACGACAAAAGGCATATTTAGAAACAATTTTGTTTTTGATCAAAATTAAGAAAGTTTTTAATTTTTAGGTACATCAAATAACTAGACAACAGCATGGCAACATCTAATCGTGGAAACTGGTCAAATTGGTTTGAATTTGCGTTTTCGTGTATTGGTTCAATGGTAGGCCTTGTGAACGTTTGGAGATTTCCATATATCTGTTTTAAAAACGGAGGAGGTAACATATACATAAACTCAGATTCAGAGTTTAAAAAACATAAAAATCTTAGCAAGATAACTCAAAAAGAAGGCACATTTCAGGGTTTGTATCAACACTGTTTATTTATTTTTATTTCTTGGTATCCACATTTTCTTATATTTGATGTTGATCTTTATTTTAAAAAAACAGACAATTAAATTAAAACAATATAATTTACAAATAGTAATAGACCGAAAAGGGTTATGGCTATCAAATTCTCCCTTACCTAGCAATGCTGGTTAAAACTTTTGGAGATTCGGATTTAAAAACATTGAGATAGGTGATAGGAATTAGTTTATAATCATCAAATTAAAAATAGCTTTTCTGGGGAGAAAGGGTATTCTTAAAACGTAAATCATGTTCAGATCATTCAAGCGAACAGCTTATTAATCATATTCAGATTTACTACATGCTGTATGCTCATAATGTGTTTTGTAAAGCTCATACGGAGGGATTGTACATTTTAAAATCATTTCTATCGGTCTTATGTGAAAGGCCGATCTATCTAGAACTAGTATTACTACTGATGTTACTAGCTTGCTATCGCCATTTCGTGACGAGATGTGCTCGGTTAACGATGATTGTCAATCTTCCTATTGTAGCAAGGTCGGTGTTCTCTCTCTGAGGAACTGCGGTCTTCTTCACACAAGAAAAATCGCACTGAATTTGGCCTAAAACACCAATAAACAAACAAACATAATTTTTAAAGACAGAGTTATATATGCATGTAAATTGCACACACGTAATTGCAACAATGATGAAAATGTACATCAAATGTCTATATGGAATCACAAAAAAGGTTAATATCAAATGTATTTCGGTATTTTGTGATACGTTTTGTTAATATATTATGATTTATATAAAAAATCCATATTATAATTTATGGTTTCGTGTGTCAAATTTATCGGTGTGATGACTTGTAAAAAATCTTTATAGACGTCAAACTATATATATATATATATATATATTTTCAAATTAAAGTTGATTATATAAAATTTTAAAAGAATGAAATGATTTTTATGACTGTATACGATTTTGACAACTTTGTTTTATAGGAGCATTTTTAGTACCGTATCTGATATTCATGTTTACAATGGCAATGCCTACGATGTTCATGGAATTTTCCATTGCACAGTATGCTAATTTAGGTCCAGCAAAGCTTTGGTCATGCTGCCCTCTTTTTAAAGGTAAAAAATGCTTATATCACAAAAATATTTTTTTTCATATTATAATGAAAAAAGTCGTAAATCACATAAATATTGTTACTGAAATAATGTAACAACGACTCATATAACAGCAAAAAAGAAATTGATCTTTTTATACACAGGATTCCATAACATTTTATAATTTTGTTATAGAAAATGTACAAATTTAGATAAATCATGTCTTGTTTGTAGTTGTTAGGGTAAAAATTTACAAAGCAAATCACCAATAACAATTCAACTAATTTAACAATTTTATTACATGAAAATTATAACTAGCCAAGTCACGAAAATACCATAAAAAAGAAAGAAAAAAATATTGTTATCACCAAAAGGACATATTAAAATTGTTGTCACCAAAAGGACATATTAAAATTGTTGTCACCAAAAGGTCATATTATATATCATAATTATCAAAGCATCTATATAAGATAAAGTTGTAAATTAAATACAATCGTTTCGGTGCATATGATTAGCTCAGCTTTCCCATAAGGCATCGTGAGCTACTACCATCACTTGGCGTCCGTCGTACAATGTATTTCTTTAAAAAAAATTCTTTGAAACTACTTGGGTCAATTGGAGTCAAAATTTGATGGAATGACATTTGGGTAGTCCTTTTCAGTTCAAAATTGCGTCTGAACCTCTGACTAATATGAACATTTTTATCAAAGATTAAAACAAAATCAGCAAAACTGTATTTAAGAATCTTCTCCTCTGAAACTAAGAAGGCAATTGAGCCCAAGCTTTGGTTAGTGATCATTAGGTGGTCTCCTTTCAAAATTTGGTCCGGGGGTCAGAACCTGAGATCAATATGTTTACGTCTCACACAACATACATGTACATTTTGTAGGTGCTTAATTTGGTTTTATCTTTTCTATTATAACCGTTTATAGTAACTTTCAACTCAAACCTTTGATGTTTTAATAAGCATCAATTATGATAGATAGATCTAGATAGTCCCCATTTGTTGTATCGAATTTTAATACTCTATTATACTTGCAGTGTAGTAGAATTATTATGTCGCCCCGACGAAAGTCGGCGACATATTGTTATTCTTCCGTTTCTTTGTTATTATTCTTTCTTCCAATGATTTATTCCGGCTTAGTTCTCGGAGATGCCTGCATAGAATTGAATGAAACTTGGCAGAAAGTAAGATCACTATGTGAAGGTGTGCAATCAATACTTTTTTTTTTCGAAATGGCCGCCATTCAAAGATCGGTAATTTAAAACGTTTATATCTCAAAAACTATATGATAGAATTTCATTAAACTTCGTAGGTTTGTAAAGTACAATTAGAACAACAAACTGACGAAAAAAAATCGCGATCGGTTGGAGACGTTTGGCGGCCATTTTGAAAAATGATGTTAAAATGGCGAAAAACTTCACATTGTCTGATTTAAGCAAAACTCGGAGATGCCTTGATAGAATTGAATAAAACTTGGCAGAAAGTTAGATCACTATGTGAAGGTATGCAATCGATTTTTTTTTTCAAAATGGCTGCCATTCAAAGATTAGTACCCTTTGAAAATTTCAAGCATTTATATTTAAAAAAATGTATGATAGAATTTTATGAAACTTGGTACGTTTGTAAAGTACAATTAGAAGAAGAAACAGAGATGGCTGCCAGGGGCGACATCTGCTATTGCTCGCAACTGCAATTCTAGTTTATTTTGCTTTCATACCTGTACAATTTTTCACCCTATAAATAAGACAGAATTTATTGAAAGTGATTATATATATACATAAATCTTTGCAGAATTATACAATTATTGTAGGAGTAGGCTATGGAATGATAATTTTAGCCTGGATAACCTGTACCTACTACAGTACAATAATAACATGGACACTGTTTTATTTCGGCAACTCATTTTTTAGTCCTGTACCATGGAGTTCGTGTAATAACTCTTGGAACACAAATTCCTGTTTTACAAGGACATTTTCAACTGGGTTTGGTCAGAATATAACAATGAATAATTGGACTCAGGCTATATATAATGATTCGATTGGTGTAAAATCGAGTTCTGAGGAATTCTGGGAGTAAGTGTGGTTTATTGGTTTAGTTCATTGATTTGTAATAAAGCATATGATTTAGTATTTCAAGTTTTTAACTTTGAAAAATAAAACAAAATGTAGTTTTAACTTTTTAATAGATTTTTAGCAAAATGAAATACAAGTGCATCATATTATTAATATACCTCTTAACATAAAATTTTATAAAATAGGAAAATGATGATGTGTGACAATTGCTCTCGCAAGCATTAAACGAAGTAGTCTATTGTAAGATTTCCATTCATACAAGGGGATACAATTATCTTGTCGCAATAGAGTGCGAAATAGTAGTCAACCAATGGACATGAAACTCTACTTAATAATTCGCATTCTTTCAGGCGGCGTGTCCTTGGTTTGACCGATAATATAAATTCTATTGGTGAAGTGAGATGGGAGCTTGTTCTCTGTTCGATGTGTACATGGACTGTTGCATTGATTGTACTAATCAAAGGGATAAAGACATCTGGAAAGGTAGGATGGATACTGACTTGATATATAGTATTAAACATTAAAATATTCTTCAGAAAGTTGGGACAGGTTACAGAAAAACCTTTACCAAAAATATAAATGAAGTGGTTATTCATAAATGCCGTTTACAGAATTTAGAAATTGGCATTAACCATGTTAACATAGGATTGTTCATATTACTTGTATAAAAATTACTTTTGAAAGGAAACTAATTAATTTAGTATGCCATTAATAAAAAAAATGGGTAAATCCAATAATTATAATAAAAAAAATTCTGTAAACATTGTAAATATATAAGATTATACATGACAGATTTGTTTACGTGTATCTTGATTTTTCTTATACCAGTGTCCAGTACATTTTGTGTACTTACCAAGTACTTACTAACCTTTTCTTACCTTTCTTTTCAGTTTATGTACTTTGCATCTACTCTGCCCTATGTGTTTCTGATCATTTTGTTAGTGCGAGGATTACTTCTACCTGGGGCTATAGACGGTGTAAAGTATTTCTTTATCCCGAAATGGAAAGATCTTTTAAGATTTTCGGTAAGGCGGTTTTACAATTTCTCTACACTAAATATCCTCAGGACTTTATATTAACTGTGGTTATAGTTTTAAAACAAACTGAAAAACCAAAAATAAAATTATCGTTTGTTTGTTTGTTTAGTTGGGGTTTAACGCCGTTTTCAGCACATTTCGCGGCGGACAGTTTTTATTGTTGGAGGAAACCGGAGTACCCGGAGAGAACCACCGACCTTCGGTAGGAAAATTGGCAATCCTTGTCAATTAAGATCGGAGTCGAACACACCCCGCCACAGGTGAGATTCGAACTCACAACCCCAGCGTTGACAGGCTAATGATCATTAGTAGTCATGACGAACTACCTAGACCACTCGGCCACCGAGGCCCCTGCTCTTCTGTCAAAATGTGCTATTGTTTCAGGCCTTAAATATAACTAAGTATTTAAGTAACAATAATGTCTAGGAAACTGTATTAAACAATAATTCTTATATGATTTGCATATTTGGGAATACGTTCATATGATTGGCCGAGAAGGCTTCCGGTAGCGGATTGTGGAGTTATTTACTTTTGGATAAAGTTGTTGACAGAACTACTTTTCGTAACCAATGTAAACAAGATTCATATGCCATCCAATCTAGAGGAACAAATACACAAATAACGTGTTGTCGTTCTGAACGGGGAAATTAGTTTCCTCAAATCCAATTTTGAAAAATTATGAGAATTAAAAATATTTTAAAGGGATTTAATGGTGTATAAAATGGACCAAGTCACTCACAAACAAATCACTTTTATTTGTTTCTGAATGAATTGGTCCATTTCGAACTTTTATGATTTGTTTGTAATGACTTGGTCCATTTAATACACCAATAAATTCCTTTAAAAATGTTTTGATCCTATAATAAGTTGCTATTTCTTTGCTTGGTCTTTCGTCACTCACAATTTTTGATATCTTAAACGGCCAGATATAGACTTCTAGATTTAGCTGTGTTGCCGGTGGCCTTACGGTGAGTTTCGAGATGACAAATAGAGTCAAAAACGTTGTTTACATGCTTTTTTGATGTATGTTTTTCTCATTAACTCTGAATCCAGACTTTTCCTAATTAGATTAAACCTTGACCTAAAAGCTGAAATAGGAAATTTCCTCATAGGCCTTCAACGATGAACTGAAACGAGTAGATCATTTTTCCCTCGATTTTTGTTCATTTTTTTCGGCAATTTTCAAAAGGTCGCCTGGTATGTGTTTTCTTAAGATATGTTGATAATAGCTACCAAATAATTAAAATAAATAAAAAATATACAACATATTGAAACATAACTTTTGGATACCGTTTAACAATAGCTATTTTTGGGTCTTTAAGATAGTTGTTCAATACGAAGGGCACAGAAACAAAACCAGTTGATGCTGTAAGTGAAAACAATATTCTCTTTTATTTGAAAGTAAAATGGTTTATGTTCTGATTGTCCTGTATGACACTATTCCAAAAATATAAATGATGTATGAAATAAATACAGGCGATGCGGCCCTACTCCTTTCATTACAATCACACGAGGAAGTAAAGTCAAGAAATACCAAAGGGATATTCGAAGGAGGGGGAAATTGAAATAACTGACAAACAACGAAGACAAGACCAAAACAATTCATGGAAGGTTATACATCTGGTTTATTTATTTTTGTTATTTTATTTATTGAAGGTGTGGAGTGATGCTGCAGTTCAAGTATTTTTCTCTGCAAGTCTTGGTTCTGGTGAACTATTAACATTAGCCAGCCATAACTCTTTTAAGAACAACTGTCACAGGTTTGCTTGCTTTGTTTTATGTATGTAAACTAACTCGTGTAGATAAATGTTCTATTTTAATGTCAATATTTTTGTTCTTTAGAACAACTGAAAACTGACTGATTCAGCATTTTTGGTTCCAGTTTCGGCTTTTGGCATTTCCGGATTTGGGAACAATTTACAAGCTGTCATGGTAAAAGTTCGGGTATATGATATTAATTATCGCAAAATAATTATCTTATCATCAAATTTTTGTACACTAAGCATTTTTGTTTTTTGTTTTTAGAGATGCTGTAGTTCTTCCGTTTATTGATGCATTCACAAGTCTTCTTTGTGGATCTGTTGTATTTGCAACACTTGGATATATTGCTACTTCGTCAAATGTTGGCATAGACTCTGTAGTCGCACAAGGTATATTTATATTAAGCAATTATAAGGGTTTATGGAAATAATTAACAATGTGTACATTCTTATTATCACGTCCAAATATGTCGAATGGATCTTTAGAATGGTTGAGTTATGTAATGTTTACTGTGCTTGGATTCAGGTCAAATGAATCGTATAGAGGAAACCGAAAATAGCTGAATTTCGATACCAGTATTGTCGAGAACCATTTAAATCTTTCCTTGTGTTGTATCTGAATACTGAAAGCCACAAAACAACCCAAAAATGTTATTAACGTATGACCATGTTCAGTCTAATTGGACTATTCTCATGGACGCATACCATAATTATGTCTTTTCCTTTTTATAGGTACATAAAATTTAATATTTAAAATATAAGCAAGATAGATAAGTGAAAAGAATAAAACCTTTGTATCTAAATAAAATAAAATAAAAAAAAACACATGGGAATGTCAATATGTCGACTATCCTAACTCCAAGAGTCGAAGACAGATATCGGAATGATTTCTATAAATACCATTATTTCATTACACTAATTGATGTTAAAGAAACTTTATATATTTACAGGACCTGGTATAGCGTTCATGGCTTACCCAGATGCTCTAGCAACTTTGCCATTGCCACAGCTTTGGTCAGCTCTCTTCTTTTTACTCTTGTTTACTATCGGCACTAATAGTGAGGTTTGTGTATTTAAATATCTGATAAACGAACTGTTTACCTTTCCGGGTGGCCTGGTTAACTCCATACGTTGTAGGAGCTTATTTTGTTAATAGCTTAAAATTCAAATGTCATTTTATTTTTTTTTAAATGTTTTGTGTATTTGTTTTATTTGTATTCCGAAGTTCGTCTGTCCATTTGGTCAACGCCCTTTCAATTTCTATCTAGATATTACTGTCACTTTTGTTCTATTGAATATTCAATAAATTGTTGAATACAATAAGTACAAAAAATATTTAGAAAAAATAATAGTGGCCTATTTTTATTGATGATTCAGTCTACTCAATATAAACAAAATAATTATAAAACTGATACATTTCTTTGCCACAAAATTCCTACATATATATGACATATAAACTACAAAGTTCAAGCAAAGGGAAACACCTTTATGTTAATCTTTGTTCTACACCTTACAGCCAGTATGAGTCGGCAATAATCTAGTTTAAAATAATTTCTTTCCAGATTGTTCTGATACAGGTGACAAGTGTTGGAATATTTGATATGTTCCCTCATTTAGCCACAGCAAAGACAACATTAGTAACTATTGGACTGTGCGTAACTGGATACTTATTGAGTCTCATATATCTGACTGGGGTAATTTCATGACCTTCTTTTATAGTTTGAATTTTTATTTGTGCTTGTCTTTCCAGTGTGCTTATTTTGGTTATATTCAGAACGACCAGCATCATCAAATAAACATTCAGCCTTTAAACAGATGTTTTCAATGTCACTTTTAAATTTATTCTGATGATTACAAAATATATGGTTATCTACTTTAATTACTAATTAAAAAATACGATATTATTTTTTATCATTTATAGTTAAAAATTTCATTGTCATTTAATACAGTATAGCCCGAAAATAGCTTTAAAATTGTTATCCGTTTCAGGGTGGTATGTTTATTTTACAACTGGTTGATTGGTATTCATCGGGATTACCACGAATGTTCCTAGTACTGATGGAAGTAACTGCTATAGTTTACATTTATGGTAAGATTTGATAAAATCGCATAAAATAATTTAGTGTTTTGTCTCTTAAAATCTGCGTTCCAATTTCGGGCCTCCAACCAATATGGTTGTTGTTACAAAAATACACTGAACCGCAAAAGAAACGTCGCACAAAATGACATGTTCACATACATTTATTTCAAAGTGACATTTATATATTTTAAATTAATTTTTACCAAATTTAATGAATGATTTACAGTCTTTTGGTTACAATGTTCACAAAAACGTCACAATTGTCGCAACGTCACATGTTTTCAATGCTGTGCTCCCACGTCCGTTAATAACGTGTATGTCCTCCACCGGCACCAATTACTGCGGCACATGGAGTTGATGAGCCGATTAATAAACGCCATCGGAATACGTGCCCATACTCTCTGAAACGCTTGTGAAAGTTCAGCTGCAGTTGTCGGACTTGGCTGCTCATTATTCAACCGTCTTTGAACTTCGTCCCATAAATGTTCAATAGGGTTTAAAACTGGACTCAAAGCCGGCCAATCCATAACATTAATGTTATTCTGCTGTAGGAAGTCTCTTGTGGCTCTTGCGGTATGCGCACGTGCATTGTCCTGTTGGAAAGTCTTGTTTTGATGACGTGCGAAATGGGGCTGAACATGGGGTGTCAAGACTTGGTCGATGTAACGGGCAGCTGTTACGCCATTTCCTCTGCCTGGGCCAAGGTTCTGAAAGATGACTGGACCAAGTTTAACGTTAAGGCCGATTCCACCCCATACCATGATGCTAGGTCCTCCCCACGCGTCTGTTTCCAGAATGCAGCTGTCTTCGTAACGTTCCCCGCGTCTTCTCCACACTCTGGTTCTGCCATCGGCTGTTGAAATGCAGTAACGGCTTTCGTCAGAGAAGATGATGTTACGCCATTGTCGATTTCGCCAATTCTGTCGCTGAGTGGCCCACTGAAGACGACCTTGACGGTGTCGAGGAGTAAGAATAGGTCCTCTTGCTGGACGGCGACATCTCATGTTTCTAGCAGCTAATCGCCGACGAACCGTATCATCACTTATGGGTCGTCCATGTGTTCCAACAGTGTTTCTGGCAGTTTCGGCAGCTGGGGTGAACCGATTCATCAAATGGTGACGAACAATGCCTCTATTCTGTCTAGGGGTAGTGACTTGGGGTCTACCACTCCGTGGACGGTCATTTGTGCTGTTTGTTGCATTGTACCGTGTCCGTAGACGTTCAATTGTTCGAACAGCACAGTTGAAGTCGTTGGCAATAACTCTGGCAGATTGCCCAGCATCCAATCGACCAATGGCCTGTTCTCTCTGTTGTGGAGTCAGACGTGGCATAGCTTCTGTGTCAACACTGATACTAACACTCTTTAATTTTCTCCGGCCTTTTATACCCATAAAGGAGCATGAATTTCACGAACATTTAAGATTTAAGAAAAATTACCGCCAAGTGTGTCCCACGAGCGGTTTTAGGTACGGTCGCTCTACGATATCAACTGAAAATTATTCAACCGAAAATTTAATTCACAGGTAATTTAATCTTACCTGGTGATGTAATCGTAATACTGATTATATAAAAATCATTAATTAATATTTATTTTGAATTTTGCTAACATTTTGAAAAAGCGACGTTTCTTTTGCGGTTCAGTATATAATAAACCAGCAAAAATACATTGTACTTAAAAATGTTCTCTGAAATTGCTTGAAATTTAACATTGCTTGGGGGTCTGAAAACTGCACCATTATTGTCACTATTACTAGGACTAAATCGTTGTACGAACATCAAAAATCCTTTCTTCCGGAACAGCTTGGGCAATTTTTATCAATTTTATCAATCGGGAGACGGATTTATATAAGCATCCCGGGAGACGGATTTATATAAGCATCCAGTTGCTTGTTTCTGAATCCCATTCATCTTTAATATGTGTATTATACTGTGATATGTGCTTGATGTTTGAATAAAATATGTTTATACTAATTTTTATCAATGATTATGGCAATAGAATAGAAAAACAAGGAAAAATTTTAAAAATATTTTCTGAAAGCAATGTAGCTGTTGAGGCCAAACTTTAGTGAGTTAATCTGTGCCTTGTCCTGTTCAAACTTGTGACTAGTTATCTGGACATACTACCAGATGAACAAGTTGAGGATCATAGCCTTTTACCGATATAGCCGCTGTTACTAAAAATAGAAAAAAAGCAAAATTGTATTTTTGTCTGAAAGTACCTGGACAGTTGTCACAAAACGGAATGAGCCTCTTATGCAATTATGAACCTTGGTCCAATAGGCGTAAGTAACAACATATATGGTGCAGTGGTTCTTGGATGCCTCCCGGTTGAAGGACCTTAGACCAATATGACAGGCGTTGCAAAAAACATAAAAATCAACAAAAAAT